>BGZK01000481.1:0-392503 GCA_005406025.1 Eumeta japonica | reverse complement strand
GACAATAGATAATTTAAATATATATATACACCTGTTTGTTTTGCCTATGACTCAGGTGGTTGTTTATGAAAGCATGTGATCATAACAATGTTGTAACTTTAAATGAATTATTCTTGTATTATGTATATATATACATATGTAATCAGAATTTCGGAAATGGTTATGGTAGGGACACATGAAACTTAGTACACAGGAGGTTTCAAGAGCCATAAATCGATCTAGCAAGGTTTGATTTTTTTGGAAAACCTCGTTTTATTCGTGTTTTCAGGCCATGAATTACAACACGAAGATAAATTTTGCCACTATCGACAAGATTATTATAGCACAGTTGAGAAATCGGGTAGTTTCAAAATCACAAGACCCCGGTTCGATTCCACATGATTAATTTTTTCAAGTTCTTTAGTTTTTTGAAGTTTCTTCTTTTGTGAGAAAACGTCCGGTTTCTTTTTTTACGAGAAAAACTATTATTGGTTAGCAACTAACTGTTTTACCGACACAGCAATACTAATGCTACTTGACGATGGATGGCGTTGTTAAGCAACACTAAGGCCATGAGTGTTTGTTTTGAGGTTAGACCAATAAAAATCAATTGTTTGCTTATGTTATTGATAAAATATGCGTCTTTTTAACTAACGTGTTGATTTAAAAATGCCGGAAATATTTTGGAAAAAAACGCGATAGGATCGAAAAATATTATACATATTTCATCAGTATATAATTCGTATCTAAATATATTTTCCAAAAAAAAAACACGTTTTACCAAAAAAATTGAAAGATACTGACATTGAAAGAAGATATAAACTAAGAAATTAATTAGAAAATAGTAAAACACATTTCTCTTCAAATGCGTTAATACATAAGTGTTCTAAGCTAAGCCTTATGGCGGTAGCTGTAATCAAGCTTGATAAGAAATAAAGAAAGACGAAAGTATTTGAAGATAATTAATCATAAATAAAATGTAAATTTATTAAGATAAAGTAATTTGTAAGGTAAATCTTATATAGAAAATAGTCGAAATGAGGCGGCATAGAGAAACTTATGAATTTTGTACTAAATACAGATTAGAGAAGATGTCAATTGTGGGCACTCAAAATCGATGATTTTATATGCAAGACTTATGAAAGTTAGAGAAATTAAAAAAGTTATTGAGGTTTGTACGAAGTTCTAATCAGCATGCGGTATCTGTTTATCCCTCTGTCAAATGAACGTGGTATTTGTCTTTTAGTTCTAAAATGTTACATAACATACAGTCAAAACTGCGTAAACACAACAAAAACAATATGAAAATAACCCTTATAAACGATAAAATTTTATCACGATTTCAAATTAAGCAATTCTTACACAAACGATCCTAAGCAATCGAAACACTTGTGTATCTAATACAATCACAAAATATCAATTTTTATAAACATATAACCTACATTTCGAAAACTATGCGTTCTGCCTTTACAATATGCTCTTGATTATATATGCAATGGGCAATAACAGGACATTAGATTCTACCCACCGCCGTAACCTTGCATAGTAACGGCTCGGTTCGATTATTCCATTTCAAACAACTAAAGGGTTAGCCTGTATTAGTGTTTCTGTGTCACAGCTGTCGCTTTTCAGTACTAGGTCGTTGTGGTGCGCCCTCTTTTGTAGATAAGGAACGACAGCAAAAAAATACGCAGTATTAAAATGGTCGGATAGCTTAATAACATTGTCATTTTTAAGATTGCTAAATTGAGAGTTATGTAATGCATGGAATTGAAAAAGGCTAATCTAGATGCAAGAGTGCATTCCGATGCAATGTATCTCACTGTATAGTGTTCGAGAAACCAATGCAAAGTGTATAAATAAAAGGATGCAATCGGGAACAGTATGCAATCTTGAACAGTACGACGATGCAATACGAGTGAACTATATTATACAATTGCAGTAACACAATATTCAGCGTACAAAATTACAGTGACCCACAATTCACTGCAGTATGCACATGTACTTCCTTTATGTTAAAGGATATCTTATAATATTTTTTTTTTGTAAAAACCTCTTTTATGTTTGAAGTGAATTCTAACCATAAAAACTAAGAATAATTGAAGAGTTTGCAAATAAAACGACTCTAGTTAATTCTCATCAAAATAGGTTTTCTATTTTTTCATCGATTTAGTAGACTCTCAATTATTTGGTGACATTGTTTTCAATCAAATCAAACAATTTTTCTTTCACTTCGAGTGTGTCATTTCCGATCACAACGACCACGTCGAAGGACAAATCGTAAAAGCAACAACATAACACGTCTTCAATCAAAACATCGTCTATTTTTTTACGTTTTCCACTACAAACTCCGAAATCATTGAAGAAAAATTAACGGGGCTTGTGTAAAATTCATTGTGTATTGTGTACGTACTCTGTGTATTCGTTTTATTTGCTTCATCGTTGGCGTTTCTCTGTATAGATTGGATGTTCGAGTTCCGAGAGTTCCGAAAAATTTAAACATTTAGCACATAAAAATACATAGTTTTTTCTGTGTTATTATTTTTAAATCATTAAAAAAAATTTATAATTTAGTTTCTCTTTACCTATTGTCAAGAGATCGCCTACGTTGACAGATATCTTTGAATATCCCTTAAAAAATTTAAAATATAATAGGCCATTCTGTTTGTCAACGGGTGATCAAACCGGGGTTTTTTAGTTCGCTACAAGAAAATGTATGTGTTAATGATGGAAATTATATAATATATGGTTTTGTGGCAATTATTGTTTTTTTCAGCGATGTTTCTGTTTATTTCAAATAAAATGAATGTATTTGGATGTTTCTGAATGGTACACCGAACACTGAAATTACAGTTCAACTGGCATTTGTGGTCGACTGAGTGGACGGGGCAGATATTCGCGATGTTCCGCCATCACGTCGCTCTTGTCTGAGCGGCTAGACGCGTCGGAAGTGGAGCCATCTGCCGTATGTAACGCATGCCCTACCATACCTACCGCAGGGTGGCATATTAGATTCATAGGGCATTGTAAATTAATAATGAAGATTCGTTCACTTTAAGCGGTGATAGGAAATAAGATATGTCTGCTGCTTTATGCTATAACAATTATAAGATATAGAAATTAAGATTTGTCGTGTGTGAACGTTTACAGTCGTATACATATTTTTTTTTATAAAACGAGACTCGATAGCTTCTCTACGAACTTTTGTGGATCTCACTTTCAGCAACTCTCTTTGAAAAACCAGCCAAGTGCGAGTCGGGTCCGCGCAACGAGAGCTCCGTGCTACAACAATATATATCTGTGTTAAATACTGTAAAGAAACTATTTTCATTCAATCATTTGCCGATTTTTATTTATTGTTTTCCTTAAGTTTTCTCAATTTGACACTTGTATAAGTTGCTGGTTTTATGAAAAACTAAAAAAAAGAAAAACAAACCTATGCACTCACGTACTTAATAAGTGTCAGTTTATACTGGACAATGAAAGGAACCGAAACGAAGCAAACTATAGAATTCTTATAGGTTTTTATGTAATCTATAAATAAAAAAAGTGTGTCAGCTCCGACGCACGAATGGAGTTTACTGCTTTAAGGTGATATCTATATATAGATTAGTATAATGGTAAATAAAAGCATCTATTATATTATTCAAAGCATAATACACAATTCATTTATTTATGTTAATAGTAAAACAATTAATTCGTCATTTAAGAAAATATTGAAAATAATTATGTTATAATAAAATTTTTAGTAAAATTGATTTTCTCTATCATTGACGTTATCTTGCGTAATGTTTATCACAGGAACAATAGCGGTATCGTTAAACACTGAAATAATTGGTTTATGGTAACTAAAATATTATACATGAATGTCGGAAGATACATGTGTCGTGTATCGTGAAAACATCGCATCAATAGTTGTACCATATCTAGTTGTCCCTAGTGTTCTGTCAGAAATTAAATCTAAGTTCAGTTCATCTTTCAGAAATTGTACTAAACCGGAAACCATCTTCTTTATTAAAATCAATATTAAAATCTCCACCAAGTACAAGTGGAAGTTCATGGTAACGTTTGTTCAATAGTTTTGAACCCCCTTCTGTATACACTAACAATGATTGGTGGAGAAAATCTATTATATTTGTCACATTCTGATTGACTGAAATGTAAACAGTAACCATGACGATTTATTTATTTCAGTTACCATGACGACAGCGTAACGTCATTTATCTAACACTTGATTTTACTCCCACAAAATTCCATACCCCGGGCCTAAATATGAAATCGATTCTTAAGGAGTAAACTCCAAAAACTATTTTTTAATTTTTTTTAAGACCATAGATGTTGTAGTCTCGAAATAAGGGGGTCAGTAGTCAATTTTCATCTATTTTCTTAACTAACTCTAAAACTATCTACTTAAAATTATATTAAGACGTGTGTATATTCGTAACCCTCACAGTATTCATTAATTAACCCTCCAAAAGTGAACCTCACATTTAAAATTAATTTGCATAAATTACACATACACACCTTCATATTTAAAAATAACTTGAATAAGTAGCACGTCCAGTTTTACATCACAAACATATATTTGTGTATCAAATACAACTTAATCAGTTCAGTGGTTTTAGATTAATGACCGATGGACAAACAAACAAACACGCAAGTTGATCCCATAAGGATTCCTCTGTTTTTAAATCGAAGATACGGAACCCCTAAGGAGAAACAGAACATTCGCGAGCCCAGCCCGAGCTCTACCCAAATATGATCAACTGTCATTCCATCACCACTTGAAGTGTTGTCACACTTGCCTCACACATTTTTCATAACGGTACGCAATGTGTTTACATCAGGGCCGCCGAACAAACTCGACGATCTTTTCACTTATCAGGTTACGCGGTAAGAAATTCTGAAATATATATTTGATACATTTTTGCGGATTTTTCTGGTGGCGCAAATAATGAATGACATATTTGTATGACAGGAATATTTTCTTTCCTCATTTTTAGGAGAATTTGGGAGTTAACACGTGTCTCGTGTGTTGTGCACGTACGGATCATAGACGACGAACTGTACAGGATGGGTTTTGGTGGGCATTTTTATTTTTATTAAACTGGACTGTCATTATTATCATTATATCATATATTATTACAGATAAGTATGCCAACATTTGTTTTTACGGTTAACCGGTCTATCAAAATTTATATTGACCCGTGAAGTCGTTTTATAGTAGGAGCAGTGCTGCTTTAGATTGTGCTATTTTTCAATAATGTACATAATGGCTTTAATCGGTCCATCGTTCATTCTACACTACGGAGCGGTGACATTGAAGATTCCGTAAATATTTTCGATTTTTAATCACAACGATACGAAAATTAGGAAGTACTAAATTACTACAAAGGTAAAATCGACATGAATTGTAGGACAATACAATATGAATGTATCCATTTATTTGATTAATATAGAATAATTGGATTCCTTTTTTGTCTCTCCTTTAAAATCAGATAACATTGTAATTAAGTGATTTCATTTGCCACCTTTTCGATTGCAGTCCAGTTTCAAATGACGTTGTGCAGATGTTAATCAAGCCCCTGTCAAGGCGTATCCTGCAATCTCTCAATCTCTTTATTTCTTATTACAGCAGTTTAGACCTTGCATACATCACGCAAGAAAATAGTGCGGATTACTGTCTGCTAAAGACCGATATCATCAGTGTGACGACGTCCGACATCGACAGCTTAATATATATTCCGATGCAGTTTTTCAGTTACATACCACGAAACTAGAAAATACTTTGTTCCACATCAGCATCAGAATCGATTTTGAAAACGTGACAACGTCTTAAATATTCACTTATGAAAATAACGCTCGTAACGTAACGATGAGTTGCCGAATGTTCTCTTTCAACAGTCTAGCATTTAGTGCATACCATTTGAATACATAAAATTTTGTTAATATGAAATTCAACGTATAAATTAATTAAATATAATTCTAAATTGTTACGATTTCATCCTTCTTCCTACTAGAATGAATATTACATTAAAATGATTTTACCATTCAAAGTCGTTGTCACGAAGTATTTTGAAATTTTTGTAATTTTTTTTTGACTAATTTTGACTTATAAAATTTCGAAAATTTAGTTATATTATGTAGATACTAGCGGTTAGCGGCGGCTACATTAAAATACGCCGCGCCTTGCGAGTTATGCTGTTAACTCGTACGCGGACAAAACATCGCTATTTCTTTTTGGAAACCACGTCGGTTGCATCCGCGTTTGAGAATCGCGGCCGGCGGCGACCTTGACCTCAGTGTACCGATTCGCATTGCCCTATCTTGCTGGTTTGCTCTCTAATACTTACATCGCGCACTTTAGTAATGACGTACCTACCGATATTCAAATCGAATATACGGAAATGGTGCGAACCCTTGCTATGGGCAATGACTACTTTTCAGAAGCAATGAGTGTGTATCGTGAACGGTTTGGAATAAGTGTAAATTGGAACACTAAGTACGATCCAGCATGCCCACGATTTTGCACAATTGAAGACTCCGTATTCCATATATCGTAGCGTAAATATTATTAATATTGAACTACAAAAGAACATTTTAAGATTACTTAAGGAAAATTCCGAAGCTAGTACCAACCAAGCAGCTGTAGTTTTCGGTTGTAGAAAAACTTTTAACGATTAAAATATAATGTGCTTAATTGTGTTAGATTGTGCATTCAACAAGGAGGAAGGCATTTTTAAAGTAGACTGCAATATGTTTAAATGTCCATGTAAACAGTGAAATAGCTGTTTTTTTTATGTATTTTAAATTACGCAATATTTATTACGTTTTAATTTACCAAACATTATTTTTTAACTTAAGGAACTAGGTAGATATTTCGACAATTAAAATGAGTATTTAAAAATGTTATAATTTGTGTATAACCTACTTACCACGAGAATGGGCGCTGTTAACGCATGGGGTGGGTATTTGTACAAAAATGTGACAAGTCAGTATCATTTATAATTTACGTATAGTTACATTACATATTATAATTATTTCATAAAATAATTTAAAGATATGTTTACTAGTTGGGGTGTTTCAGTTTTACAGTATAATAAAAATTACGTTGCATAATAGTTATACTTATTGGTCAATTCACCTGTAGTTTAATAGAACTCGATACGTTTCCAAGACGAGACTTTTAACTACCGAGCCTCCAGCTTAACATAATGTACTTCTATAAAATTATAGGCAGTATGAATAGAGCCACCGACTTCTTTATTAAGATAAATGTATTACATTAATTTAGAAGTTATTTAATCATAAAGGAAATTTAACCCTTTGATGGCTAGAGTGTGATTGGTTTATTAAGTCTGCTAGTCAAGGTTTCAAAATTCCAAGTTTTGGTATATTTTCTATTACAGTGATTATGTACAGTACTTTTAATCGGAAAGACGGAAAAATCTGCCATTACAGTACAATCGTATGCGAGTTCAGAACTGGCCATTTATAATAAGAATGTGGATAGATAATATAATTACCGTTTTTGACAATGTAACTATTTGGAAGTAGGTTACTATTTTAGTTTGTGTTCATTGTCATTTATTTTAACATTGCGAAAACATTCTGTGTGCCATGGTGTGTCAGCATTAAAATTAATTTAAATGGGGAGGGATTTTTTTCGTTTTTTTTCTATGGCTTAACTCAAAACTACAGTAGCCAGAGACCTCATTTGTCATTTGGTGATGGAGCTCCGTTCTGTAGCTCTGTTTATTCCTGGGTGAATGAATTCAAATGTGGATATTATCACCTCTACGACGATTTACATGAAGGTCGACTGGCGGCTGCGATTACCTAAATGAATATTGATATCGTTGGGCAAATAATTGAAATTGATAAAAAATTATAATACTTGTAAGCAGATTGGTACTATATTAGAATATCGATATTAGCCAAGTGCAAAGGACTTCGCATACGCATCTGAAAGTTCGGAAGCTCTGCACTCGATGTATACAGCATGATTCCAAGAGGCCGTTGGAGACGTCCCCGAAGAAGACTGGGCCGTCTGGGCAGACTGCCTTCCTTTGGAACAATGGCTCCGAGGAATGCAAAAGTGTATATTGTAAAGCCTTTTGTAACTCGACGAGAGGTAAGTCTCTTAAGAAGACCAAAGATTCTAGTATTCGAAATTAAAGAGTATTTTCCTTCGAGATCGATATGTTTATTGATCAGTTCTTCAATCTTCCTTTCTATTATTTCTAAACTTTTACTTATTAAATTATTATAACAGTTCACTCTTTATCACCATAAAACTTGTAAACTCGGGCATCAGCCCTCGTCCCCTTTTCTCTGTACTTCTCTTTAATTCTACTCAAATGTTACGCGCGAGCTCGGATTCGAATGTTTTATTCTATTCTAATTTGAAACTGAACGCGAACCCGCGAACCCTCATATGCAAGCAGGGAGGTCGGATACCCCCCATGTCCCCTACTCCTACTACAATATGTAATGAGGAAACATGTTTCGAAAAACAATAAACATGCCATAAGCATAGTATGCGGTCTTATTAATGGAGATTCGTAAATTTTAATTATTTCCCACTAAACGCCACAATGAAGAGCGTGCACCAAGTTTGATAAGATTTTTGGATTACCTCGTGCCGATAGAAATTTGCATCTACCTGCATGACTGGGACATGGTATACAGAACATATACCTAGATACTAATTATGCGTATTTATGTAAGTGACGGCTTACTAGAAAATGTCGCTATTCTCAGAAGATAATATTTTTAATACATTCGCAAATCACTCATAGGTTAAGATAGAATTTGTATTATTTTGATTAATATGACACTTCGGCATTCGAATGGTCAAAAATCTAGCCCGTGATTACAAATCATGTTACGGTAAGCCATTTTCTGGATAGGGTGGTACATCTAGTTTTAAAATGTGAATATAAGCAATATACGCATTGTTATATTACGGATTATTGACCCCACCGCTGTACTATACGCACTCTTCAACAATCTTTTTATTTCAAAATGAAGGACTTGCACCTTAACCTTCCATTCTGGCCCGGTTCTAATCAGAGGTTGTAGTTATTGTTATATGTTGTATTAAGTAAGATTCTTTAGAGTATCTCTAATAAAACTTTCTATATTGCTCGTATGCATAGCATCTGCCTCGAGAGCGAATAAAATCAATAGAGAAACGGCTGGCTGCGAGCCTAACTTGCTGTTAATGTTTCACGTGTCTACCACGTGTTATGAGACGTAACATACAAAAATAAATTTATAATACTTAATCATGACCATTAAAAGTATATTTAACAGCAACATATTTAAAACAACGCCTGAATCCAGAAAGCAATATTTATAGTGCAATGTAATATCACTTCAAAATCTCACAAGAAGGTGCTACAAAGCAACTTATATTTTTTTTGTAAATTTTTCCAGAGAAGACGCATACATAGATTAGAAAAGCAAACCTTTATCGAAATAAATATGTACAAAGCAATCATTAAGGCCGTTTCAGGATCTTCGAGGCATATGTACACAAATATAGTATAGGGTAGAAAATGATAATTTTAAATTGTCCCTTGCTTTTGCTAACACAATTTCAAACTTCTTTAGTTCTATAGAATGGAGCTTTTTCTCTGAATTACTATTTGTTTAAATGTTATCGAGATATATGTTACAGATATAAGTGATTCTCGTAGACATTGAAAGGAGATTTGATATATTGTAACATACAAAGGATTCAAGAATTCCGCTATTATGGTTACTTACATCTAAAAAGTTTACATGAGTGTCCACAAATCACAACATATTTATTTTTATCGATGATATTACATAAAGTTTCATCCATAACAGATTCAAATAACTCGTGATAAGAATGGAATATACGCCCATCACGATACACCGTTGGAGTTCTGCACAGGCTATTTGAAAAACCCTTTCAAGAGAGAGGTCCACCGAATCATCCCTTTCCCTAAAATTTAAATTTTTTCCGCTACGTGTACCCTCTTCTTGCTGAAAGAGCTCGCTGCCTGGTAGTCATCAAAACAAAATAATATAATATAGCTTATTTATTTCCAAGCGTTCCGTAACACATAGTATATCAACGTTGGCACAGTCCACGAACAACTCAACATCCAGTTCTTTGTTTTCTATGCTTCGAAAACTTTTATGTAGCAACTTAAAGCTGTTACATTAATTATTATATTTAATTTTAATTCAAATTTAGTCTATATTAATTTAATTGTTATTTATATTGGAGTTGAATTAATGCTACAGTGCACAAAACTAATCTGAAAAAATGGTACAACTATTTTCTTTAATTTAATCATTTTATCAATTCTTATTAATTAACTTTATCGATTTTACCCATTATTCGCTTTTATGATGCACTAGGCATGAAAACATTCGATAAGCAGTGGTTCGCACATTCATTAATCGCAGACCTCATTCCGATATCTATAATTCGTTGTAAATGGCCGACTCCTTTATCCGTATATTGCGGAAAGTAGTGGTCTCACTTACATGATTGAATAACTAATGCTTTTTTACGACTTTAACTATGGTTTCCCGTGGGGAAAGGTGCAGTTCCAACCACCACCCGATAAAATGTCATTGATTATTTTAAAATTTAAATTTTGTTTGATATCGTTTGAAATACAAAATTTCGACATGATAAATAGCATATTTATATTTCTCATAATAAACCCATTCCTTTAATGCGCCCCATTTTAACTTGAATGATTACTTTTTTGGCTCTATAATTTGCCACCCGAAACTAACCTCTTCGGTTACTTGTATTTCGTCCAGTGGATCGGACAGAGTAGGTTGTAAAAGACACACAAACAGCCAGACACGAGGGTGATCCAATAGCAATTCCGTTTCTTTATCAGATGAAAACGGAACCCTAAAGACCGTCCGTTACACGACCTAACTTACATAAAATGCACGCTCACCCTCATACAGCTTCCAATACACGTCGGAGACGTATCATAACCTAGATTTAAGCTAATAACGTAAGAATCCCAAATGAGACGGCCCAAAAAGCTTTATCGATCCATATGAAAAGCGTGTCGAGAGGGAAATATTATTAGAGGGCCGGAGTGGGAGGTGCGCCGAAAGGGCCCACGGAGGATAGGGTCCGTTTTATGTCCCGCGGCCCTTCCCGTACGGTGCCCGCAAGCCCAAACTCGCCGATGTCAGATCGATAACACTTACCGGAGCTTTATAAAATATTAAGGCGCGCACAGACGTCGGCGACCTTGAGACATGATTTTTGGGAGCCACCGTATTCTGGGAACGCCAGATGTTGACAATTTAGAGGCATTTGTTATCTAGCGTTCAGACAGGCGCTATTGTATCGTGTGCCTTATATCATTTTACACCCTAAGAAAGTGCGGTCGGATACTATGTCGATACAAATTATGTATATTTCTAACGTGTTTAATAAAGCAAATGTAATAAATAGAAAATGAAATTGTATATTAAGAGAAATATTGTATTTGAAAACTCCCAACAGACGTTTTAATATATCCCTATAATCATATTATAAATGTGAAAGTGTATGTATTGTTTATCTTATAACGGACCAATGAATCAACATATCACCGTGATTTATTTCATAGGGGCACAAGCAATATGTGGGCCAGAGTTCGGTACGATATTATGTTTTTATTCCGAAAAAATGCACAAGTTTCTGTTGAATCATAAATATAAATAAGTCTGCAATTAGTAAAAAAATCTGAACGAAATTTGGTTCGCAGATTGGTTTAAGATCTAAATGTGTCCTAAGACGTTTTTTTCTATACCAGAATCTACGTTCCATTACAATTCGTACTTGGCCTGAAAGCGTAACGCTTGAAATAACTTTAATCAATTTCACGCTTGGATGTATTTATATCATGTGTATTTTACGTATCATTTCGGTATAGAGATTACTATTACCATCTAAGGTATTTCATTGTTAGCATAATAATCTAAATCAACCGATTTACTATAACACTTTCATTATAGAGGGTTCTGTATTATAAAGAGGTTTGATATAGGTACAGCACTTACACTGGTATCGAAATGACATGTTTATAATATGAAATTCGTTTATTAATAGATTATAATTTGGTATAACAATAGATGAACAGAGAGAACAAACAGTAGATACTGTAGTTACAATTCAACAGTTAATCGTTCATAAACATTCACAGTCATTCGCTAATATGTGGTTAAAATGATCATCACAAAGGCAGGGGCATCGCGTTCGGAACCGAGAGCGGAACCCAAATCGACATCGAAAACGAAACTGGACAGCAGCGAGTTCCGTAGTGGGAGCAAAAAGGGTCGATGTGGATGGCCTATAGCGCCGTTTACTCTATTTACTCCACCTTGAAAGAGCACAACGAGCTGTTCTGAAAACTATGCTGCGTAGACCCTTTTACTATCCTTTTTTACTTTATCAGGAAGCCACGGTGTTGAGTGTGAGAAGGCTTTGTATACTAAGGGTGTCTATTGATATGCACAAGTAAATGCTAAAGTCCGCTACATACGGAAATGTTAAAAAGGAGGATCTTTATGTTAAAAAGTCACGGTGTTAATACAATTTTTGCTAAAAGATTGAAGCCATTTGCATCCGCACTCATATACAATAAAATAGTAAGCTTATGCAACATCAAAGAGAATTCTCCCAGAACTGCGAAATGTATTATGCCTTCCCTTATTTTTCCTTAGAACTATGACTCTACTAAGAAATGTTTATACACTGCAAATTAATCTTAGTTAGTGAAGTATTCTTTAAGTGCTACATTTCCATTAATAAGTAATTGTGTGCCATTATCTAAACTATTTTAAACTTTTGCCTTTTCAGGTAATTACATTTTATTATTATATTAATTTATTTTATTATTATTTATTTTTATTTTTTACTCATAGCAATGCGTCTGTTGTCGGTACTGTAACTTTTGAACTTGTGTCCGCTAGCTCGCTGCCACAGAACAGGCAAGGCTTAGTGTGGGCTAGAGGACAATTAACGACTCCTCGGTCAAACAATGTATAAGCAAGTGTATTCTGTGTAATGTATAAATAGTAATGTTTTATAATGGAAAAAAACCATTATAAAACCTGTTTTGTTAGCTGTCGGTTTTTCAATCTCTCATAACCGATTGGGTTCCATATCCAGAGCCCTATATCCCTATATCTAGAAGCCGTTTTTGTGTCCGTCCATCCGTCTATTACAGAGTTGTATTTCTTTAGCACTTATAGATTTTATAAAAACAAATAATAAAAATAAAACAAAGTTAAAAATTGAACTAGTACCAGAAATGTGTTTTTACGGCGTTTTTTGCTTGATTTTAATAACGGCAATACGTACAAACGTGTAACTAGTATAAGTGTAATACACATTTCTAAGTAAAGGAATAAATGATAAAAAGCGCACAAATATGATTCAGACTCGCGCTAATGTCAAATCAAAATCAACCCAAAAATATTTTTATTTCTCAGGTAAACGAATTACAATTGAAATAACGTCATTAATGAATTTCTTTCAACATTACCATTCATTCCAAATGCTGATTCATTTTGAAAAGAATGGGCAAGATACTCGAGGGTTACTCTTTTTTGCTCAAAGTCACAAAATATTAAATGAAAAACATTTGAGTAACACTTATAAATAACATGAATGTGAATAAAATGAAATGATGTGAATGTATTCCCGTGTCTGCTACTTTATAAATATTTACGAGTAATCATATATTTCTATAGTACTTCTCTTATTTTTTATAAACTATTTTTAGAATTTTTTTAATGCTAAATATTGTACGATGATACGGAGCTCGTCATGTGCGGTCCGACTCGCACTCGACCGTTTTTTTTTCGCGACCCTTTAAACTTTGAAGTTCGAAATTTCACGTAGTGCCATAATATAAGATATCGATTCGCATTTGCTGTTTAATGTAACACTGCAATACATTTATCTACAAAATTTAGGTTAAAACTAGTTATTGCCTGCGACTCTGTCTGCTTAAACACAGAATGGATCATTTCATCTTTTATGTAATAATAATAATTTATGTAATAAAAATAATTTATGTAATAAAAAACGACAATCACAATATCTTTTTATAAAGGCTAATTAAAATGCAAACTTAAATATTATTATGAAAAACAAGGTTACCATAATTCCTGAAACCAAATATCAGGAACAAACTTAAGTTTAAGTTATTTATACATTACACAGAATACACTTGCTTATACATTGTTTGACCGAGGAGTCGTTAATTGTCCTCTAGCCCACACTAAGCCTTGCCTGTTCTGTGGCAGCGAGCTAGCGGACACAAGTTCAAAAGTTACAGTACCGACAACAGACGCATTGCTATGAGTAAAAAATAAAAATAAATAATAATAAAATAAATTAATATAATAATAAAATGTAATTACATGAAAAGGCAAAAGTTTAAAATAGTTTAGATAATGGCAATTTCATAAAAAAATCATGAAAATATCAGCTATGATCATAAACATTTCTTTATGGGATAGCTGAATTACAAACGCACTTTGAATTAGAAAAATGGTATTAAGTACATCGGTCGGCGGCACAATGCTTAAGAAGAATATAATCTTACCTTTTTCCTGCCCAGTGTAATGATTTCAATATAGCTCTTCATATTTGTTTCAACTGAAATTTGAATCGAATTACCCCTCAACCCTCGCAGGAAGACCTCCCTTAAATTATCTTGAGCGAGCCGAAGCAGATTTATATAGAGCTCAGAAATATATTAATCTCAATCCAAACGTGCTTTGAGCGGACGCGGACGCGGACAGCGATAAGTGTTGCTCTTTACATCGGCCGGCGTCAAGTGCCCACCTGAATATTCATAGGGATGTGTCCATTAGGAAGGGCGTCCCACCAGCGCTACCCCCGCCCCCGCCGGCGACGACATCTGCGGCCGTTTTATGAAACGTAATTGGATTTCACTTTATGCTGAACACCGATGAAATATAAATGCCCTCTATTAGGGTCTCCGGATTAATTCCGAAAGGAAACATCATTTCGTTAGGGAATATTAAAATGATCATTCATAACGGAATTTAAATATTGATCATATAAAAAGAAATGGATTATCTCCGCTCCGGCGGCAGCTTTGCGCTAGAGTGCGTTTATGATGAAACACGTCTATGGCCGGAAAATCACTCAGCTCGCAATAGGCTAACGGATAGAGAATTACACTAGGAGTGCCTGTAAAAACGCATTAAAATGTTACTGTGAAACGGGCGAAATTAAGGTGTTAGGGCGGGCGGAAAACGCGGATAGTTAACGCCAGGAAGAGAGAAATACGGCGATAAAACTGGAGGGGATAGATAGGAGCGACCCCGCAGAGCACGGTTGCGCTGACGCAACTGCGTTGGCGGTCCTCTCGACGCCCACTCAATTTGATAAAATCTACATCAGTGTTAAGAGAGAACTTGAGATATTAAGAAGCACATAGTGCTTGAGAAAAATATTGCGAATGGGATTTTTTTTGTAAAAATAGAAGTTACCAATATGTTGTTACAAATACGTGCACAGTGAGTGTATCGTAATGTTCCGAATACATAGGAAATTGATATTTATTTAAAAAAATGTTTGCTATTTTTTATTACTTTTTGATCATAAATGCTTAACATTTTATCAATTAAATTGATTATTTTTTTATTATTATATTGGAATATATTTCCTTTATAAAGAATGAAAATGTGGATATAGGTAGTATAGTTATAAACAATTATCTTAAAGCAATATGTGCATTTTGCAATAATACGATAAAATCTCTCAACTATATTACTATCAACATCATAAATTGCATTGCACTTTGTCTCATAAATTTCTACAATAATATTTTCTAATATGTACTAGACTCGAAGCGACTATTCGAGCGTTAGTAAGATTACAGAATTGAATTGAACTTTTGTAAAATGATATCAAATTCCACGTTTGTTGAAAATTCTTTACAATTTTTGCTGTTGTTTTAAGATAGGATATTTTTTTTGTTTCCCATATTGAATTATTCAGTGTTTCAGTCTTGAAAGAGAACATTTTTAAATAAATCGACATTTTTAATTACTATTTAATTATACAATTTCTTTATGTTTTAGCTATATCATTACATAATAATTGTTTAGTCTCATAAGTATTTGAAACTATTACATTTCAAATTATAATCATTTATATGTCTTAAAAATCATTTGTAATAAGCCAATTTAAACTTTAATTGTCAATTTTAATTATTAATATAATTAGATACTTTATCTTAGCAGTACATTAATAATATATTATTACTTTTTTGGTATCTATTTATTACTAGAACATTAAATAAAATAATTTTTCAAAAAATTTAAATAGTAATCGCCTTCAAAAATCTTAAACTAATAAAATGATTAGTTGTTTTTGGTGTCGGTACCAGCCAAAAATATACCGGACGCGGTTTTGTATATAATTTCATAATTCGATATCCTTTTGACAATACTTGATACACTAATTTGTTGAATTTTGTTGGTTATCTCTTGTTAACGTATGCATTCTTCAATTTTATTATTTCTTATTTTTAATCTGGTTTGCTTAGCTGACTCCCAAAACTAATAATTATCTTAAGATTAAGATTCGAACGTCAAACCGTTATTTACAGCACGAGCTTACAATTCACTAGCGGAATTAAAATCAATATCCGTCAATTGTAAGCAAGTATACGAATATAAGCGGGTTATTAATTACGAGTTGCCGATGGAATGTAAAAACAAAAGAAATTTCCAAGGAACGCCGTACGAGCAACATTGTGATCAACGTAAGGCTACCACAGCCAATCGTAACGGAAGATTAAACCTACTAGCTTCGCGACCGCGATGACGGGCGACGAGAGTGGCACCACCGAGACAAGAAAACCTGACCAGTGGGCGCAGCGCGACCTCTGTCCCCGATGAGTAAAGGAGGCATAACGTGAAGGGGTAGCGGTGGTGAATCAGCTACGAGGCGGGGGAGCTGGTGTCCGATGAACCCACCTACCAATCCAGCAGGAACCGCATGTAAATAAAGGTGTGGTGAAGGAAGGTAATGTGCGCGCTTCGTTAAATTCAGGGGATGAAGTGAGTTGCATTAACGCAAGTATCATAGACATGAATGATATTTGTGAACTCTTAAACTCCTTTGTTGAGAAGGGTAAATTGGGCAATTTTGGTATTTATCGGGTTTACGTCAATCGACTTCTGTATGAATGAAATTTAGTTCAAACATATGCTTTAAAAAAGCGATGGAACGCAGCATTCTAAATATAAAACGGAGAGTTAGAAAACGCGATACGGATATAAAAAAAACAACAAACGTAATAGATGCCTTAGAACGTTGTAAAAAAATTGAAATGGAATCGGAATGGCCATGTGGCGAGTATGAACAAAGATAAATGGGCAAATAAAGTTACTACGTGGACGGGACCGATTAATAAACGGAATAAAGGAAGACCAAAAGAAAGATGGATGGACGAAATAAGTAGAGTGGCTGGCAAGGACTGGACAACAAGGGCAATAAATAAGAATACGAGGAGAAATATGGCGGAGGCCTTTACTCGTGGAGAGGTCCTTAAAATAATATAATTTGATTTTTTTAGGTAAATAATTTATATAAATAATGATTAGTAATACATGACATTTTTTAGTTCAATCAAGATTCTAATCATTTTATTGAAAAATTTCAAAAGAATTGATATTGTAAATTATTTTCATTAAGGAAATAGAGAGGCTGTAATATTAATAATAAGTTTTATATTGCAAAATATTTGCATTTATATATAATGTTTGAGGACAAATTTTATAAAACAAAATGCCGGTATGTTAGATTATAATGAGAATAAATTTATTTTAGTCAGGAAGTACTGTACGCACTGTTTCTCTCTCACAGCGAGCATAGAGAAGAAGTTAGCGTCAACCGTGATGACATATTTCGAGGATTAGAGGAGCACACGCACACGCATGCACGCACACGCACGCCCGCCCGCCCGCACTCACACACACACACACACACACACACACACACACAAACACACACACACACACACACACACACACACACACACACACACACACACACACACATGCACAAATACGAGAAAGAAGAGAGAGATAGACATCCCATACAAACATTATTCAGAAAATGGTGTAAATAGATTCCTAGCACCCAGATTCGTCAAGATATCATGAAAATTTATTTTTCTAAAATCGCACTGAAAACCATAACTTTGCAATTTTATGAAAATTATTTCATAGTGGAAAGTTAAAAATATATATCCTATAGCTTCAAGCATGTGATAAAAATAATAAAAGCGCAACAAAATTGTTATCCGTTTCTATTTTATTTATTAAAAAAGGTAATTTAGATCGCACCCTCTTTTGTGACTAAATACATCGAGATATAGATAACTTATAGATAGCATCGAAAACATTTAAGATGGCTCCAATATAGAGCGCATAATTTGTGTAATTGGGCATCTAGTGAAAGGATCCGCTTCCTGATGATCAGTTGTGTCATTGTGATACGGTGATTAACTCTGCATTTAGATATTGCAAGGGTTGCACTGATGATGTCACGAAATTTACAAAACTACTTTCGATACGTGTTTCAACAATAATATTTCTAAAGTATTTAGTTATAATTTAAAGAGCTATTGACTGTTTGAAAAACATCACAGAGTTATTATTTAGATAAGTATGCTTAACATTACACATCATAAATAATCGATGAGAGACGATTTGGTACAATTATTGTTATAAAATTAGCGCTAACAAGCGGGTCGATTCAATATAATTTAGCTTAACTAGATTTGGAATATACATAACATAATGAATTGTATCTCCGAAATTACATATATGTTTACAATTAACAATAGACATACAGCAAGCAAAACAGATGCCCTTAAATACATATAAAATTTATCTGAATAATTGTTGAATTTCAAAAACTTTAACAAATGATCGTTGTAAAACTCATACTATAGAAAATATTCTAGATTGTCGCAAAAATCGTAAAAATCGTAACAATAATTTTAAAAAGTATATTAATATCAATAGTCATAATATAGAACCATATATTTTGGCCCAAGGGATTTTTCGTTATAGTGTCAACCCTAATTCAATGGGTAGTCTTTTGATGCCGGTTTGCATTAGTCACGAAGTAATTATGTAAATTGACCGCCGCTGTGACGAACATTTGTTTAAAATAATTTTATTAAAACAAAATCGTGTGTGAGTTCACACGCGATAGAAGTGAAACCTTCAGAAACTACTAATTACGAGAGGAGGGATTATTTTATTTTATTTTCTATTTTTTTCTGCCGTTGCTCACAACACTTTACGACACGCCATTACTTTTTGGTGTACTTTGAAAATATTTTATTAAAATAAAAAAAATATGTATTTATAAAAACGATGCACGTGAAAACAATCAATACATCACGCTAGCTTATAGACTTTGACCATTCAAAGCGAAATCTTCGTAGATGATTTTAGGCTATTTACAATAAGCCCACAGGATTAAAATAGGGAATGGTATAGGAATCAATAATAACAGGACCGAGACCGGACCCAAAGGTGGAACCAGAATTAATATCAAGAACAGGACCGTGACCGAGATCAGAATTGACAATAAAATCGACCAACATAAATAAAAAGGTATAAAAAAAATTGGTTGCCTGTAAAGTCGGTATACGGGCGAAAGTTTTACGTGACAACGACTTTGAGTGGTAAAATCATTTTAATGTGAATATTCATTCGTATAGTAGGAAGAAGGATGAAATAATAGTAACAATTTAAAACATTTATTTATACAAAGAATCTCGCACTGAATTTCATATTAACAAAATTTTATTTTACCTTTACACATACATATTTATATACAAATATACATACAATAACTTGCAATACATTTGCGTACAATGAAACAGCGTTTACTACAACTTAACTTGTTCCTATCTGAGTGGAAGGGACGCGTGCCTTTCACTTTTATGTCTCTCTCGCTCTTAGGCGGGCTAACCATGCCCGAGTGGAAGGGACGCGTGCCTCTCACTCGCTCTCATTGTGAGCGCATAACGTGAGCGGAGCGTAACGCAGTTTCTTGAAGTGTCACCCGGCAAACCAATTTATAAGACGTTGTCACGTCAAAAAATAAACCACAGTACGTCCGCTTGAGCAAAACCAGGGGCATATTTGAATAATAAATAAAATCAATGTTAAAGTTTAATTTAAGTTGAGAAAAACGGGCAGTTAACGGCAAGTAGAACATAAAATCAATTTTGGTAAAAAATAAATGTTGTTTATCGGCACCTTTGATGCATCGTGAAAAGGAAAAGTCTCGCGATTCTTGTTAACGGAATCTTTCATGTCTGACTTTTTGCATTTTTAATATCCGTTTTGTTGTCTTAATTTTTAATTTTGGCTGATGGTGAAGTTTTTCCTTTGTGACTTCGCTTTTGAACGTAATTTTTCTCCTTGTGTCAAAAATTGACTCCGAATCGGTTACATCAACATCGATTCATGTAACTTTCGTGACCCAAACAATTCTTTTGTCGACATGAAACAAAGCATAATTGTGAATTAAATAGTCAATCAACGAGACGATTTGAATGAAACTTTGTACTAAAGAGACTATTATGCAGTGTTAGGACTATCGGTAGGTTGTGTCATTTCTTTATGGCATTTTAAAAGGCAAACGAACACAGGAGCCGCCAGTGAGCAGATAATCACCCGCCATGGACACCCGCAACCCCTGAGTCGTCAGTGGCGGCCTTCTAAAAAGAAAAAGTATATTTGATGGAGCAGAAAGTAGACCACTTGAATCCTCACTCACTGGACGAAACACAACATCGAGAATTGTTACTTCACTTCCGTATTCTGTGAGTGTGGTAACTCACCGTTCTACCCATTTTCCACCCATTTTCTTGCCGTTGTTTATTTGGACGCAACACGGCTTCGCAACATACATTACCAATAATACAGAACACTTCAACTTAATTCTAGTCAAATGGGAAAAAGTTCTTTGTTAAAACAGCGTGACCAGTCTGCTTGAAGTGACATGTCTTCGCTTTTAAAATTCTTCCTTTTGACGCGGCTAATGGAAGCCAATTTTCTTTACTGTGTTCTGTTCGATCAAACCATATTCGCTTTTCAGGTGCCGAGAAAAATATACAACCGACATAACCATACTTCAACGAAAATGGAGTAATAATATACCGTCTCTGACTCCGTAACAAAAATGTCGATGTTTGTTCTTTAATTTTTGATGAGACTTTGTTCCTTTTGAAAACATCAGTTCTTATTTTTCCTTCACCTATTTTATTATTTATTACAAGGTTTATCTTGTAGACTATGTCTATGGTCATTCATTACAGTACTGGCAATGTTGTACAAATATTTAAGGAATATTCGATTCAACGTACGCTTATGAAAATAAAATGTAGTCACGTTCGTACGTTTTACGTAACGAAAATTCTGATACAGCGACATCCGACTCGAAGTATTCACTTGGAAAACCTTTTTTTTTTTTATAGCAACCGCAATATTACGCAACACACGAAAGTGACCCAACGTGCGGGCGATTGACATTAGACCGACCGATTTGTATCCTATTATAGTTAGCAATGAATGTAGACTTCGATTATACAGCGGAGTCCAGTCTGCGTTACGATCGTATAGCGGCGTATATCAAATCAGTAGTACGTAACTATGAATTGTAACTATTAAACATAACATTTCATTAAACATAACAAGTTAGCGACTCTGTCAAATTATTTCGCTTTAAACAATTACTAGTTAAAGTTAAATGTCTACTACCAGGTTGCCGTTAATTACGATAAGCGCGTAATATATGTTCCTTGATTTCGCAAGTTTCCGAAATTGATTGCGCAAAAAAATCCCGATTTTTATTTCTTACTATAAATTATTAAGAGAATCATCAAATTAAAACCAAAAAATATCGAGTATAATTTACGATTTATCGATTACGATTTCAATATCGATAAAGCGTCAACGTCACAAATACTAAATGAATGAAATGAAATACTAAATGAATTTTGAAAGATCACTTAGCATTTGGAGGTGGCCCCACGCACCTCCAACGTTATCTCTAAGATTACCGGTTCACTGTCAATTTGAAGTTCACTGTCAACTGCGAAGTTGAAACAACGTATTTTGAAGTGTTTAGCTTCTAACTTTAACAGTTAGCAGTTAATTATCGTAAGTGAGAGTTTAAAGCACATAATTTTTTTGTTATTTAGTATTGGGGAAGTAATTCTAATAATCATTTTGTTACTACAGTTGAAACTACATTAATATATTTATTTCACAGTATGTGTATTATAAAATAATACATTTCAAGTTAATGTGTTTCAAAATAAATCAACGTATAAAGAGTCTATGGGAAGATGAATTGAGTAAAAAAGAAAGGGAAATCAGTTATAGTATTACTTCTGAACTTCAAATAGTAATCACAGGATAGTCAGCTTTTGCATAATTATAAATCAGTTTAAACAAATATTTATTATTTTTGTACAATAATCTTAATTTTTGCTCATCGGAGTAAGTAGAATTCACTAGAGAAATATTTTTTAAGTGAAATTTTTTTTATCGCCGTTGTGAATTCAAATTAAATGAAATGTAAAAGCTTCATTAAAGAGAAACAAATATACAGGATTTAGCCTGCGAGAAAACGAGACAGAATGTGAGCTAGAATGGGAGGGAATGATATAAGTGTGCTTGCGTATTGTCATTTGTTGAACTTGAAAACATGGTGTATGAATAATAAAATGAAAAATAACTCTTAAAATTGCTACCAAGACTTAGTACGTTTCATTCTCTCGTAGTTTAGTTGTTTATAGTTTTAATTTCTACCGCGCGTGTGAACTGTGCGCATGTTAATTATTTCTCACTCCTAATTCAATTGAATGCATTTATTTTAATGATCTCGCTGCCTATATAATTAGCTTTACCAATTTACGAATTGATTCTGCTATCCTGTATATTGAACTATTTTAATAGACAATAGTACTTCTACTATCCAATTATCTAACAGGGAGCCCATTATTCAAGAATAAATTACGATGATATTGATTAATTATTGCGTTTTTGAAAAGCTCAAAAACTGTTGAAATGTTAAAATTCTCGAAATTATGTTGCATTCATTTGTTGAACAATGTAGGGTCACGTCAGTTGCATAGGTGGAAAATATGTAGACATGCATTTTTAATCCATTTATTTGCATCTTTACCATTAAATAATACGACATTTCAATTATATCAACTAATATAAGTTCACCTATATCGTTAAACAGTGTAAATAAACGAATGCACTAGGTACAAAAGATATATGTTTTTTTGGAAGTACAGTTAACACACCATAATGAAAATATGTAATTCGACAAAAATGTTCAAAAAAAACATTCAAACGTGTAATCAGAAATGTTGCATTTCCGCACTCAAAGAAAAAGTCGGTATACGAAAATGGAAGATGGACGAAAAATAGTTATTAACTAGAGGTAAAAACAATATGCAAACAAAATAGACGAAAATATAGACTGTACATCGTGTACAATTTTATCACGTATGTAGAAAGTTTTAAGAAGTTGTAATCTCACGAAACTTATTTAAGAAGTAGCTCGAAAATCTCGCTCGCAAGGCTGCTGGCTGTTAAGAACGTGTTTAGTTCACGTGTTCCTATAAGAGGGCACCCATCCGAGAATTAGCCGCGTCGGACGTTGAGTGTACTCGATTATCTTTCGTGGCATTGTAGCGTATGATAGTACTTTTATCGCTTCCTTGGTTTATCATCGCATAGCGCGAATGATAATCAGGATTTGAGGTTTACGTTGCTTTCATCAACACGATGAGCCCCGGCTGCTAGAAACTAAAGTTTTTCTTGATCTCATTGATTTCAACAAAACGTGCATATCTATTTTCACGTACGGTGAGTATTCATGCGGCATTTAAAAAAAAAGACACACAACAAACGTCGCTTACATTACGTGTTATTCTCAGAACAGTATATTATTAATTTTCGCGAAAAAAAAAAGTTCGAATGTACCATAATATTTTCGAAGCGAAAGAGTGTTAAACAGTGGACATAAATTCATTAAAATAGGCCCGTGGGTGTATCACGAAAGAGGGCATAGAATCAGGCGAACATAAATTTTTAATGTGAAACACAATTAAAAAAAAAAGACTGAGATTTATTAATCTTTCCCGGAGGAGAACTCAGGAAAAAAAATATTAACATTTTACGATTGTTCGCTTACAATGCAGATGGGGGTTCGTAATAATTTTTACCCGTGATCGGCTTTTAGAAAATTTTAAATACATCGGTTATTGTATGAGTTTTTTTTTATAACCCCATTGTCGAGACGTACTCAGTCACAATTTTTTAAGTTAGTTCGAGGAGCTCACATCCACGCTTGTGTATTTCGGGTCGAGGACTGCCGACGAGCGTCGCGACGGCGGGATTGGAAATGTCCGGCACCAACGGCTTAGCATGCTGACGGAGACATGATTCGAGTGGCTCGATTTTTCTTAAATTAAAAGTCGCTAGTTTTGATCGTATATCTTTTAGCTGGAATGACATACTCTTCACTGAACAATTATCACTATGAAACGTGTATGAGTGCATTTTTCTACATTCGAATCGAGACTCTCTAGTGTATTGGGTATGGTCTATGGCATTCAGTCCGTCTTTTCTACTAAGTTCTAATCGATCTGCAGTTTAAGAAGTTATTCTAATTCCTACTAATTCCTAGGAAGGTGGGGGAAGACATAATTAAAATAACCGATATATTTCTTCTTAGGAATTACTCAAAAGTGTTAATGTCTATTTCTGTGTCAGATTTGAAATCACTTGGACTTCCGACTTATATTAACGAAGACGAAACTGCGGTCAAAAATCACTTCGGACTAAAGTATTCAATGCATTTTTATATGTATACTTGGTAATATGTATATAACTATTTATATATTTATTTTGAAGAAATTACAACATGGAAAATGGATCACGTGATTATCTAACTAACGTTACATGATTGTATATCATGCGTCTTTGAATAAAATAAAATTACAACTAAATACAATTTGCAAAAAATAAGCAACTTCAAGATAAATCAGGCGAGGAGCGAAAATATTTATATAGCGGGCTTATTTTCCCCATAACTGATTCGACACTGTTCAAACATCGACGAAAATACTCGTGACCTTTCCTTTAAATCCTCAGACGTGCGTATCGTGGAGTACATTTATACGCAAAACTAACTCTTATGCTCTTATCGGCGACATAAACGTCGATCAAACATCTGTAGATTTCAGACCCTGCTTATATTTATTATATATTCTGAAAGAAACTTCTCCATAATTATATATTTATGGTGTTAAAAAAAATAAAAAATGCGTTGACGTAATTAACAATTGTAATAATCCTATCGTTTATCTGCGACTTCACTCGCGTAGACGTAAAATGTATCTTCATGTATAGGAACAGAACTTACAAATTGCCAAATATCAAAGTCTGTTCAAGCGCTTGGTAACGACTATTTGTCATTTATATGATTATAAATTTCGGATGAGTAAACAGACAAGCTTTGACTTGACAATATTAGTGAGATATTTAGTTTTATGAGTAGAATATTTGGAAGAAATAACTTTCGTAGCAAGACGTACTGGCGCTTTTTTTTAAATTGTAAGTCCATTAAGCGTATCTAACAGTAAATAAGTAGTACATAATACAAAACCACTGAACGACTAAGTGAAAATTCACAACAATAATTGTAAATAAAAATTTAAAACATTTTGTTGCTGTAAAGCAGATAAAAATTTTTTAGTGCTACATCTGCATTTCTTTTATTTGTATTAAACAATTAGGTGTGTCATACATTCATCGGTCATTATTATCATACTTCTCTCTTGGCAAAATATGCGCGAAGAGAATATTCTTGTAAAGCATAAAAAACATAATAAAAAACAAATAATTCAAAATTTGAATAGACTGTATTGTTAAAGATTGTTTGAACATTCAATAAAAAAAATTATTGTGTCTAAAACTGTTTAAAGGGGAAAAAACCCAAATTTCAGCTATTTTGAAGTTGTTTAAAATTATAACAGTTAAAGACGTAGAGATACGGTAATAAATATATGAACCTTTTTATTTCAAATAGCTCAAATACTATGAAAAAAACTGTCCAGCTGCAAAAAATGTTTTTTGTAAAGTCTTTTAGTTTTAATTAATTTAAACAAAAGCATTAATAGACATCGACTATCTTGTTACACTTTTATAATCAGAAGCAGCTCTGTGGCATAATGCTAAAAATATAAGACTGTTAACAATTGTACAACCGAAATGCGCTGCTCTAGTCGCTATCATCATGTTTTATTAAAGTTTTCAAAAGAAAAACATCTGTAAATTAACAACGAATACCTTTACTGAAAATTAAAACTCTATTTGCGGTTTTGTGCGTAAGATGAAAAAAACCACCCGGAATGAGCCTTAACATAATGTGTGAAGACAATGTTTAGATATTCCTGTATGTTGGGTAATACTTCTACTTTATCTAAGAAAAATCTATGATAGCAATGAAGAATACAGATACGGTATAACTCCGTGCAAAATGAAGATGAAGGAGGTCTGAGGCATAACAGCAAGCTTGTAGTGACTATAAATGAGAATGTACAAAGAAAAAGGATAGTGATTTGTTGCCACGGCAGAAATTCCGAAATCCCTGCGCCATAAATCTCCGCCGAGTCATTAACAAATTTTAAACTAAAATTATAATTTAAGTTTGAGATTATGAGCAATACTAATAATAAATTGAATTATACAAGCAAAACTAAGAAAAAGAGTTGGATATGCAGGTCAAATTCTGGGATATAAGGTGGAATATTGTTCGACTTAGAAATAAAAGCTTTTATATATTTAGTAAAACTTTATGAGATTGCAGAGAAGAGATTTATAAAATTAACTGTATACCTGTGACGAAAATGACAGAATAAACTGTTTAATGCAAGGCTCTGCGTTGAGAATTAAATAGAAATTCAAAATATCTTTGTTTCGTAGGTTTTATTACGACACTTGAAATACGTCACGATATTTGAAGAATTTGCAGTTTTTTTTAATATCACCACTTTTATTTTAATCACCATTCGTTCGTAAAGCAGTTATCTCTAAAGAAGAACGAGCAAAAAAATTTAGGGTAGCCCTTTTCAAACCGAAATTATATAGAAATACAGTCATATATATAAATATTCCAAGAACAACTAATTTATAGGAAGTCGAGCTCATTATGTTCATTTATCTTCTACATATTCAGATATTGCACAATCCTTTTGTGTAAAGTATTTGCACACAATACTTTACACAAATAACGACAAGAGAGCCCCCTAGATGAATAAGAAAGACCTTATACAGTCGACTACCATGTAAACACAGTATATTTTTATTTCTAGTAATGAAATTACGTCTGTAACTACTTTTATCAAAAAGAATATTTTCTTTTATTATGAATAACAACATTTTTGTCAGCAACAATTTGCGGAAAACGTGTTTGTTTCATCCCTACTTCGATCTCTATTGTCAGACTTAAACCTTTTCATTAACTTTAGGTTTATCCATCAATAATGGAACTAGACTCCTATACTTGTTTACGACATAAAAATTTCGTACTTCAATGTTTTGGTAGAAGTACCTATTTGTTATCATTTCAAATGCTTTGAGGTTATCAAGCTCAAAAATTTGAAGAACTATTGATCTTACAGGCCATCCCCGAAACTTTTTACTACTTTTGAGTTCAAAGCGTTGAAAAATAAAGTTGCAAGTAATTATTGATTTTTTAGAAATAAAATTGTATTAAATAATTTAGTTATATATTTGTAACTCTTCGATTTCAAAAACCTATATATATTAAAAAAAAACTTTATTTTAGATGTTTCAATTACTACTTCCTAAGAACATGTTGTTCAATTTAGAACTGTTTTACGGCATGCATTTTCATTTTTTAAACAGAAAATGATGAGCCAGTACCAAACATCAAACCTTCAAGAATTTCACATGTTTTTGGAAAAAAACCTTTTTTTGAATACTTCGTTAACAATGGTCTCTCGAACGAACCCACCGATTTTGATGGAGTTTATAACGGCCGACAAAGTTTTTTTTTAAGTGAAATAGCTAGGTGGATTTTAAACTGTATCTATAGAGTGTATCAAAAGTCATCAATCAGAAAAGGCTTAAAATTCGTAGAAACTAACACCTCAATAAAAACTCGTCGTGACCTAATAAAAACTCGTTTTTCCAAAATCCGTCTAAAAACAGTATCTTCCTAATTTATGAGAATTTATCAATTTTCTTAGCAGGAAATTAAAAATGCGGAGATAAAATTCAAATTTATAAAGTCGACAATTTCCGAAATTAGCATAAATTGTGTCCATACCACTTAATTCTTTAAACCGTATGTCCAAAAATTATGAAAAAACGATGGTGACGCATAATAAATAGTTTCAACGAAAATTATTTTCAACTTTATCGGATATGCCGTTTTTGAGTCATTGATGAAAAAGTATGTTTCTCAACAAAAATCGTTTTTGAATAATATTCTAGAACGTGTATATAGTACGAGTATGTCTCTTGTAACTTTAAGTCTATTGATGACATTGTTGGTTGTGTTAAATAGGTAGTAAAAATATGTTTATGAAGTATGTGAAATTATGGAAATATAAAATGATGTCATAGATCATTACCACCCGTCCTATAAGCGCCCGATTTAAAACATCAATAGCCGTTAAACCGTCAACCCAATTGATAGGTTCATAGGGCCAAACAAAAAAGCTATCTTCGAAGTTTGCATATTGTGACAAGTAACTACGGAACCCTACACTAGACGTGGCCCGACATGCGTTTTTTTTTTCTCTTTGTATCTAAATAATTTGGAGTTTAAGTTCAATTTTTTTTTATTAAATTTTATATTTTTTTTTTTTGGAAACGGAAATGGCGACTTGATTTTTTATTTTCAACATTTAGAGCTTCAATTTCGTGAATACTGGGACAAATGACATTGATAAATATAAAATAAATACTGAATTTAATAATCAAAAACACTAAATTGACCGGATACTTTTTAGCACTTTGTTGTCATTTTATTATTCTTCGTTTTATTGTTGATAATTGGTCAATCATCAGTTGAGAAATTCATTCAAAAGTATATTTAGAATCATGCATGGATAACATTAAATTATTTTCAAAAATGAAATTTAATAATAATCAATAACATTCCGATTAGGAATTATATTAAAGAAGTAAGGGAAAAATGTGCAAATATACTACTGTAGAGAATACCTAAGTTGCATAAAAAATACTTTCCAAGTTATATTTTCCTTAGTTTTCAACACTTTCTGTTTTGCACCGCTGAGTCATTCTTTTAGTAAAGCGTTTATCTTTTTGTCATATCAGCATACACACGACAACTGTATTTTGAGGTAAATATATCAAAATCGTTCAAGAAATAGCATTATCGTTAACGAATAACGAGTACCAACGAAATAGCCTCATAGTGAAAATCGGCCGGATCTCTGAACGGTGACCTGACGCTTGTGTTTAACTTAAATGACACTTAGTGTTCTGTTGGGTCGCGCACAACCCCCATAGAGATTATAATACGCACAACTTGGTCCCATTAAGGTGCCTTAATCGATACGCGGGGGCGGCCCCTCGTCACCTAAACGGCGAAGTATCTACACTCGGCCGATTGTGTCTTACGACTTCGGTGTAATGAAATAGTTCATTAAATCATCTTGTTTTGAACATCTCCTTTGTAAATTCTCCGTCGTTATCGTCAATAGCTCCCCGTTTCCAAAACCTTTAACCATAGTTGCCTTTCCATGGCGGTTTTGATTAATACGTCTTTTGACCACCACTATTAGGAGACGGACAAACGTCTGTAACACCAGATTTCTGGTAACTAATTTTACAAACGAAACTATTCATTTTTTGCCTATTACAAATTTTCCGTTTAATATTCCAGGTTTAAATTTTACCATAGATGTTTATAACAGTTGAACGAGTAGCGTTGTGTGAACTTGGCGCCACCCATCGATCTATATAGATGAGCCCTTCGTAGATAAAAGACAATCGAAAAACGGCTCGACATTTAACGCTTGCGCTTTGAAACGAGAATTGAAATTTCTATTTTTTTTTAAACTCCTTGATTGGTCAGTATTAATTTATAGTGAGCGCCTCATCAGTATGAGGCAAAACCGCGGCCGACTTTCTTTCGTTTTTGACGGAGAACGCGTCCAATCGTGTCGAATACTCGCGACTGGCTGAATACAAAACCAATCTAATTTTGCAGATGAGATTGGTTTTATAGGATCGTTTTATTTTTTTTCACGAAAATGCCTATATGCATTGATGGCGCGTACGACATCGACCGGCACACGACGGTCGCAGATCTCTTTTTCTACTTAAGTTATATAGCGTCCACTTGCCATAACTTTAAATTCTGAAGAACCAGTTCAAATACTGTAAATCTCTCTAAATGCTGCTTTTTTGGAACTGCCGAATCTTTAATTAGTATCATTCTTTTTACAAAAAGTATACCAACACTATAATGTACAAACATTATATATATATATATATATATATATATATATATATATATATATATATATATATATAGATAGACAGAAAACATCTTCAGTTAACAAAATATCGACATCTACTTCAATAACACATACAGAAAAAAATCCTATACATATTCCGCCTGTGTTGGAAAATCAACTACTCCCTTAAGGCAGCCATCCATCATGGAGTTCATCTGTATCCGTATATTCCGAAACACCTCATCAACTCTGAAAATCTCATTGACATAAGAAGAAACTTAAATCTACCAAAAAATAAAGCAGAGTTATTGTCATCGCAGTTAAAACAATGGAATTTACTTAATTCTGATGTTCGAATATCCCGACAAAGAAAATAACATGAAGAATTTTCTTGTTTCTTCAGTAAGGAAGATGGACTCAGTTTTTGTCATGACGTGAAAGGCTTATTTGGAGAAATTGGCATTCCTTGTCATACAAGTGAATGGCGTCTTTTATATTGACAGCTCAACAAAAAGTCTAAAACTGTTCTACGACGTAATAGGAACATACTTCCATCTATTACATGGGCACAATCAGTACATCTCAAAGAAAATTACGACAGTATTAAAATGCTATTAACCGCAATGAAATATATAGAATACAACTGGGAAGTTATTGGAGACTTCAAGATGATGTGTTTTTTGACTGGATTGCAAGGTGGATATACTAAATACTCTTATTATCTTTGCCTGTGGGATCGTAAGAATGATGCCGCTCACTCCCGCCAAAAACATTGACCTGTACGTACTGAGTACGAAGTGGGAAAATGCTATACTAAATGAGAAGCAATTGTCGATCCTAAAAGTATATTATTGCGTATTATTTTGGGTCTTATTAAACAATTTGTAAAGGCTCTAAAATCATAAGTCCGAAGCTTTCAAATATTTGAAGATATTTTTCCCAAAGCTTTTAGAGGCGAAAATTAAAGCTGGACTCTTTGTAGGCCCTTAAATAAAAAAAAATATGGATTGTGACATTTTCCCGGAATCACTTAGCAATAAAGAGAAAAAATCCTGAAACAGTTTCAAGGCACTAGTTCATGGTTTCCTTGGTAACTATAGAGCTGAAAATTATGAAGGGCTGATTACTCACACGATTTTGAATTTATACATTATTACCGGATGCAGAATGTCTAAAGATGCACATGTTACATTCTCATTTGGATAAATGTAAAGGTAATATAGGAGCCAGTGGCGAGGGGTGAGAAAAATATAAAGGGAAGCCGAACCTTAAAAAATTGTCAACATTAAACATTATTAATAAAAATATAACTATTACTTACCGAGCTCTGTAACGCCCTCTGGTATAACGCGAAGATATTTCATTCGCCACTTTTGGCATACTTGAAGTCAACGATAGAATACAAACGGAAGACTTCGAGCATGCATAAAAGCAGCTTTGAAAAAAGCTAATGAAGTAGTTTCCTTTAGTCGAATTTATAGCAGCGCAGTGGATAAATGAATTAAATGAGATAAAAAGCTATTTAAATTCTAGTGGTAACCTACGATTTTCTTGAGAAAATGAGCTAATACCAAGTCATAAAATTTGGCTTACTTTTGATTTGCAACAGTAAATGTTTTCTATAGATAACAACGCGAGATCTGAAAGCCTTTGTTCTGTCTGGCTATTCCTGAGGTACGTATGAATGCGTTTGAGAGCTGAAAAGATCGTTCCGCGGCCGCAATTGTTATCGGAAGGGTTAAACAGATATTACTTAAGCTTAAAATTTGAGGAAATGTATCTTTTAAGATATCTTTTATAAATGCAAAATAACTCGTACATATCTAATCCTTTAAGCGAGGGAGACGAATATAATACTTTTAACTCATTTTTAATGCATTTATCTCAAAAATTCGAGGAAATAATAAATATAAATTATTTAGTTTATCCTCAGGAAATGTACGTTCGAATAAATCATGTTTCGACTTACTTAGTAAATCTAAAACGACAAATTGCTTAGTGAACTATATCTGGTTTGAATTTGATTTTAACATTATCTACAATTTCGATGAAAATACGTTTATACTCGCGTTTTAAGTCTGATTCTGAGCTAAATAGACGTCGGCGTCTTCGTGGAGGCTCACTTATATCAGTGACACTGTCGTAAATTTCGTCAAACTTATTAATGAAATTACTCTCATACCAATTTAATAGCGATTGAACTTCGCGAATAACGACGTCTATATCACTCTGTTTATTTTGTAGTGAAAGTAATATCTGTTCTTGCAAATAATTCAACTAAAGTATGAAAGCAAAATTCCCTATCTTCTAATTTCATTAACAAACTTTCTGATATGGCAATTGATTCAGAATCCCAATCCATCGGATTTTCTATAATTATATTAGATGTTTGTATTATGTCGGATCTACAGTTACAAATGACATTAATGATACGAGAATGATACTGCCATCGAGTTTCTGCGACACCAGGCAAACGACGATCTGACGTTAATTTTAAAAACCCGAACGTTTAGTAGATTTATTAAAAAATTTTATTATGCAATTGATGTGGAAAAATTGTTTTAACTCTGGAATATTTTCTAAAGATCGAGATAACACTAAGTTAAGTACGTGAGCATAGCAAGGAATAAAGACAGCCATTGGACATTGTAATTTAATTTTGTTTGTACGCCGCCCTGAGCACCCGACATCACAGCGGCCCCATCATACGACTGACCGACTAATTTTTCTTTACAATTAAACTGATCTATGATCTCTAATATACTTTGCGATAACTGATCTGCTCCACGTTCTAAAGTAACATCGAAAAACCTACAAATCTCTCTTCGATCCCCGTCTTAGTCAAATAGCGGAATATGACAGACATTTGCTCTCGATGGCTAATATCAGGTGTTTCGTCGGCTATAACCGACACGAATTTCGCAAAGTTAATTTCTGATTTAATTTCATCTCTAATGACCTGAGCTATGGACTTTATTAAATCGTTCTGAATATCGCTCGAGAGACCAGAGAACACAGAGTTCTGAGTTGAGGAACATTGCTCTAAATGCATATCTAATACTAAATCATATGTTTTTAAAAACAACAAAGTTTCTATGTAATTACCGCGATTATCTGATGTTAATATTTCGTCATGACCGCGAAACGATAGCTCTTGCCTTCCTAATAAAATGATGGTGTCTATAAATCGCTTCATTAAATTACGGTTTCGTTCTAGTACTTTATTATATGCCTTGAAAGAGTTCCCTAAAGAAATTTCAATTCTATTAATGCCAAATTCGTGCAATGCTAAAGAACTACGAATATGTTTTTCAGTTTGTAAGTGTTTTTTCGAGGAATTAGTAAAATTATTTATATCTACAAATCCTGTACTACTCCAAACGCTACTTGATTTTGAAAATAATAAACAAGGAAAACAGTACATTCTATTATGCTTACAACTGCCAGTCAACCAAGTAAATTTTTCGTAAAGTGAAACGTGGAAATGCTTACAAAAACCATCTTTACGTTTATAATCTATTTTCATATTAGGTTTAGCACGATCTAACACGATAATTTTCTGTTTTTGCTGAAACGTTAATTTTGAAAAGGAGTTTTCGCTTTTTAATAGGAAATCCGTAGTGCAGCATTCAATTGCTAAGAGTGCCATTCTAAAATCGAAAATAGAAAAACACTTACTGAATAAATAGAATAACAATCAATTCGTCTTAAATACCACTACACTAACTCGTATTATATAAATTCAATTACGCTCACAACGCTTCTATACTTAATTCGACACGGGAATGATGCTATATGCAAAACCGTTTTTTTATTCGGGTATAATCGGAAATCTCTGCTGATCGAAACGCATTATTATTTACATAATGATATATATCACAAGAATCCGCAACCGAATATAACACCTAAAAGTTCACGTTAAAGGTGAAATTATGTTACACGAATTACAATTGCGTCATTTCGTTGTGGAAGCGAAACTCGCGATAAACCGAGTTATGAAGCTCCCGTTCCCCGCGCCCGCGGCTTGCGACCGGCGGCAGGCTCGCGGGCTGTGGTCCGCCATAACGCTATAATACAACTGAATATGGAAGACTCAACATTTCACATTGATTACGACGATTGCGAACATTCTGAATTTGGTCGTCTAAATAACTCGGTTGCTTTCGAGTTATTTGAAGTGTTTTTTATATAGGGCTTACGTTACTAACGTAAGAAGGCTGGATATTATTTACAATAACTATTGAAAATTAAAAATAATTTTAAGTGTCTGTATCCTAAAAAGCAATAATTTATTTATTTATGAATTATGCATATCAAAATATTTTATGAAAGGGAAGCCGATAAGAATCGAGTTCTTAGAAGCCGTCGCCACTGATAGGAGCTTATTCGGATGAACAAGGGGGAACGCTTCCATCAAGACATAATTAAATCTGAGAGAGGTGACCAAGGCCAGTATACTGGAAGCATGATGGGGGACTATATTTGGGGGTTAATAAGAGAAACTTCTACCGAACATGACAGGAAAAGTAAAACTGTTCATTTTTAAGCACTTGGACTATATTTTAAAACGTCTATCGTAAGAATGAATCATAAATGTATGTTCGGAATCTTATAAGACGTCATTTCTATGTTCAATTGTTACGTATTTTTATTGAATTGATTTTTCCCATTTTGTACACATAAAAGTAAATTCAGAACAATTTTTTGTTCTTATATTTATTTTTAAGTATAAAAGCAATAAAAAGAGAATATGTATAACCCGTGCATAAAAATGGTGTAGACCAGCGTAATTATTATACAATTTCGCTTGAGACAAAATTAACATGAGATCAACTTGCTTTTGACAAGTAGTGAAATAAAGACATTAAATTTAAGTATTAATTCGCAAAAAATTGCAAAGTCCTTCGACATGTTTGTCTTTTCATCATCAGTCTGAAATAATTTGAGACGATGTGCTAGAGAGCAACTGAAAATATATTTGCCAATACTTTACGAATTTACTTAGTTAAAAATTGCAAATTTAATTAATACTTATATTTTCTGTCGTTATAATTAAGTTTCAAATTTATTTTCCGTGGTCATTAGATGATTATATATTAAGTAAGTAATTAATGATTTACTTTTTTTTTTCATTAAATATTGACGTTTTAAGGAGGACCCTGAGGACGTAAAAATTTAATAAAACACAATTTTAGATAATTAGACTGAAAACAGTATCTTTTCAGTTTACGAAAATTTTTTACTTTTCATAGCAGGAAATTAAAAAAAAAACTGTATATGTACCAAAATTCCTATACGTATGCATATGACCGCCGATTGAGCTATTGCAATTGGAGAATGAAAAGTGTAGACATCTAAAAGTTTGTAAACTGATTTTCCTTAAAATAATCTGTTTCGAAAATATTTGTAAAGTTCTATTATTATGGGATTTATAAATTTTTCAAATTGTCTTCAAAATTTCAACCTTAGTAACTTTGCTGTGACTTAGAAAATATTTAGACAGACGAAGATCCACGTTGCTGAAAGCTATATTGAAATCGATTGCAACGTTTCAAAACATTCTTAGACCAATTACGCTGATGGAATAGATCCATTTACAATATTTTTGTGATTTGCGGTCAGAATTGTTGAAATATGCGATCCATAGTCTGGGTAACAAGTTGAAAATGGTGAAAAATATAGATACTGTTCCTAAAAATGCATGCGATAGTTCAATCGTCCGGAATAATGTCTAGATAAATGTGTAGAAAGCGTTTTTTTAGCATACAAAAATTGCAAAAGTTATAAACAATTTAAGATGAAAAAAAAAAGGTATTTAATTTTTCGCCGATATCTCATAAACTATTAATATTTAGTAAATTTTATAAAAAGATCCTTAAATAATAGAATATAACTTATGAAAAACCTTTGGTTTTCGAAACTCTACCTCCAATATTTGTATTTTTAATTTGACGCTGAAAATGGGCCTCCTCGCAGCATTTTAAGGTAGCACACGTGGCATCAAAATCAAGTATGTCAAGCTAAATAATTTTTTAAATTAAAATTATAAATAATAGACGAAGAGTTTTGAGAGTTAAGGGTTTTTCATAGGAAATTTATTTCAATTTGAGGATTTTTTTTATTTCTTAAATTTTAATAGTTTACGAGATATCAGCGAAAAACAAAATACTTTTTTTCATCTGTAATTGTTTATAACTTTTGCATTTTTTTATGTACTAATAAACCGCTTTCGATACATTTTTCTGGACATTATTCCAAATCGAATAAGCTATCGCTCGTATTTTTAGGATTAGTATCTCTATTTTCACCATTTTCTACTCGTTACCTAAACTATCCAATTTTTCTATACAAAATGAAATTGAAATAAGTATAGAATATTCTCTATATTTTAAATTGGAAATTAATTACTTTCAACGAAATGCCGCTTAAAACTATAAAAAGTTTAATTGCGTTGAAACTAGTTTTTCTGTCTATGTGAGAAAAAGTAAAAATGAATTGTACGTATCTACAATATTAGTTAGAAATAGGACGGATCGACTTTCCGAGCAATATTATTTTATTATACAAAAAAATTCAAATGATATCGGCGTCGTTATTTTTGCAATCTAAAAGACTCATAGTAGCTTAGCATTATTTTATGCTGCACCAAAAGCGCTACGGCGCTTACAGTACGCTGTACTTGTTGAAAAATTATGTACACATCGTAAATAAATGTATCGAGAATTTATTACGGCCGTTGGTTTTTTCCCCAAGACACGAAGTATGGTGAGGGCACACGAGCGATATCTCATAAAATATGACAGCCCTTATCTAGAACGACAGACATTTGTCTTTCGTTTCTATTGACAAATTATTTCGAGTCCACAGTGTTACGGTTTCTTCCACGGTTTAACGCAATCCGACTTGCTTGTTTCCGTTTATGTATACAACGTGTTTCTAACCCGAAATAACCCTTATGGATCCATTTTAGTGTGATGTAGTATTACATACCGATAAGGCGCTAAATATATTTGCAATGTTCTAGCTATATTTTGTTTCAGGAAACTAAAACAAAACTGTATCGTAGTTAAAGCTGGGTTTGGCAGAAGAAAAATGAAGTTAGGATCAATGCAGTGGAGATGCGATCGCTGCGTAGTATGTGTGCAGTGTCTCGGAAAGACAGACGTAGAAACAGTGATGTTATAGAGCGGTGTGGTTTGAAGGAGGATGTAGTGACTAGAGTAGAAAGAGGTATGTCGCGGTGGTTTGGCCTCCTGGAAAGAATGAATGAAAATAGACTGACAAAATAAATCTACAGAGCAAATGTATGTGACGGTAAGGTCGGCAAAGGTTGCCCTAGAAAATCCTATGCAGACTGTATTGGTGACACATTAAAAAAGGGCCAAATTTTAAGCACACGCAACCGACCAGCTTACATCAAAAATTGATGGATGTCAATGAGGCAATAGGGAAATGCAATGATCGTATCATGTGGAAATCTATAACCTCTGCCTATCCTTCTGGGAAATACGCGTGAGTTTATATTATTATCATTATTATATAAATGAAAAATAACGTCACAAATGTACAACACGCGTCAATGATTTCATTTATTGACGCTTACTGACCGGCCTGGTATCGTTGCGTTGACGAAGTGCTATAGAGGTAATACGCTCTTTTGCTAGTGCACTTTAATATACACTAGTTTCAAAAAAATAGTGACATACCTACCTGTTTCTCTAACTATAGGCGATCAAAGTGCTTATATCTATTTTGTGTGTGAAACGGAAAAAAGTGTAACAACGTAGTTTTTTTCATCTGTAGTGCATTTCTTTGTAGTAACGGTTTCGGAACTCTACAGTGAACATGGTCCGACTTGCTCTTGACCGGTTTTTGTATTTCATTTCAATATTTCACCTTTCCTAAATCCCTAGGCTCTCTTGATTCAAAGGAATTAAATCTAGGAAAACAACAAAAGTGTTATCAATCATCTATTAACTTTGTATTTTAATTTAGTAGTTACCTTATTTTTGTTACCTATTTTATTTTTGAGATTATATATAGTATTCGAAAAGAATGACATATATTTTAATGCTAATATTTTTTTTTGTAAGAAATACATTAACACCCAAAAAAATCCTTTAATTCATTATTATGTGCTCGTAACTTATATTAAATAGGACTGGATCTCGTGATATCGACCGTCTATTTCATACAAATAAGAACTAGATTCTTCGTATAGCTTGCTCGAAAAATTAAAAATAATTCCTTTAAGCTTTATATTCGCGTACAACTATAATACCTAATTCAGCCTTGCTCTCGATTTCGACACCGTACTTCTTTTTAGTTTCTGTTTCTAATCCATTTTCTAGTTCCAACTACGATGCAGATATTAATTATAATGCTATTTATCGTACGGATAACATAAACATTGCGTTGATTATTTTTATAATAATGATTGAAACCCTATCTATTTTCTTGGATGCCAATTGTTTTTTTTTTTTTTAATTTCGATAGATGCTTTATAGTATTGAAAGAAAATATGAGACAGTTCGTGTTATGTTCAAATATTGACAATAATTGTCACTTATTGAAATTATACTTCTTTTGGCACCTTAGACAAATCTTATAGGAATGTTTTACAAACATAAACGTGGCGATAGAACATATAATTTGGATTGGTTTAATTAAGCACCAGGATAGTAAACGCATAAAACAAAAAAAAACCATTTATTTTTCAACTAATGTGGCGTAATTTGAAAATGAATTAAAGATGTTCCGATCGCCCTTTAACGTTGGACCAGAGTACCAGGACAGCATATGCAGGAAGCAGTACAAAGCTGATGTCATGCCAAAGAAGCATAACTACAGACGTGCGTACCTAAGTACACATATAATTATGTTTTTTGGTATCGCAAATTATTTATAATTTACGCTTGAGATGAAAACAATTACACTATCAACTTTTTCAACGTACTACTTAGATATTAGGGTTATCGAAGAAGTTCATGTCAAAATAGTTGTAACAGAAAACGAAGTCTTGGCTTTTCTTTCTCGAGAACACATCTATAGAACTGTAAAACTGAAACCTTGAAACCTTTCAAATGTTTGAAGCATTTCGTTATTAAGAATGTCGAAATGAAATTTCATTATATCTCCGGTGTGCACGTAGCCTTATGTCGACTCGTAGATATTTCACGGCGCTAAGGCATTCCGCTGAACTCCCATTGTGGCGTTAAAGGCGGCAATTTAAAATTGTTCCAGCCGGTGGCGGCGCCGGAGTGGAATCGAATTTCTAAAGGAGCGCCGCCCGGCGCCCGCCGGCCCGCGACGCCGCGCGGCGTCTTCACACAATGAACTCGGTTAAAACGCGACGGTAGATTACATAGACTGTTATCGTTGAAAAGATGAGACACAGCTTCGATACCTACAGCTTTTAGGTAGAAACTGATCAATTAACTACGTTCAAATACAGTGCAAAGAATCTTAAAATATATATTTTTATAACAATGTTATTTGTTTATTATAGTTGTGTCTGGATTTTAATCATCCCACTAGTGAGACGTACTCTCTTACAATGTGTTCGTTTGCTACTATGGAACTTGGATCTAGTAGAGCTCTCCACATCCGAATCCTCCAGGTCCAGCATGAGGAATTCTTAACGCACCCTTCTGGTCAATGTGGACACAATATCCGACTGTGGTTTGATTTGACTCGGTATAAAAACTTATTTTACAATTCGCCCCTGGACAAGATTAAGGATCAGGACAAATGTGATCTTAACTAGTGATCCTCCGCCACTCACAGGTGTTTCACAGTGCCATAATTATATGAATGTACGTTTGTATTCTAAATTTATGAAAACTTATAAATTGCATCGAAATACAAATTATAATGACCGCAAATTATATTATAAGTATTGTAACCAAAATTTGTCATAGACATTAGAATACAATAACATCTTTCGTTGGTATCGTAAGAGAGTTCAAAATATGTTCAAAAATAACCAAAATATAGTTATATCACAAAATTTCAAAATCATTGTCAGGCAGTATCGTGAGTATATTAAAGTTCTGAAACTGTGAATCCAAAGGAATGTTTACTGAAATGAATGGTCAAAGTTTGGTCTTAAAAAGAAAGTTGCAAAAAAACTAGACCAAAAACATAATTGTATTAACCAACTTTGTATATGACGGACCACGCAGAATACAAATTTCCGCATTAACTAAGCATGTGTAAAAACGTACAAAACATGTAAGAATTTATTATATGTCCAAGAAAGCAAAACCACAATAAAATGCTAGTCACTAACATTTTATGTCTTTCAGTGTTTTTTTTTTCATATTAACTTTGTGATTTTCTGACTTTGTCAAACTATCACTTACGGAGTTCAAAAAACTAAACACTGAAGCAAATCGAAGGCACCATTTGCTGAGGAAGAATTTCACATATTATACTGCTCCATACTTTTTATATTTTTTTTATTTTACATATGACTGCTAGATATGTACGTTAATTAGGTTGATGAAAACGTTTCTTTTAGTAATGATTTAGATAAAAAATAAACTCAATGTGAAGCAGTTATAATCTAACGGGATTAAAATACATCCATGAATACTAAACAATGAAATCTAACCATTAGCCTAGACCTAAGTCCTTTATGCGATTTGTTTTATAAATACAAAACTTTTGTTTAACTAAATATCGCCTTGCTTCAACTTTTCAAATTATATAGAATCTTAGCAAAATTGGCAACAAAATCAATCTTATTTTATATTTTCTATAATAGAATTTATCGAAACTATAAAAACTTCATCGATTATCGCTATGAAAACTTTCAAACTTTCGCTTCCATAAAAACTACAACTTTTACACTTTTTTACGAGATAAGTTCTTTAAATACTCAGGAAAATGTGTTTTTTTATGGGAATAAAGAAAACTGTTTTCTAAATAATTAGGGTATGAGTGGCTCTTGGCCAAATCGATTTCCAGATTATTGATTTTTCGATAAATCACATCATTAACCATTGATCACTTTTATATGAAATATATATGAGCATATATGATGCTATAAGGTTAGTAACAGTACACTAAGGTTATTAACAGTACACGATATACAATATTCTATCTTATAGATATAAAATTTTGCAATTCTTCGCCGCCCGGCGCCCACCCGCGTATCTTCATAAAATTTGTGATATGAACGTTGCGAATCTGGCTTTACCTCGCTCCCAATTCTTACTATTTTATGGGTCTAGGTGCAAAATGAAGAATTTCATTTCATCTCATTTCACTATGTCTGCAGTCTGTGATTTGCGATTGAAGGTAGTAATATCTATTTCAATCTAGATGTACCCCTCTCACTTTATTTAATGATTAACTTCATGACATAAAAAAAATATTTAGAAAACGCGTGCGTTTTGTGCCATACTAAAATTTCACTTTCATAATTTTCTTCTAACGCTCGGAAAGAATTTGAAAAGTTGAAAAGTATTCAATTCTAAATCTCAAGATCGGTTTTAGCAAAGATATTTAGAAATGAAATGAAATTAAAAAAAAACAAAGCGACCTCAATGGCCTCTATGGCCTCAATTCCCAAGATCTACAACCAATAAAATCGTTTTGTATAATGTGACATATTAATTTTTTTTGTATTCGTTCGATAAAATCGATCGATTTTGAAAACGGATTAATTAAAACAAATAATAGAATCCCCCGGTTGTCTTTCGTACGCCGGCCTTCTCTTTCACTTACATTATTTTCCCGTACAATATTTCACCTTTTGTGCACGAGCCGGGGCATTGTGCCGAAAAACTGACTCCGTTTAATATTTCATAAGCGTATTCAGACAATCGCCTATAGCGAATAATCTTTGAGATGCTTTCCCCCCCCGATGCCGAAATAATGGAGACCTGCCATGGAAAATAAGAACTAGAGGCGGCATTCCGTTAATAGTTTTATCCCATCTCTGTAGATTTTATGGTCTGTGCTTGCACAATGGACGGGTATTGTTCGAGCCGAGATATCTCGCGAAATATTTATGATTTTCGCCTCGCTCAAGTGTCTGTTCTGTTTTATGGGTGTTTAAGATTACTTTCAAGAAAGTATTTTTCAATATCTAATATACTTTTTCGTAGTAAGTTTCATATTCTAGATGGGATTTTTTAGTCGGATATACGACTTACAATATGAAATAAAACTCCAACACCCAATTTAGGGATATATATTTTTATTGAATTTGACGATCCCGTAAACATTATTTTATGTTCTGTATATTAGAATGTTCTGGAATATATGTACAATAAATCTCTTGCATATCACAATGTAACACTCTCCTTCGACGAAATGGGAAAAGGCACGATCACTTATAACCATACCTTTCAATAAGACCAGATTATGTGTGTATAGGTAGATTATATGAAAATTTTCAATAGTATACTGCACCATTTGATTTGGTCAAGGTATAGCTATATCGAGAACTCAGTGCCGTTACTTTATATATATTAATTTGAAACATTTAAAATGCTTCTCATTTAAAAGTGAAAAAAGCTTTTGGGAATAAGTTACTATGACAAAGAAACACTAATACACTAAAACGATTAATGAAGAGTTTGGATCCCTTCCTCATTTCGGTGCCGGTGCCGCTCACGCCATTACATTATTATCCGGACCAACAGATGGATATAAAGAAAGCATCTACCTTACTTTCACACAGGCGAAGCCGTGAGAAAAGCGAATTATAATTTATTGTACGACATAAATTGTTTTTCAGCGAATTTTAATTAAAAATGGATTTAACTAAAAAAATATATATAACACTCAAACTTCTATACTTTCACATTTTTATAAATATTTTTTATTATTATAATTACAATAATATTATAGTGTAAATATTATTATGTATAAATTATTTTTATATTGTAGTATTATCAGAACTTGCCAGGGAATTAGAGTGAAAAAACAGTTAAAACCGAGACAGGATCGCACAATTAGGGTTTTGTTGTGATGGAATAGGCGAGTTACTTTTTAAAATAGGATTATTTATATTATCACATTTTATTAGACATAGAAATAGTAATATATGTTAACCCTACGACGTCTACTGCGTCTCTGTCTCGCACGGTAGTGCGTGTGCCCTTTCATTACGGACTATCGTAGGAGCTGACCGTACAGGATTGACTCGTATGTATAGAGACAGTAAATAATTAATAACTATCCCGTACTAATATTATTGAATGAGGATTAATATTAAATACGTTGAAAATCTATCATAAGCAAACACCTGCTTTATTTAAAATTCATTTCAACAGCTGTTAGGATGTCCGAAAAACCTACATGTTTCTCGTAAACCATAAATTAATATTTACTAACTTATCAACATCTGAATTTTTGACTTAGAAACCTGAAATTAGAGATTGAAACGTATTCTTAACAAAATATAAACTGTATGTTAAAATAATTAGACCGGATACTGCATATGAGCGATGGGCTTGGAGTGCATTTTGCGTCATAAGTGGGAAGAAATAACTCGGTCTAAAGTGGCGTTTATTTAGTGACTGGCACCTTGGACTCTTTTAACCGCACTCAAACGGCTGGGGGATTTTTCGTGAAAGAAAGCACTGACCACGTATCCCTGCGGTTCATTCAGTCCAATTTACAGCGAAGTAAACTTGCTACATCTGAGCTGATCGTTTGAATGGAGAGGCGAAAAATCACGGTAGCTCGAGTCCAAGAACCCTATGTTGGGAACATTGGCGAGCTGCGATGGTACCCAGGATACCGAGTCGTCCAAAAGGCTGTTCCTTGAAGGGGACCCGTCAAAGCCGCCATTATAATCCTGGACAGTGGCGTGGACGTCGAGAAGGATCAGACCTTCATCGACGAAAACGTCACAGCTACTTTAACAAAAGCCAGAAACTGCAGGATTGGCGCTGTGTCGGTGTAATTAGAAGGGGACAAGCCCATAGGCCCGTACCTCGATCGCATGCGGTATATTTGCTTAAAACTCGAAATGGACAAATTAATCCTGGGAGGTAACGTCAATGCATGGAGCGTGTGGTGGGGCAGTGAACGCGATAAGGCACACAGTGTCGATCACTACGATTTTTTCGATGCTGAAGAGCTGCACATCTTGAACGAAGGCAATACGCCAACGTTCGAGATATATAGGGGGAACTGTTTTTTTTAGAAGCGTGCTGGATGTGACCACGTGCAACTCTGCTCTACTGGATAAAGCGAAGGAATTACAAGTGGTCTGAAACTTAATATCCTCGGACCATAACGCGGTCACGTTTGCCGTACGAATGGCCCTCGGCCTTCTTCTGGTACACTGGTTTACAATACTGCAAAGACTCGATGGTGTGCGTTCGGAGCAGCAATGGATGCTGCTCTGACTAAACGGGCTCTGACCGTCGAGATGGTGGAATCTGTGGGCTCGTGCGACCAATTCGACGAGACCTACACCAGGTACATCTGACAAGCTTTCGACACTGCTATGCTGCCCAGCCCAGAAGCACGGAGCACAGACTGAAACTCCCCTAGTGGAGTCCCGAATTAGACTTTTTCTCTATATTAGAGTGAGAAAAGGAGCCTAGTTATACAAGGTGAAGCGCAGAAAAGATTTGGGAGACACTTTTGGCAACCGGAACCTCGATGTATTTCGGCGACTTGCCTCATCTTACACACGTGCTCGAGATTGGGTATGAGAGCGTCGAGAATCTGGGATCCCAAACCATGGACCGTCTCGCCATGATCGGCTCACACAACCATACTAATGATAGCCGCATAGAAGGCAAAGTCGATGCGGCCTTGACGGGATGACAGGACGGAGAGGAGACTTGGTACTCGACGCTCTAACTAGACCTCTTCTGCACGGTCTTCCAGGTGGAGATGGTGTGCTGCAAAGGGTGACACGGAGGGTGAAAAATAGCAACGACGGGCTGGTCAACATATTTAGTGATAACAGGTTTTCCCTGGAGGTATTCACTGACCCAAAATCCTGTCACCCTATGGCTCACAAAGCTAGACGTGACCACTCCTGGATCGTTGCGAAAGACAGGGCTGTGCACCTATTTTGGATTAGAGCGCATGGCGGAATCGGAGGATAAGAACATGCAGACGATGATGCCAGGCGTGCTGCCCTCACCAAGAAGACAGCAACAGATTACGACAGGTTTCAACGGTCGCACGCAGGTTAAGAGGTGGTTAGACCGACCAGCCTGGAAAATTGGTAACAACGTTACCCTTTGGAAAACGGATGAGATGATCAAATGCTTCTATCCCCGCGTAGAAAAAGCATGAAGGCTCTTCCGACAGAACAAAATAACGTCTCAAGTGGCATAACTCCTAATGGGCCACGGTGTGTCGCGCAGTACCTGTTTAGATTTAAACTGCGGGACTAACCTAACTGCGTCTGTGACCCCGCCAAAATCCAGGATGTGCTGCACGTTCTTGATGAGGACTGCAATACGTTCCGTCGGGAGCGTGTGGCGTTGAAAATGGCGATAGATGCGAGGTGACACTTCCCAGAAATTTTGGAAGATATAACCAAGAGAGAAAAGTTCTGCGGCATTGTTATGGAACATTGCGAGAAGTTGAACAAAAATGCATAGAAAGATAATAAATATGAAATGGGAATGAAACAGGAACGTAATATGAAGAAATACTTAAAGTGTATAAAAAAGTAATAAATAGAATGTTATTTAGAAATGTAGTAGAAATTTACAAGCCTAGGGTGGTAGTGCAAAATTAGCACTAAAAACGAGAAATAAATTGACTATATATTGGAAATATCTATTAAAATTAATAGAGGTATAAGTAAAGAGCATGAAATTAGTTATAAGAAATGTAATGAAGAAGAAATAATTAGAATAAGTATAATGTGACAGCATAATAAAAGAGTTAGATAAAAAAAAGACAAGAAAAAAAGAGAGAAAATAGTAATAAGAAATAAAATAACAATAGAACTGCGTTAAATTAATGAAATATAACCCTTATCTACCATCGTGAGAGACGTACGATTGAGAAAAATTGAACCTGGCAAAAAGTATAAGAAGGCCGTGGTCACCACGCTCCGTGGGCGTACAAAAAAGATCACTACACCGACAGTAATAATAAATATATCGTATTTTTTATATATTTGAATTAGCCCCATTAGAATTTGTCAATTAAAACTCTTTTACTTTGGACTAAAATGGGACTCTATTTATTAATTCTTTTACATTTTATAATCGTTGATTGACGAAATATGATATTGTCATTAAGGCTAATCCGTATTTTTTTATAATTTATGTTCCCATGTCATACACATTTCAATAAAACCTATGACAGACAAACAGACGGACGGACACCAGAGTGATCTTACAAGGCTTCTGTTTTTTTCTTTTGAAGATACGGAACCCTATGAAAATAGAGATCTGCATTTATCGTATTCAATAGTTAAGTGCATCGCCTTCTAACTAGTGGATTCGAACTTGATCACAGGTGAATCAACTAATAAATTAACCTCAGTCAATTTATACCAGACACTCCACGCCTCGGAGATTCGCCACGCCAGGTTGTTGTTATTACATTGGTGACAAATGTCGCTAGTAGCCCTCGACTCTCACTAGGCCAACTTGAAGGCTTTTAGTCCAAAGCCCTTAATCTAAAATAAAATTGTATAGGAGAGTGTGCCTCAATAGCAGATGGATCTAAACCTAACACAATAACCCATCTTAATTTATGCACTATAATATTTATTATACGTCCGAATTATCAAGAAAGGATTCTTGATAATTCGGACGTTAAAATTCGTGAAATTGTCGGCGAAATCCATCCAATGAATAATTTCCTATGAGTTAAGAGACGAAAACGCAGAGAAAAAAATAAGGTAGACTTATTCCGTAATAAAGAGATACAAGGACACAGCGAGTCGCTATACTCATTAAGTGCCACCTAAACACCCCCTCAAATAAAATGAAGTTGTAAAGTTTAACCCTAATTACGTCCTTAATTCGTAACGGCCGGCCGTCCTAAAATAACATTTTTTCAATGTTAAAATTAACAAGCCACATTTAACGGTTAAGCAAAGTTTGCCCGGTATTTTTCTTCGGGAGTGTCGTCCCCGCCGAGGGAAAGTTCATGAATGAGTAATATGATTTTAATGGCCGTTTTTTACTCCCGCTCCCCGGGAACTTTATTTCGTTCACTATTTGCCGGAGGGTGGGGGGCGAAGGGGTCGGGCAAGAGGTATGAACCTTTTCCGTGCTTTGTATACTTTATTAAATATACTATACCTTAATATTACTCCTATATCGGCATTTTCTGCAACGTCAAGTTCAAGTTATAGTCAAGTTCTAGTAAGCAATGTTCTGAGCTAACGATTTTTGTAGAATTTTAATTAAAATCGATAGATTTTCCCGGAGAAGCTCCAACGATTTCGATGAAAATTGATATTCGGTTTAAGTTTTAGTTTTAAGGTTTATCCGGTTAAGTGTCACCTCTCAGAAAATTCGTTTATAGTTTGCACTATCTTATAGAATATCAAGGTAACAGAATTTCAGTGTAATTGAAATATAAACTATATATTGACAATGATATTAGCTACAAAAAGAATTGCCCTACCTCATTTACTTGGTTGTGATAATAGGCTGAAATTTTTGTCTATAAATATTAGCTACTCAACAACAGATGTCACTACGTGACTATGTTAATATACCTAGTCATGATTCAGAAAAAAGAACGGCTATTCCTTTTTTTTATTTCATTTTTATCCTCGTAGATTATGAAGTGTGTTATCGAATGAAATTATGTTTAATTATTCAGAAATTGACAAACTAGTCGAAATATATAAACAATATACTTTGTATGCATATTTCTACTATAACATCAGACGTTTATTATAATTAAAATATCAGACGTTTATTAGGGTTCCGTAAACAAAAGTGCCAAAGGGACTCTATTGCTAAGCCTTCGCTGTCCATTCGTTTACCACAGGGCTGTATTTTTTTAAAGTACGCCGCCACTATAACAAAAAATAATGAAAATCAAAAAAAGTTAGAAACTAAAGGATGTGGATTCTAGAATGGGGATTCTGGGGAATGTTCCCCATTCCCCAGAAACATTTTTTTTTCAATGATTTTCATTTCACTAAACTATTTTGCAAATAGTATGTATTATTAAGTATTGTACGGAACCCTTCGTGGACGAAATACAACTCGTAATTGATCTTTTTTTTATTTAATTTACAATTATAGATTTCGTCTCTATCCTATTTAAATATCAATTGAGACGTACGTCAGATCAAAAAAATTTAAAGGTTCCTTTTTCAATTCGTTTAAAATTACAATTTATAATTATTAATCGCATTTAATCTATTATTGTTAACTCTAATCGAACAGTTATAAATATTAGGTGAACGGATGTCTACTGTAGCGCTGTAAAAATTAACTAACACGAAATTTTACAATTTTTTCTCATGTAGCTAATAATACGTAATTCCTTTCTAAGGTGCACCATTCAAATTCACCATCATTTTACGTTTGTAGCAAATACGATTAGAGGTTCTCAGTCGATAGCAGCTTCATCAAATCGAGGTCATCATAATATATGCAGTTTATGCATTATAGAATACTCATTGTCAAATAAACGATGTGGGCGCTTCACTTGCTCTTGTCGAGCAATCTCGTAAATAAACAAACAGCTATTCAATGCTGCTCTAACAGGCATTCCACTGGAAAATGTAATTGTTGTGTTTTAAAGGGGATTCGCCATTGCCCTAAAGTCTCATCTTACGTGCTCTTATCAGTTGGAATTGTATCGAAATTATTTAGATTCTTTAACCACTAAAAATTAGGCAAGTAGAATTTGGAATTAAACATTGAAAATTTCAGAGTTGTCTAAATTACGAAATATACAACAAAAAGACCGATTACATGTCAATGCTTTAATAGCCATGAATATACACACACGCACACGCACACGCACACGTACATACACACACATTTCCGAGAAGGGTAGGCGGAGACTACACTCTTCCATATGGTACGATGATAGAATTTTCTAGAGAAACCCTTGCCGACCTTTCTATCACACACGTTCGCTCTGCGGGCTTGTTTTGTCAGTCTACTTTCATGCATCTCTTCCACATGACCAAACCACCGCAATGTAAATATATCCTTTTTGTGCTCTAGTATTCATCTTTCTAAAAAAAGGTTTCACTGATCTTGATGAAAATTTGTGTACCGACAGTAAATAGATGTGATTGCGTAAATAATGGGCTACTGTCTGTCTATCTGTTTTTTGGCACGTGTGTATGTGTTTTCTATAACTTATGTATAGCTTTATTTTTTATTAGTTAGATTGTCAATATAAGTAAATAAAAGCCTAAAGATACAATACAGAATATTTAATTAATGTTCAATGAGACATGAGGTTCAGGGCGTATGGTTGTTTTTTATGTGACCTCTGACGTATAATAGGATTTAACTTAGGTTTCAATTACCTGTTTTATCAATTGAGACATATGATAAACATTGTACATAATTACAGTGTAATTAATGGGCGCCAACCGACAGCAAGTGCCGAAAAAAGATATGTAATTAAATTTAATGATGTTCACAATCAAATGCTGTACAAAGAGATTAAGTTAGGTACGCGATTTCGAATATTGAACTGGAATCACTTCCCACCTATATTTGTTCTTGGTTTTTCATCTGTGATGAAATCTCGGCAATAGGCAGTGCAGGCAAATATATTAGAATAAATAAAGAAAGAATAAATGTTGCGGGCTGAAGCTGCCTCAGCAATGGAACACTGTGCACTTCTAAACCGCCGTCTGCGTATCCAGATATCGGACATCCACTCTTACGGGGATGAAAAAAAAGGATCTTAGAACCACCATAGATACGTGCCACCGATGATAACCGGTATTCCAGATTTCACAAATCACTTCTCTGAACAAAAAATCGCATCTTACCCGTTACTTAGGAAGATCCCACGATACATACTTATATTAGACAGGAGAAGATTGACTGGTTATAATAATTTCTTGAAAGAAATTCGCCTTTCGCAATGTTTGCCCTGATGCTTTTCAAATCAGAAAAGAATACCCACAATTTTTTGTATTTGAAAAAGTTATACGTTATTATAAGTCATTAAGTATACAAACATTAACACGTAGTCTTCAGTCAATTAAATAAAAATTTTTGAAAAGGTAAGGGTTTAGTTATAGTTTATAAAAGCCTTTGTTAATGTGATATTTGACAATGTTTCTAAGGCTTTCGTAAACGTAAAAGCGTGGATGGAGACTTTAATTGTACAGTGAGTTAGCTCACAGGTCTTTCAAGCGAGCTTACGAGAATGGTGTAGATAACTATTCTAGAACCATTTAAAGTATTTTCTTCTAAAATAATTAGATAAATTTAATTAGGGTAACATTCTAGCAAGTCACATATTCATGTAAAACCTAAAAAACAATGTTTAATATTATGAACCAATTTCACAAAACCTTATTACCCTTAGTGTGAATAAATTTATTTTCATTTTTACGTTATAGCGCACCCTTGTCAAAAATTCTGCTGGTAAATTAAGTGCATGAAGTTATATAGCACCGTAATGTTCCTAGACAGTGTGAAATAATCCAGTGTTTTATAGAGCTCATTTTAAAATAATAATGAAATGAATTTTTGAGGTTCATTCGTACAATTAGAATGTAAGATACAATTTTATCAGAAACAATAAATAACATTAAGCAATTATATACTTTGCATTTATTTTAATTTCAAATAACCTAAAAAATATGTACAGATTTTCGTGCTATGTACAGGATGATATCTATAAAATATTTTTATTACTATATTATATTTATATTCTGTGAACACACAAAAATAATATCTACAGATATAAACCTTAAATATCATCACTACATCTGTAAAATTCATAAATAAAAGGCGAGCTTTTAAACATCAAACCCTATCCCGTTTTGTTGAAGCTCATTGAATCGACGGCACTAAGGCGCTTATCGATGAAGTAACTCGAAACCTTCTAAGTGTCGTGTTTTATTTTTCGCTGATAGACTCCCAGACAAAAGCCTCGTTGTTTATTTTTAATATAGCCATAGGAATCATTATAAACTCTGGACTGCACTAAAAATAATTCGACATCCTAAATTAGTTTTGAATACAGCGAATGTGTGTGATGGAAAGGTCAGCAAGGGTCGGCCTAGAAAATCTTATGCAGATCAAATTGGCAGCACATTAACAAGGGGTCAAATTTTAAGCACTAGAAACCGACGAGCTTGAGTGAAAAGATCGATGAATGCCAGCGTAGCAAGAGAGACATACAATGATCGTAGTATGTGGAAGGGTACAGTCTCTGCCCGCTCCTCTGAAAAATAGGCGTGAGTTTATTTTATTATGGTTTATTTAAGATAATGCATTGCGCGTTTAGGATTCGGTAATTTTTGGCATTGTCATTTATTTATTTTAAATGTTTTTAGGTATTTTATGGAGGTAGGTAGATTGTGTGGTTGTAGGCGTTAATTAAGTTTAAATTAAACGTAAAAAAATACTTTTTGGTATTGGTTGCCGAAGTATAATTTCAAATTGCAAGTTATATAATTCTGGCTAAAATAAATTATTTTAGTTCGATTTTGAATGATAATATTAGCAAGAATGGTAACTTAATTATTTTAAGTCTTTTTATGTTATTAATATCTTAGAAGTATTTTAATATATTAAAAAGAATGTATACTAAAAGAAAATAAAATATTTATTTCTCTTTATTATTCAAAATAAGAAGTCCAAAAATAGAATGCAAAACGCTACATCGATAAGTCCCTCGGAGATTTTTAAAAATAGAGAAATTTCATTCCTTAAGAATCAGTCGCTATAAAAGGCAACGAACGAACATTTTTACGACGTCTCGCAATTTTCCCCGCACAATAAGAGAAGTGACGTAGTCAGAAGGAGGTCGTCAACAGTGAAAAGGGGCGAATTTGACATTCAATAGACGCTTTGAGATCGCATTTGAAAGGAGTTCGGTTTTTATTTTAAAAACAATATCCAAGAGGGAAAGGGACGTCCGGAAATGTGTTTTCATTTGTAACGTTCATATTTTTTGGTTTTATCCCTTTGGAAGCCTTTAATTTGTTTATTTACGTGATTTATATACATACATACATATATATATATATGTGTGTGTGTGTGTGTGTGTGTGTATAATATAAAGGTCGCTCAAGGAGGAGGATCTTCTTAAAACATCATTATCGACCTTATTTTTGCGAGACTATTTATTCGAGTCTCGCAAAAATATGTTCGATATGTTGGGTTACCCTAATATATATTTAAAAATCATTTGTAAAAACAAGACGTAAACATGTCATGTCTGATGTGAACAAACAGTATTTGTTACATTATTTAAAAGCCAAATCATCATCAAATTATAAACATGCATTTAGAATAAAAATAACGTGTACGCAGGGCAGGGAGGAAGTTGTTCACATTTTCAACCGTTCTTTACCTTCAAGTAATTAGGTTATATGCTTATATGCCCAAGAATATCACAGAGGCATCATAATGAAACCTGTGTCGGAGAGAATGTTTACTAAAATCTTCACAAATTCAAGATTTTACAACATGCATAAAGATAGCCGTGTGGGGCTTATAACGATTTTTTGGAGTGACAATGGATGTTGTGTGGATGTAAAAAACCAAATCAAATACAATTTACAATTCAGGTATCGCTTAGACATCTCCGTTCACAAGTTGCATTTAGTTTCATCTAGATATTTTAAAAGTTTGAGAACAATTTCAAATAAGTTTTTACGAAAACAATTGTAGTTCACTTAAATCATTATATGTGAAACTATACAGCTTTGATAAATTCTAAATTTCCTTTACATAAAATAAGTTAGGATTGGAAACAGAATTTGGATTGAAAACTACATTAATAATAAAATTAGCAGGAATCGGCCAATTTGTATTTTAAGACCACGTAAATTAATTGTATGTAAAGTTGATTTCGAATAAATTTTATTAAATAATATAATAAGCTGCAAATACAAATTTGCCTTAAATGCAGATTTCAATTTGCTGCCCGCGCCAAAAGCTAAAAAGCTGACCCCCGACGCCCTTCACACGCCTTTGTACGCTCACGTAATGACGTTTTTCGTGAAAACCAATTATTTTAAATAAACAGTTTTTATTTACAGTTTACCGGTTTAATTTCGTTATGACCGTAATGAAAGCATCCATTTTGTGAAAATGAATAAACTTTTCAGGTATACATTAGGCGACGCGCTAGATAACTGTAAATGACTTTTGTTAAACGGCTTTATGGAATTTAAATTGGCATGTGCCTATTGGAAATTTCTTACGAAAAAAATAGTTTTATTATCATGTTAATATTGAAAAGAATAAAAAGCTCTGTTTGGATGGAAAATAACTTATTCGCGATAAACAGGGAGGTAGTGCGATCAACGGATATGAGCGAAACTCAGAAAAGAAATACTGTTTTTTTTTATGTTTTATCCATTTGCTGTTTCAAAAAATTTCTAATAAAACATCCTAATGACACATTTTACTAAAAAAAATTGCAAAATACTGCAGTGAGTGAAGTACGTTTTGAATTCTTGTTTACAATTATTTTATTTGATTATCAAGCAAATACGAACGAGATAATTAATGTAAAACATCACAATAAATTTGAATAACCAATTATCAAATAGAAAACAGAGAAAGGAATCAGTATACTTATCAGTCAACCTCAAAGATACGACGTAATAGCAATCTATTTAATATTCAGTGTTAATTCGCGTTACTTTCTTATTGCAGTCTTTTTGTGGCTATTCACTTAGATTTTTGAACATTAACCGTTACCATTTTTACTTACTAAATTTTACTTACTAAAATTTAATTACTGAATTAAATCTGAAATATTCACTATTTAATTTAATTCAATGGATCTCCGTTTGCTTCACCTACGTCTTTATCGGGGAGTTCGATTGTAAAAAACTGTTGTATCTCAAGTCGAATTACATGAAAAGATTTTATCCCGACGAAGATTCGATAGGATTGTGTTAAAAAAAAATTGTTAATGTTTTTGTATTATTCACTTTTGATCCGTTCCTTTGAATTTCACGGCAAATAGGTTCAGAAACGCGCGGGAAAGTGATGCGTTTTGAACGTTTCGCCACCATTCGGTAAAATTAAAAAAAAAATACGATTGGAGGGTTTTCAAATAAGCCTTTCAGATTTTCATAGTAAATGATAATAAAAATACACTTGTCTATGCCAAATATTATGCATCATAAATATTGTTTTAAGCAGACTATCGAATCTTTTTAAATTGTATTCGACCGTTTTCGCTTTTGAATACTAATTTATTAAAAAAATTTAACAACCAGTAAACTGTAACTATAAGACACACATTTTTAAAGTTCTTCCACAGATAAATGCTTCTTCTTAGTTAATCCACCATTTAAAGCCAAATTCTTTTCATTGTTAGAATTTATGGGTCTATTTAATACAATATAATAAGTGATGTACAGAAAGAAAACCATTCAGACATACGTGATTCTGTATTTTAAATAATATAGAATAACGGTGGCTGTGTGTCAGACAGATTTAATATTAATGTTCGGGTTCTGGATCGTCGAATATGGATTTCAAATTAACTTTTTCAGTATCAGATAGTGGTTTTTGTTAGATAATACATATTTATTTAAAATTATGTTACATAACATAGATATTTCATTTTTCAAACGTTGAATCTAACAAAAATCGACAAAGAAAATAAAAGTGTCCAAGTAACAAGATTTTATATCCGAATACGTGGAATGAAAAAAAAACGCAATTTTCTCGAAAACATCACGCAGGGGAGGACATAAAAATATATCGATTCGAGACGAGCAACTTCTTTCAATCCCCCTTAAAAGATAAACATCTCTAGATATTTTCAAGGGGTAGAAATGTCTCGATCCGGCGTTGGTACTTTTGGCACGGTTCCACCGCAATAGCGGCGGAATCGAACACTTTACCGGAGGTCATGCGCAGGAAGGGCCCGCTACGTAACTTGACACGTGTTACATGCAATGACTTCGCGAACTCGTGAATGCGAAAGCTAAGCCACTACGAACGCAGCGCATTTGAATCTGCTGTTTCTCGTTGAAAAGCGGTTTTCATGCTGTTTTTAACATGAGCGATTAAAGCATACGTCTTATATAACAATGAAAGCGATGAATACACTTAATTGTGATATCACTACTTCGCGTAGAATTTATATTCAAAATTGGATGTTCACAAATTTTTATTGAGAATGAAAATAAATTTATCACAGGTTCGGAAATATAACGAAAAAATAAATAAAAATTCCTTTAACGTTTTTCTTTTTGATGCCAGAAAAACAAATCTATTGGAGCTATGCCTAAATATAATTCTATCATTTAATCATTAATCAAAACAATTACAGATTTTTTCATAAGCTGAGCTCTGGATTGATTACTTGGTTTATTTTTGTTGTTTAATTCTGTCGTTTGGATACAAAACAGTATTATAATTAGTATAAACTACCATAAATGAAATAATAATCCTTGGCAGTGTGAATCCGGAATTTATGAGCATATGTTTTTCTCTTGCATTTATACCGCTGTAGTTGCGCGCTGTCGAGGACAAGACAATGTTTTTGCATATATAAATATTATTTTCGTAAACATGTTGGAGACGTAGAACAAGAATGTTGCTTTCTTTAAATTTCAAAGTAAGCTCTTAGATTGTCTCTGGATTTATCATACAAATAGCTCGGATTTTTTTCCTCGGAGAGTACTTCATTTCAATTTGGCTACATTTATTGTCAAAATATAATTCCATGAACCATTTAAAATTCTAGACACTAAATATTTTAGTGCGTACAATCCTGTTTCTGAGCGCTAATTAATATTATTTAAGATACATCTAGAATTTTTCCGAGCATACTCGCATTTTTAAAAGGTTTTGCATTTTTAGTATTATGAGTAATCGGGCTAGTGGGATAATTATCTTCAGGCATTAATTCCATCACAAATTGAAGCAAAAACCAATATAAAGGCTGAGGCTGATCGGAAAAATGAAAAAGTAATGAACAAATATTTTAGGAAGAATGAAAAAGTAATAAACTTATATTTTATAACTGAGGGCCCTACACCGGTTAGAAAAAACGTGAATGATCTTTAAATCATCTTGACTTGACTTAATCACTTGACTTGACCGTATCGAACATAGCTATCACCTCGGTTAACCAGCCTTCTAATAAAACCACCGCATCTAACCGCAAGTCGGCGATTTGCATAAGATGTGACATGTCACAGACTGGCTCATACACACACGCACACACACACAGAGATAGCAGCCATAGACGTCAAATTCACAACAATTCTGCTCTTGCATCGAATTTTAGTAACACGAGCATTGATATATATACTTTATTACGTATTCAAAAGCAAAAAACCTTAACTACTAGGTTACTACTAATGATTTATAAATGTTTTTTTATTTTATTTTATATTTATCTAAAAGTACACAACACAGATTACAACGATTATAAAATTGTATGAAAAGATATGATAAATATACAAGTTGATCTGGACCGTAATCCTGAAATGTGTGTAGATAGCATGCTTGCATGCTTAAAACTAAAGTATACATAACAAAGTAAACTAAATAAAAAAGTGATAACAAAAATTTACGAAAAAAATGAAATAAATCACATACAATCCACATTACCGAAACAAGACATCGAGACCTACGTTTGAACGCAGTAGGTCTGCAATAAAACACGTGGACAGCGCCCGCGCCAACGTCGGCCGCCAGGTCGTCGTACAGACGGGTTATTCTGGTTATAGGATTGTAAAAGGACGTATTGTTTTTGTAGGTTTGCAATGAAAATGTCTTGAATGTTCGAAATTTATGAAGAGTATTAAAATTCAGCAATGATAATAACGTAGGCCAGTTTATCGAAGAGTGTACAATTTTGTGTAGATGAATTAGATATAGATCTATCTCCTAAGCAAAGTTGCTTACGACGTGCTTTCAGTGATTGTAATTTAAACGCAGAGCATCTTAAATAATAGTGAGTGAAGAAGCGGCCAAGATTCTGACGAAAGGACAAGATTTTGACACACTTTGTTTATGCAGTTTCAATGTGCTTAATATGAGTTTTGACGTGAGATCATATTGAACTATCATATTCCAAGATTCTTCTAATAAGGCTATAATATATACTTAAAAAACTGTAATAGTTCTTAAATTCTATTGTAGTCCTTGCGACGAATCAAGTAGCATATTGGCTCTTTTGACGACTTAATCACAATGTGGCCGGTAGGTAAGCTTATCATTAAAAATAATTCCAAGATCCTTGACTACAAATTTACATTGTAATACAGAATTTGAAAGTTTGTATTCGTAAATTATTTTGTTGATTTTGTCAGTAAAAGAGATTACAAGGGACTTGCTAATATTAAGGATCATTTTAATTGTTAATCACCACGCATATAGCACATCCAGTACAATCGTTTATGTTCCGAATAAGAGCGAATATATTGAGATGATCAGCGTATAGGAGCGACAGCATGACAAGTGAACAAAAAGTATAGGGCCCAATTGTGAGCCTTGAGGAACTCCAAAAGTTACAAGCATTGGCACTGAAGTATCAGCCTTGATAATAACTAATTGGCTCCTATTATTAAGATAAGAACAAATCCATCTATATAGACTACCTTAAATGCCATAAAATTACAGTTTATTGCACTTAGAACAATCCGTATATACCTTGTCAACTAGTCCGCGTATAGCAAATTCATTGCAAAGAAAACTTTTATACTCAAGCAGGTTGGTTATAGAGGATAGATGCTTAACGACACCATGTTGTTTCGAAGACAATATATTTTTGAATTGACTAAAAAAATTAACCTAGATTGAGCTTTTAAATAACTTAGCAAAACATGACATGCTGATAAGGCGATAATTTTCGCATTTAGATTTGTCACCGGATTTGTGAATGGGGACAATATTCGTTGTCTTCCAATATGAAGGAAAGGTTCCAGGTGATAGCGATTTATTAAATAGTAGTAAAATCGGTACACATAACACCTCTGCAGACCTTTGCACAAAGAAAGCTGGGATACTGTCAGATCCAGGACCGTTATTTTTATCTAGCTCTTTAATTTTCTGTAAAACTTCGTCTGTAGAAACAACAATGTTCGCCAGTGCCTCGCCATTAATGATGCCGCTATCTAGATAGCTGTCAAGCTGATCAACAGTGTCTTTATCATAAACTAATCCAAAGTAGTCTGAAAATAGCTCGCAGACATGATTATCATTGTGTGATTGTCGGTCACCATAAGTCATTGAGTTTGGCATCGAGACATGACCCTTCCTACTGTAATAAAATCACCAAAATGATTTCATATTGACATCCATAGAATCTTCGATCTATAGAGATCGATAAAAGTTTTTTACAATACATTTTAATGAATGACTTACATCAAACACGGAGTAACGAGAAAACATCATAAATCTTTGGGATTGTCAAAAACTTTGTAGCTTCTGTAATATTTTCTTCACGAAAAAACAGACAGGATATTTTTGTGAAAAATTACGTATTAACGGCGTATATTTTTTTAATAACATGCAAGTTTTTTCTTAGTAGCAATGAGAACACCTCCGCCACATTTTTGTTTACAGAAGCAGTGAAACGGTCCTTACGAAAGACGCTATACCACTAGTCAAACATTTCACCGTCAAGTATAGAATCATCTAAATTTGTTTCAGTAAGGCATACAACATCATAGTTACAATTCAATGCACTAAGATAAAACTTAATAGTCTTAGTTTTAATTCTATTAACTTGAAAATTAATAAAGATTCATTTGTGCAGCTTATTAAGAAAAGTAATATTTTTAATTTGCTAAGCAGATTCGCTGTCGTCCTTACGCAGGTACACCTGCCCAAATTTAACCCAAACATATATGTAATTATTTTCCCTGGCATATTTTCTTGCATTAGCGTGTAGTTGTTTACAGTCATGGGAAAGATGTTCCGTAATATAGATTCTTGGACTTTCATCAACAATATCAACATGCTTAGAGATGAGCATGTCTTTAGAATGAACTTTGTTGAAGCGATGCGTAGCAGAAAGTACGAGATCTCGAAGACGTGGTGAGGCCACGGTGACAAAAATGTTACGAGATCTCTCCGACGACGCACTAATTTTTTGCGATCCAATGGAAGGCACCAATGTCGGTTTCTAATATGGTGCATTCTATAGCAGTCCAGATTTTCTTAAATATAGTCAAAACATTTTCATTGCCGCTTTCAGGTGCCGCCTGTATCTCTATGTTCTGAGCTCGTGAATTTTTTTTACAGATAAGAGCCGGCTATTCAATGGTTCAACTGCACTTTGCAAGTTCAGTTGTTCAGCTTCCAAGTTCTTAATTATTATGTGATTTTTATTAGTTTATAATTTCAATTCATTCTGCTCTTCTACAATAAAGTCTGTCGGTTTTGGTAAAATCGTTTTTAAGAATGGAAACAGCAAAGTTAAGTTCAGTTGTGATCATGGCCGTGACGTCCTCTCTTAAAACAAAGCATAAATTTTGCATAACAGCTGATGTGGGAGCTAGTTTTTGATCGAGTAATAAGCTTATGTTTCCAATAGTGAAAGATGTTGTTTTTATAGGTGTATTCTTTACTATGAGAAAGGATGAGTTATTGTCATTTCGACTATTATTATCGACATTCTCATTAAGCAGATCTGCCAACATCGCCGTATCGTCCACGGAAGATGAAAATTGTTTACGTACCGGTGTGTTGACATTTCTATTGTGACGTGTTATATTCTCCTAAGAAACGCAGCGCCAATAACGATTCAAATCGCGTTTGTTGGCAATGTAATAAGCGATAGTCATATTTAAGCATGCATAATGATAATATTTCATGCATGAAAAACATCGAAGCAATTCATTCGAGTCAACTTTATCGTTATAAGCCAAGCAATTCATGTCTCGTGCAGGATAGGATCAAAAGTAGTGACGCGGCGAAAAGGCCTTAAGCGCCGTGGTCGATAGTGTCGCTTACGCGTTATCGTCAGCGCAACACTAAAATTTATATAAAATAATATTTAACCAAACTTACAGTTTTTCCATCTACCGCTAATCACTTTTTCAATAGTATATGAGCAAATTTTATCTATATTACTGAAATCTGAAGTGATGTTTATCTCTTACCACTATAAAAACAATTAAAATTGGGGAGCGGTGTTGTTATGATATGCGAACGAGTCAAGTTTTTATTTTATGGTGTGTTAATCCACCCTTTACGCCCTAATGGTCTGCATCACGTTTTACATACGTTCAATGTACATTGTAAGCGACCAATTTTTATGCAAATTCATACATTGGTATATCCGGAAGCGACTGTGACGGTTACGATGAATATTTGTATATTTTCAAGTTTATCTATGTAAGTGTTTTTCCTGGATAAACGTGATCAAGAATTTTTATTAATCGTCGTTATAGAACGCAATATCATTGTACTTTGAAGGTGATTGCGTTGTTTTTGTGTTTCGACACTATTAGATATAGTGTCGAAATACCAATGGGCGTGATGATTTCGACAACGGACGGAAACAAACAATACGGGACATTAGTAACGTGAGAGCAGGTAGCAGATAAATCTTGCATGCATATTGTGTACCTTAATATTTATTATTGAATATAAAAAAACTTTACCCGCAAGTATTTATCATTTTCCTACGGAAAACTTGAAACGTTTGATTGATTGATTCGTATACGTAATCAAGTGTAATAATCAGATTATTTCTTAAGAAGAAATTTTATCAAAATCCTTATTTTCACTGCATCAAGCTTAATTCCAATCAGAAAACAAAGTCAGAAAGAAAACACTATGTATTCACAGGAATAGAAAATTGTTTTGTGCTGAAATTATCTTAAAATCTATATCGATGCAAAACTTTATGCTCTACATACCGGGCAATCTTAGTTCAAGGCGTGTGTGCCCACGCTAAATTAACGTGTTTGGATTAAAACTTAATTTTATCAACCGATGGTAATAATTAACAGCCCGTTAAATCAAATTTAACATAATTTTTAATAAGAAACAAATAGAAATAGTTCTTAATTTTATTTTAACGGTCTGTTAATTTTTAACATTGAGTAGTGAAATTGAATCTTAAATTGACTTTGACGCTATAAATTTGACGATGAAAGCTTGCAACAAATTTATTTATCTACATTTGCCAAAGGCAATATAATATGGTTGTGTGATGAATTTTTTTGACGGTGTATCAATTTGTTACTTTAACATTAACGATGTTCGACGTAAACTTATACAATACAATAAGTAATACAACAATCATTTTGACATAAAAATACTTAAGAAGGGAAGGGCTCGATTGCAGGTATCAGAAAATTCTTCAGGCTGTTTTGGAGGTGTAAGCTAGCTTTTGCCCTTCGCCACATAGATATAAAATGATGTTTTTTTTTTTTTTTTCTTTTGATATGATTTTTGTGGAATCCGTTCTTAGGGAGCGTCTACATCCCGAAGAGAGTAACTGTGCGACTATGCCAAAGTTCAATTGAATTAGACCTACAGTTACGAAGATTTCGTAATTAGTCCGTTAGTCAGCCAGTCAATAGTATTTCGCTTATATATATAAACGGTTATACCCAACCTATATATATATGTATAATATTTATACGTTTCACAATTATTGTAATATTTGATTCTTTATCCAAAAACGCCTAATTATTATGAGCTTTGAAAAATTTATTGACTGACACCTTGAATGCTAACGTTCAAACATCTAGCCCGTTATTTACCTGTTCACGATCGGTTTTTTCATGAACTCACGCTTATTTATCAGAAGAGCAGGCAAAGAGCGTAGATTGCCACAAGATACGAACTTTGCATGTCTCTATTGTTTCACTGACAACAATCAATCTATTCAAGCAAGCTCCTAGGTATCGGGTGCTTAAAGTTTATTTCTTTTTTAATATACCACCAATTGGATCTGCGTAGGATTTTCTAGGGCGAACTTTGCCGACACACATTATCTCTGTAAATTTATTCTATCGATCTACTTTTATTTATGGATGTCAACAATAAATAATTATTTACCAATTTGAATTTTCAATAAAATTCAAATAAAATACAAATTATGTTGTATAATCTTTTATGTTATTTGGAAAATCCACGTAGTTTTTTTTTAGTTATTTCGGTTTTCTAAATTCGCACTTGTCACAAAAAGTGATAATTAACCTAAAACTCCAAGTAATATCCAAATTTGAATAAAAAAACTCGTATTTGTCAAAAGGTTTTGAAAAATGATAGTAATTCTTTAACTAGCAGTTATTAATACAGCTCTAATTGCATTGAGTGTGTGAACGTATGCATGTATCTATGAGCGTGCGTGCTTGAGTGTATATATAATATTTGTCTGTACAGATTATATAAAAGCTTTCTACATAATCATTGTAGTATTAATTTAAATTACATTACGATGGATAATTTCTTTTAATTTTAATTTTTTAGTAACAAATAAATTTTTTTTTTGCATCTTCGACACAAGCATAGTAGTATTAATTTAATTTACATTACAACGGATAATTTCTTTTGATTTTAATTTTTTAGTAACAATTTTTTTTTTTTTGCGTCTTTGTAATATTTTAGTAAAGACTTAATGAGAGAAGTCGAAAAATTTAAGCTTAACACATGTTTAGAAACGGCAGTCCAATTAGACTACATATATAATTAAACTGGTAAATTTAAACTACATTTTAGCCAACATAAACAATGACGGCGGCGATATGGGACGAGGGCAGGCCATAATTATATTTTAACTGCTGCTCGGTTCCACATCAAAAAACACTTTCGTGCTTCAATTTGCGAGAAGCGGTGAACATATACGAATAGCCCTGTAACTTTCAATTTTGAATTTTTCGCTGAGGAAATTAAACGATTTCACAAAATGCCCAAAAGTTATTGCTTTCGGAAGAATCAAATACATATTACATATCGACAGATCGAGATCCTAAGAAATAATTCCGACGTTTTTCAAAATGTTCTCTTTTTCGTTATGTGCATGTAGGGGTGCCTTGTATTTGTGTGTGTGAGAATCTGTGTTGTAAATCTTACATAACTCCTAATAACCGATTTAACTTTAATCGAGGGTTTAATGACACAAATCTGGGATTGATCATTGTATGTCTAAAGTAAATAAAATTACGAGGGCATACTCAGAGCGGGACAGCGAAGGGCAGCTGCCCCCAACTGGATACGGCCGACCTGAGATATAAATATGGACCCCTTACGAGACAAAAGCTTTCATTCTGGAATCCAATTACATCTAGAATAAAGAAGAAATGCTTATCATATTTTTTTACACTTTCCCAACATTTATACACAAGTACTTACTATAGAAAAAAATCATTTAATTTTACTGCTTTTGGACCTTGGACGTACATACACCAGGAAACTCCCCAAAATCGAATAGAAAATGTACAATGATTGAGGAATCGCTAAATTTTTGACAGTCCCAAAACGAAGTGGTTACCTAGTTAGGGTCATAGACGAGCTAAACTGGATTGAATGGACTTGGAGTATGAAAGGGTACAACTGTATTTCTTAAAAACAAACAACACAAATGTGCAGATTGAATTAAAGTGAATCATTTACTCCTGAATCATGCACCAGAAGAAGACGCAGTTATGAAGGTTTGCTCCTACAATGGAACTTTTGAGCGGCGGACAACATAAACTTTAAATACGAACTGATATGACGATGGATAATGTCCTTTTAGATCATCGAACGACGCAGCAGATAGGGTTTCCATCAACGATGGGATTACTCTTCAAGGGTAAACAGCATAGACTTGAAATTTGACATACAGACTATTCTGATGGTGAAACTTGTCTTTGTATAAGATAGGACGATGCATTCCTTAGGGTTTCGTTCTAAGATGGAACTTTTCCACAATGAACAGCCATAGATTTAAAATTTTTCGTACAGCTTGTTCTGAAGATGGATCGCTTTTTTGGACACCAAAGGACAATGCAGTCGAAAGAGTTTTCTCATACGGTGTAACTCTCTTCAATGGTGAATGGAATAGATTTGAAATTTGATGTACATATTATTCTGATGATTAATTTTGTATTCGTATACCAGATGACGATGCAGCCGTGAGGATTCCCTCTTATGATGAAACTTTTCTACGATGAACAGCATAAACTTAAAACTTTACATACAGATTCTTCTAATGATGGATCGTGTCCTCGTACAAAAGAGGACAATGCAGCCGTTAGGGTGTCTTTCTACGATGGAACTCTTTAACGGTGGACGGCATAAACATTATACTCTGTTTAAGCACTGTACCAACAATGGATCGTGGCCTCGTAAACCAAAAAATAATGCAGCCGTTAGGGTGTCTTTCTACGATGGAACTCTTTAACGGTGGACGGCATAAACTCTAAATTCTGTATACGGACTGTACCAACAATGGATCGTGTCCTCGTAAACCAAAAAAAGATGCAGACGTTAGGGTTTCTTTCTACGATGGAACTCTTTAACGGTGACCGGTATAGAATTTAAATTCTGTATACGGACTGTACTAACAATGGATCGTGACCAGCTAAACCAAGAAATGAAGCAGCCGCTAGGGTTTCCTTCTACAATGGAACTCTTCTATGGTATACAGTGTACTCTGCAAAACTTTATATATAAACTGTTCTGACGTTGAATCGTGTCCATGTACATCAGAGGACGATGTAGTTCTAAAAGTTTCGTTCTATGTTGGAAATCTTCAGTGATGAATAGCATAGACTTATATGCGTATATGTTTGATACAGATTTTTGGTTGATGAGTCACGTCCTTGTACACTAGAAGACCATGAAGGCCTCGAGGATTTTCTTCTAAGGTGAAACGGTCAATAGTGTACAGCCATAAACTTAAAAGTTTATATACGAGCTGTTCTAAGGATAAACTGTTTTGCTGGTATACTAGAGAACGATGCGAGTCTGAAAATTTTCTTCTACGATGAAACTTTTCAGCAGTGTACAACTACGGAATTGAAGCTCTGCATATGGGTTGTTCTGAGGACGAATTGAGTAATCTAATAACATTAAACTATTTAACCGGTTTTCACCAATCGTACAACTCTTCAACCATGAGATTACTAAATATAAATGATTAGAATAAATGTAGTCTTTTATAAAAGCTGCGTATATATACTCCATACGCAGGGCGCATAAGTTTCTGGAACTGGTCTCTTACATAACCAATATTTAAAAAGTAATTACTACATTTGAAAATGGGATTCTTTGGCTGTAAAATATAGTTTATTTTATCTTTGCATCAATTGTTTCATCATCCTAGCGTCATTTTAAAAATTGCGTGTCTTAATCACTATGGATCTAAGTCATGCAAGTTTTTGTGGTATGATTTTCTACGATTTTAAGTGTAATTTGACAGCTCAGCAGAGTCTCGGCTTTGACTAGTGACGAAGCACCATTAAAGACGGCTATTTATAATTAGTTGCAGAATTCAAGCGCAGTCGTGTCAATTTCAGTGACGAATTTCGTTACGATAGCCCGTTCACCGCTGTGGAAAAAAAACACATCGTTACTGAGCACCGTATATCGAAACAGGTAGGCATGTGATCTACCATAAGATTTGGGCATCTTTAGACATAGGCATGAGTCAAATACATTCAAACCTACACAAACATTCGGGTATGAAAAATCTGTGCTGGCAGTGGATCCTACACAATTTGACTGAGGTTCATAAAATAAGCCGCGTCACTTGGCGCAATGCCATGTTTACCAGATTTAAGGAAGAAGCGTCAAATTAAAAGTGTGAAACATAATAGCAGGTGAAGAAACATGAATTTATTGATACAATTCCAAAACAAAGCAGCAATCGACCATATGAGTCTATCAAGATGAGCCAAAACCAACCAAAGTGGCGCGCGAGTGAAGTGCCTCTAAGCGGATGATTTCTTCAATTTTTAATAAAACTGGACACGTGACTTCTGTTGCTTTGGACAGTTGTCTTATCGTGAATAGTGATTAGTACACGACCATACATTTGCCGCAAATTACTGACGAACTCCGTGAAAAAAAACTGTAAACATCGTATCATTTTGCACCACAACAATGCTCGTTCTCTCACGGCTTAACACATAAATAAATTTTTGAAGAAGAAAACCGTAGAAGTTATGAGCAATCCTGCATACAGCCCGGACCTGGCACCTTGTACCTTTTTTTTTGTTGGCAAAAATTAAGAACTAATTACGCGGTCAAGCATTTCATCACCAAAAGAATCTATCGAAGAATATATAAAACGTATTTCCGACGTCACTAAGGAGGAGTGGCATAAATGTTTTCAAAAGTGGTTTATTCGTATGACAAAATACATTCATGCTAACGGAGAATATTTTGGGAAACAATAAATTCATTTTTAACCATTCATAATATTTTTTTCTCAATCATTCCAGAAATTTTCAGTGCGCCCTAAGTATTGTTTACAAGAAGCAAATCTTCAGTGCCGCGTCGAATATATATATTTACGAATTTTGAAATATCATGAAAACATTTATCCACTTCTCCCTGGTAACGTCGGAAATATATATTTTAATCTCTTCCACAGTCTTTTCTGGCGACGAAATGCTTGACCGCGTAATTACGTTCTTAATTTTTGCGAACAAAAAATATACGTATAAAACTAATTATAGTTGTATGTTTATTTAATTGTCTAGAAAAGCAAATTATTACATTGCTTTCCTAAACAATGTTAAAATAATTATATAATTAGTCAGTGCCAAGTAAAGCAAACCAATTCAAAATATGAAATAAGGAAATCGAGGAATACAAAAGTTAACAAAAGAAACCAAAATTCAACAAATTAGTATATAAACAAAATATTGAGAATAAACCAAAATATTGAGTCAGTTTATAAAAATAGGTATGAAACCACCTCTGGCATATTTTTAACTAATACCGAATTCGAAAACAGCTAATTGTTTAATTTTTTACGATTTTTTAAAGTTGTTTTTATTTATTTTTTTAAGTTTTTTATTTAATGGTCTTGCAATCAATAGGTTTCAAAAATATTAGACCGATTTCGTTTATTATGGAAAAATGAATATTATATTATTGACATAACGCTAAGGTAACATGTCATTAGATTACATACGTTGAAATAATTAAAATCGGCAATTAAAATTTAAATAAACTAATAACAAATTACTTTAAACATATATAACTTATTTAATTTGAAATGCGATAATTTAAAATACACAGACTACGAATTAAATGACATAGCTAAAAAATATAAATAATTGCATTGTATAATTAAACTGTAAATAAAAATATAATTTACTTAATATCATTTTCTTCAGTATTACAACACTAAATGATTAAGTTTGGAAGACAGAAATATATACAATCTTTAACGCAACGATAAAGATCGTGAAGGGTTCTTAACGAGCATTGTCCATTCTAGAATATAATCTATCTGAAGTTCGAATAGTGGTCATTAAGACTAGAACATATTCAAAAAAAAGGGAAATAGATCAATCAGATGGACTAGCAAATATTGTCTCGCAAGGGCGAGAGGGCGCGGAAGGAATGAAGATATTCACCACTCCCTTTTTTGCGAATATATTATTTATTTAAGTGGACACTATATGCAGCCCGGTTCACCGGTGAATTTAACATACAATTCGGAAAAAATCTAAATCAATTGTAACGGTAAAGGGCATAATTTTACAACTGGATGCTTAAAATGGCCCTTACCGGTTCTGACAAGAACGACTCGCACTGTACCGTACTTGGCAGGAAATACATTTTCCACCTTTTCTAGGGGCTAATGTAGAGGAGGGGTGTTTTCGCTATTTATAAGTACTAGAGTACCGATCCTAATAGGATTAGAGGGACCTTTCACGGATTTGTAATGTTGTAATATATTCTTTTTTCCATCGAGTCCAGAAAGATTGAACTATTTTATCTAATAAGTGATATCTAGGTAGCATATGTAAGCGTTCTTCGTTAATTTATGGTGCAGGTAGGTATTTTAAAGGTGTCAAAGTTAAAAAATGCGCAAGCGTTAACGGAAGCGGATCGCTAGCTGAAGTCTGCATGCTGTATAATGAACGCGTATTAAAAATTGCCTCTATCTGTGACAAAACCGTCCACAATTCCTCATAAGTCAATGTTTGATTTCCGATTACTTTAAATAAATGAGATTTTAAACTTTTAATATTCGACTCACAGCTGCCTCCGAAATGTCGCGCACTAGGCGGATTTAAATGCAAAGTTATGCGGTTCTCAGTAAATTCACGTTGCATGAATTCTATATAATCTTGCGGAGTAATAAATTGATGTAATTCATCTAAATAAGTTTCAGTCCCGACAAAGTTAATTCCGTTGTCGGAATAAATACACAATACGGGGCCGCGACGAGATATAAAGCGCTTAAAGGCATCAAAAAAACAGGCCGCAGACAATCTCGAAGCTAATTCGATACGTGTAGCACACGTGGTTAAACAAATAAACAAACAAATATAGGCCTTTTGTGATCGAATGTCGCGACCACGCGATAAAGTAATTTTTAACGGTACCGTAAATTTAGTGCCTGTGTGGACGAACGGTTTGACCGTGGGCATCACCCGAGACGGATTGTGATCGGCCATCTCCGGATTACTCGACTTGGAGTGTAACTCAAAACACACATTATATTTATAGACCACCTGACGTATTAATCTACGAGCCCAGGTAATCCATTATTTCAAGCACGTGGGATCTGCATGACAATATCGCTTATGACAATAATTTGCCAATAATTTAGTCACATGGTTTTGTCGAGGGAAAAGTATCGGATGTTGTTGGTCATATTACAAAGCTGAATTGCAGATTTGAACGCCTACTCTGATAATTCCATATTTAATATAAGGTTTTAAACGTTGTAGTACAGTTAAACGCAATCTAATTTTTAAAACATTATTTTAGTCATATGTTAAGTAAATACATTGAAAATAATTTAATTTCAGAACATTAAATTTCAGTTGCGGTAATGCATGCAGAACCCTTGCGTGGAAGTAATTAAAAAAATCTGTATACATAAATTATCATGCGAATTAATTTAAACCATGAAGATACACGCTTCGCTAATGCATAAAGTGGGTGTTCTTTGAGATCCAAAATCACACCGACCGGATATGCTACAACTTTCTGTTCGGGCACTTCCACGAAGCTAGCGAGGTTAAATGGAACAATAGGCCAATCAAGTACATCTAGCTTTGCCCAAATGAGCCCAGTAAACCACAAAGGTCTAGTCATTTTGCGGGTGGGACACCTCGTGAAAGACAATCAGCTGGATTATCACTTCCAGAGACGTGATAAAATTTATCAGCGGAAATGTTATTTATTATTTTAACAACGCGATTTGCTACAAACATTTACCATCTGTGTGGCGAAGAGTGTATCCAGGACATAACCACTTTATAGTCAGAAAAGGCGTATATTTTACATACATCTGGCATTCAATACTACACGTAATTGTATAGCAGACTTATCTTCGCGTATAACTCCGTGATGCGGAACAAAATAATGCGGTTGTTTGTTATCCAGCGGAGCGGGAGATAAATATTGTTTGTCTAAGTATTCCAATATGACGTCATCATATTGGAATACTTCTCAACTTAGGAGAGTTTCCTAATTTTCGTTTTAAACATAAGAAACGTTTGCATAAGGTAGTGTAAGAATCACTTAACAACGACAGATCTCCTCAGAACGGAAGAGCGACTACGCATTTACCAGAAGTTTCTCGCGATATTGTGTTCTGATTAAATTCCTTACATTTTGTTTCTTCCATACTGTGCATCGTTAAATGATAAGTCAGTTCTAATTTCCGAACTTTTTAAAGAATAGATTCCGTATCTTCATTTGTTGTAGAACAACACTTCGTTACGATGCTATCTATGGTTGAACGACGTAGGCGCAGACCCGATTAAAATGTAACCTAACATAGTCTCGAGGCCTGACGGCGTTAAGTCGTGTCCGTATTTTTTCCCGGGAGTAGTAAATGAGGAAATAAAGAAGCTCCGATCAATTAATCTATTTCGCCAGCAATATTAAAGGTATCATCTGCGAGTTGTGATTTATTCAAACATGAAAATGCGGCCGTATCGATCGTAGCGAGCGGTAAGTTATCCTTAATTTTATCAACTACTAAGGAGTCGATGTTAAATTTCATCTTTTTATTGAAACAAGAATAAAACTGAAGGTTTACGGATCCTATAATGAAACGCATCGACCCGCCTGTACCTTTCACGACCAAATTAGTACGTTTATATTTAGTCAAATTTAATTTAGTACAGCTCGATTGTGTTATAAAGTTACCTAGTGATGCACTTTCCAGCAAAGCATGCAAATTATGCATTTTTCACTATTTATCATATACAATAACACGCGCGGTAGCAAGTAGTATCACGGTGGAGCCGCCATGCGCCGGCGTTGGCGATGCGCGGTCGGCGCTCAATTGGCAGTAAATAACGTCCGATTTTCGCAGCGCCGGCGCCTCGATCGATGGAGAGCCGCATTCCTGCGTAGGCATGGATGACATGCTGTCGGCGGCTCGGCCGGTCGCGGCGCGAACACCGTCGGTATATTGGAGCACCAATTGTGTGCCGACTTAATAGTAGATTCGAAGTGTAACAACGTATGATGTTTTAAATTACTTTTTACAATTGATATTTGATTGACATTTTGAGTAAAAACTGTGTTGTAGTACATATACAAGAATTTTCCAATACATTTGTATTAAACTCGGCGCAAAAGCAATATGTTTACTATTTTCCTGATTTTATCTAAAATGTCATCCATTATTTTTTCAAAATCATCATATAATAACTTTGGGTGTCTGTATACGCTTAATGTAATAAGCTGCTCAAGTTCTATGTAAGCCACTTCAATAATTCGCTCATCAAATAGGCTCACAATATCTCGATACTCTGTATTTTATACTATTCTTAATTAGTAATAGATTTTTCTCTGCTTAACGAACTTACTTCGTAAACTTGTGATTCCTAATCCAATGTTCTGTAAAAAATAATATGTTATTCTCATTATAATTGTAGAATAACTAAATTTTCATTTACTTACTTAGCATTCCCTGCATATTTTGATGCACGAGATTGATTATACATTTTTTTATTATTAGGATTTTTTAACTCAATCGTTATAGATTGACTTTTAGATACTAACAGAATATTAATGTTTTTAATTTTAACCGAGTCATTTACAATTTTGAATAAAGTCGAAAAAATGTAAGAGGTCTTATATGTCTTTAAAGTTAAGTTGTTCTATGCCTCTTTTCAATGGGTCAGTTAAAAGGAGGACGTGTATCGTAAAATTAATTTTGAAAATGACTCTTTATTAAATGTCAGCTTAAAAGGAGACGGTGGGAGAGGTTTGAAATCTATATATAGATTGTTGAGTCAGGTTTAGATCACTTCATCGTCAAGGGCGATTCCCCATCCCACGATACTCTTACTTCGGATCGAGGGTCTCAGACCTCAAGTGCCTCACGCCGGCCCGGCGTGGGTTAGGGGTTGCAAACCACAAATATCGCCGAACCGATATCAGCGTCCAAGACCGACGACTTAGACCAGCTAATGGAGGCACAGATCGACTGAATTTGGTTTGATTCCAAAATTCATTGTCAATTCATCCGTGATTAGGAGTCAAAATCAATATCTTGTAGTTCGAAGACGAAATGTTTTTGACCGCTCGGCTGCCACTGCCCTTAATATAGTATGGGTGTATATACAATAAAAATAAATAGATTAAAAAATATACATTGTCGTTGGGCAGTTTCTCTTAGTGGCGTTATAATCAAATAGTAAACTAATATGAAAGGTAGTGGTTTTCATTTTCATTCAAATAATTCAAAATCAGTGAAGTCAATAGAATTACCGGCATTCACTTGTTATAAGTACTTAAGAAGAATTTAAAAAGTGCTCCTTAAAACACTTAAATTGATTCCGAAATTTTTATAATTCGTAGATCTGATTGCGACATTTATATTAGCTTTGTAATTTCATTTTATATACAAAACTAAGAACAATAATTTGAATTTTAATTTGTAATAGATTTGGGCAACATCATCCTAAATAAATGACAAAGAGAGGGGCATACACATAATACAAATAGTAACATATGAGAAGTAACATCACGATCAAGCCGTACACCTTCCAAGGGCTACGATCGGTATGATTTTTTTCAGAACATAATCAATCCATATTGCAATAGAACAATAAAACCATTAAATTTTTACCTACAAATATCAGAGCCATGTCGCCAATTCGCTAACATTGATTCCGCATTCGGCTTACTAGCATTTTCAAGAAGAAACTCTGCCTGTTCTATTGCAAATAGTTTTTAATTTCAAACCAGAGAAATCCCTGCCCGATCAGCCGTTGACCGCATCAACTCTCGCATATGCTGTTAACTAAAGCTCAATTGCTGCCGCATCTGCGCCAGTTCTCCGTGATGAGGACATGATCTAATCTTGTTCACGAGTTAAGATAAGGATGATCATTAATTAGCGAAAACTGTAAATAAATGATTTCACGACCTAAATACAAAAATCATTTTGTCCTGCAAAACGGATTATCAGTAATTAACTTTTGTTCATTATTTAATACTGAGACGCTTATTTGACCCCAATCCCCGCGGGTCGAGCGATCGAGACCGCGCAAAGGGTCGGAAAATGTAATATATAATCTTCGAAAATTGTGAGACCGTTTAAAAAAATCAACAAAACGCTATATTCGAAATATTTAATAAATTATTAGAATTACATTTATTCCAGCGAATATATTAAATTGCTTCTAATTAGTGCGCCAGTCTGAGATACCGAGATATCGAAGATCACGTAAATTGACGAAACCTTAGGTAACTGTGCGTGTTTAGAATTTCATCCGTGTATTTAATTTACAATTATTTATACTTAGACCGGTTGAGACTTACAGTGTCCCGAAAATAGCTCGACTTCCTTTTTCTGCTCTATGGCACGATTAGTTTTTTGCTTACACTTTTATCTTGCGCTTAATCACATAAAATGCACAAAAATAGAATTTGCCTTACAACAATGCAATTCAATTCTGCCTTCATTTATATGGTCTCGATCATTGTTTTCCCAAACCAATTCCCACAGTAGATTTCAGAGCCTCAATAAAATATCGGTCGGTAGCGTCTTCGATTCTGATTCTGATTTCATTCTTAATTCTGCTCTCCATTACTCTTTCGATTCCGCTATGAAGCACAGTTCTGATTTAGACGTAGCCGAGGACATATGCCAAAATTATATTGACACTAGCTTTTGCTCGCGGCTCCGCCCGCGTAGGCATAAAATGTATTCCTTCATCTTGTTCTTAGGGAAATTTTTTTATAGGGCTAATTTATACACATTAGTGATATAACCATAGCCCCTATATACTCGTAGCTATTTCGTTTACATGGCTGATGTTTTTTAAAGCAATATAAAGCGACCGCTTAAACATTGTTGGAAGATAAACATAATACATACCTACTGATTTTTTATACATTTCAGTTTACACATAACATCACTATTAATTAAAATGAAAATCGGTCCAGCTATTCTTCACTTATAAATGTTCAAACAATTATATTGTGTAATGTATGTAAATTGGAACTAAGTATTTTTTAAGATGAACTCGCTAATGTATATTATAAATATTATAAACGCTATAGTTTGTAAGGATAAATAAGTACGGAAGTATATGATGATTGATGGTAATGCGAAAGTTATAGGTGGCTACTGCAATATACTCCTATAAACTATGTTAAACGATTTATTTTGGTCTGTATGAACATGCAGATTTTGCGATTTCGAAACGCGTGAGCAAGCCACATAGAGCTGGCCGTGGGAAAAACATTGCGTGCTCAAATGTATGCCTGCTACCTTTATGGTCTGACCCTGCCGCCGTACCGCACCGTAATATCGTGCACTCGCTTGTCATTCGTCATAACTATTCAAATATTTGTCCAAGTGTTGGAGTGTAAAAGACAAAGTTTATCTACTTTAAACACTAGATGCGATAAAAGTATTTTTTTTTTGATATAAGGATCAATTTGTTACTACCAAATGTGCATTAGAAATAAATTATCAATTATTATTGCATTTATGGTTCACTATTTTGACGATAATGGCTTACACATAAGAGATAGATATATGCTGTCGAGCGCTTTTTGTAGGACTATTTAAGATAAACATTTCCATTGTATATATTATATACGTGTAATTCCAACGGTTTTTGCGACGCACGCCAGAATAGCTCGCTGATAACAGATTTTTTCCTGCTTACTTGACACTTATCGTTATATTTTGAATAAATGACATTATATCTTTATAAATTATAGCCTATGTGTTATTCTGATGTGTAAGCTATATATTATTGTACGGTGTCGTCGAAATCCATTCAGTAGTTTTTGCGTGAAAGAGCAACAAACATCCATCCTTACAAACTTTCGCGTTTATAATACTAGTATAGATATGCCACATTAATCGGAGATAGTGTATCTTCCTATGGGTGTGGGTGCCCAAATTTAAAACTGATTTATTTGCAGAAATATCCGAACGAAGCCGGGAAGTAAATGTAGTAGATTATTGTATTTATATCTAATATAGATTTCTATTAATGAAAAAAAATTACAAACTATTAAATAGTACAGAAATGAAAACTTGAATATGCCGATAACTTATTGTATTCAAAGACAGTATAGGTTTTAATTAATGAAAGATTTTTAAAACCGGTTCAATATCATAATATTTTTGTAATACTCAACTAATTCCGACCTGAAGTCGGACAAACATTAATTTTAGTCAGGTTTGCTTCTTATTAGTGAATTTTTTTCAGTAGTTTAGTTTATAGTATAAATACGCGAATGAAACCGAATACAAACGCTAGTTTACATTTTTATCGGTAATCTTCTCTAGCTCAAGCGCGTCTATAAGATGGACAAAATAGCATTCGCAATTTTAAACATTACAAATACAACACCAAAATAAGCATTTCATTAATCGAGCAATAACAAATATAACTCAAATAATATGTTTCAGAAAGTAGGTACCATTCGATGATATCGAGTAAAATGCACTCTCATGTAATAAATGTTAATCGTTTAATTATCTGTAACACTAAAAACACAAAATGAAAACATATTTAAATCGAAAAATCCATGATACACTTCGTTATTGTCATAATTATTTTACAGTATACGCATACAAAACGTAACGATGGCGTAAAAGTCAAGATACTTTTAAATTCGTTAAAGTATTACAATATCTATTTTATATCTGACAACGAAACAAATACGCTTCGAGTGCGACACAGAAATATTATATCAACGGCTCTCGTTTCCGATTCCCTCTGTTCTTGTGCTTTCGCCGATAATAGATTTATCAGAACTCGATAGCGCCCCCACTCCGCCCGCCGCGGCCCGCTTAATGCACCGGAACAGGCACTTCCTGTAGTTCACAGGTGGGATTTATATATATTTTTTTTTTGGCGTATAAAAGCGCTACGAAATCCTGTAGGACCCGCGCTCGCGCGTGTTCGCGCGTGTTCGGCGATGCGAAGAACGAAATAAACATCGAACTTCCATTCGCATCTCCGCTTTTGTAATCTCGTCCGGTTCTGGCTAATTTCAATTTTGCGAGTTGTGAGTGGGATTGTAGTTTCCATGGGAGTGGTGTGGCAGCTGTAGTGATTCATTAGGGGAGTACATCGAAGAATTAGCTTATATTTTTGGAAATATACAAATTAAACAAACATCATTTTATAATAAACAAACACTATTGCTTCGGTTTTGTAAGCCAAATCAACGATTTTCATTTGGGTTGAAAAATGTGAAGTTGGCCGCAACCATCTTTAAAATTATTATTTTATTAAGTGGTAGCAAACAAGCGCAAGTTTTATGTTAATAAATGTAAACATATGGTATGGAATTTGAAACTTTTATCAAACAAACCTTTTCTTCTTTTCGGGTTAAAGGTTAAATTTTCGGGTTAAATCCAACTTCACCCAATTTTATTTTTTAAGTGACATACCCTAAATAAATACGTGATAAACGATAAATTTCATTAAACAATGGTAAATAAACAGTATACAATAAAATTATGAAGCATATGTTCGGTCATGTTCACGTCACTCGCTCGACTTATTGAGATATGTAAAATAGAAAGGGAAGGGTTGGTACATGGAAAAGGAGTAGACCGGTGAATAAGGAAGGGGGTTGAACTGCTATAAAAAAATTGTGACAGACCGAATTCCACGTGAGAGAAGCCGCGGGCGGTGAGCTAGTAAAAAAAAAATCTTCAAAGCTACATTATGTTTACACCACTTACATATCAGAGTGCTTTTTCAGGTAGACAGATAACTGTTAAAGAGAATGATTGCGATGAAATCGATCGAAAAAACATTTATTTTTGGATATCACGCACAATAGAGTCTAGTGCATTATATAAGTGCCTACCTCACAATATGAATAAAAAATATTAAAGATCAATATAAAGAAAAACACGTATTCGTTAGTAAATGTAGAAGGGGCCGTATACATTGGAATCAATAGAATTTATTTGTAAGCGCTTCTATTCTGGCGGAAAAATTCCAATAGAATTGTAACTACATGTTCTCCAAACCAATAGAATTAAATGTCGTATACAAAAGCTAAAATAATTTCCTACTAGCAACATTGAAAATATGTAAATAGACCGTTCATTTTTCTATTTTGTTGTCTGGAACAAAGATTTGGTTATTTTAGTATATTTATTTGTAGTAGCGTACCGATAATTCATTATTACTTTTAAAACAATCATGATAAATATAAACGTATAACAGCAAATTGTATTAAAATAATTTTGTAATATTTATTATTTATTGCTCGTCGAATGAAGCGTTGCCGAGTGATAAAACATTCTTCAACACACTAACAAAATTTATAAGTAATTATTGAAATGTTTTCACAAAGTTGCAAGTTCGTAAACTGAAAATGTTTTATTACACAGTTGTTTCTGTATTTTTAACATTAGTGTATATCTTTTGCGATTTGTTTTATATTGTTCGACGCGAAGCCGACAACGCAATCACAACGCCACCGGGGTGATGACTATTCATGGGCGACAGTGACCATTTACCCTCTGAAGGCTCACCTGCCCATATGCCCCTTGACAATTTTATATATGTACAAAAAAGAACATTCTCGTCAAACTTAAACGGTTCTAAAATTAAGTAATAAATGGATCTAAAATTATATTTCGTATTTATTTGTTGTAACTAAAAATGAACTTTCGTATTACCTATTTATTACGTTTTATTAACATTTAACCCAAAACTATTTTTTGTACTTATAATAAAAAATTCATAAATTAAAAAAAAATGTATAAAAATTATTTATCGATGGGTAGACTTAGAACTAATTCTTTCGTACAAGTGTAATATATGTACCTATAATATATATAATACTTATACCTATAGTAACCCGTATTAATTTCTACTTAATAGGCTATTAATTTTTTTTTGTCATAGGTAAAATTAAACAATTTGTTTAATAAATAATTTATCTTTACGAATATATCCTTTTTTTTATAAAAAGATAATAATTTTGTTCGGATTTTCCTGTAAATTGTGAGTTTAGCTTTGTATTCCATTTTTTTTTAATTTCATGATCAACCGTTTCGGAGATAATGAGGACGATGGGGTAACCATTCCCCATGTATTTATTTTATTACTTTTCAAACAATGCTTTTCAGAATTACAGAACATTATATTTGTGCAGTATTTTCCCGGGTTCGGTTTATCATCGTGTTTACAGAACCCTAAAATATAATATATTTATTTTGAAAATAAGGTTAATGTAACCTAACGTAAAGCTAAAAAATAAGCCGTAAAACGTTTGACCCTGCAGGTTATCCATAAAACTTCTGGCTATGACATTTATCGATGTATTGCATGCCTTAAGCGCGAGCGTAGGTATGCTTCTACTGTCGCCTGAAAATCTCGTGTAACACGATAACTAAAAAAATATTTAACTTTTAAACTTAATTTCTTTTTCAATTTCATTATTAATCAATTGGGAATAACTGTATTAAAAATCATAGCTTGATATAGTACCGATTAGCTGTAATTGAATTTTTTAACTCGCAGTTATTCATGTTTTGTTCTGTCATTTCGCTTAAATATCTGAAAGGGAGATTGAAATGAATGTCTTATGTTTTTATTATAGCCAACAGATGGTGGTAGTAATATCACAAATAAAACAACTGTTTTCACCCGAGGATCAGCTGTACGATTTAGTTCAACTGTTTAGCTTTAATTCGCGCGCGCAGGGTGTCCGGGTTCAAATCTGTCCTCGAATTAATTTTTTTTATTTATTTTTAATTACTTTCAAACGTTTTAATTAGTTATAAAGTTATTTTTAATGTAATTAGTAATATTTTTATATTAATAACAATTGTTGTATAATAATTTTAATTAGTGACTTCGGGAAAGTTTTGAAGAACTTCAAAAAAGGATTTTTGGTGAAAAGCTCATATATAGTCATTAACCTCTAATTTAAATAATATACGTATGTCGCGAGCGCTTAAGGCCTGCACATTTGGTTTTACCAAATGTTTTGAGCTCTAGAGTTCAAAAATATAGTTGTCTCAAAACTGAAAGACTAATATTTAAGCTTTTTAAGCAAAAAATATATAAACGAATAACCGTGCAGGCCATTTCTAGAACTCTCGCTATAATATTAGCAATGCGTTTATGAGCTTCTCGAATTTAAATATATAGTTGTCTTAAAACTCAGAGACTTACCTTTAAGCTTTTTAAACTCAAATATTCGAGAAACAGTTGACCTTAACGGCCATTCTTGAAACTTTTCGGTACTTTCGAACTTAGTCTTCAAAATTATACCTTGCAATAAAATATTGAGCTTGATCTCAAAAAATCGATTTTTGTGCTTATTAGAGCTCCTCGAGCTCAAAAGTATATAATCAATATATTTTTAACTCTTTAAGTTCAAACGTCTAGATTTATTTAGATAAACGGTATTTTGTCAATTTTTAAACTAACTTTTTTTATTCACTTTTAAGATTTGCAGCATTCAACGCAGTTTTTTTAAGCAAATTGATCTTTTTAATGAACCAACCGATTTTGATACAGTTTGAAGATCGACGTTGACTTCAAAGAGCTAGAAAAGCTAATAAGATTTTGGAATTTATCATGAGCAGTTTAAGAGATGTAATAAAAAAAATACATACACACATATATTCGCACACGCGCGCGCGCACGCTCATACACACCATTCGGAAAATAGTCGAAATAGATTTCTACAACCCTAAAACGTCAAAATCTGGTAAAAATTGGATTTCGCAACTCGGACTGAAAACGATAACTTTCCGAGTTTACGAGAATTTCCCAATTTTCATAGCAGTAATTTAGAAAAATACCCCTAAAATCGATCTCGTCGCGGCGCACACTTCCCCCGGTAAACGTATTTTCATCTCGGTGAAGATTTTTCGAGTGTGCCGCTAATAAAATCCGGTACGGCTGTGAATACGGCGCCCCGAACGACACGTCCCGCCAGCCGAGTGTTCGAGCGTCTCTGCGGCCGAATAACAGCTCGCCTCCTAATGTCACACGACTCCTTCGTGACGCCGAATGTAACGCGTCTGCATCGACCTTGTTCCACTGTGGAATGGATGATACGGAATGTGTATTTTTAAATTTTTTCGTCCCTCAAAAATACTGTTTCTCGTTCATACACGAAATTCTGACGTATTTAATAAACGAATCATATTTTTTCGTATCTCTTTAATAATTGCACGCTTCACAAGCGGAGCGTTTAGGTAGTGCTCTGCTCTCGCCTTACAAAAAATCAAGTGATTTTTTGAACTAAAAGTGTCTCTATTTATTTTTTATCCCACTTATATAATAACATTTACACATGAATATCAAGGAAAAACACTAGCTTCGACATTTATGATATTTTTAAAAGACATTTTGCTTTTTAAATTAATGAAAAAGATGTTTAACAAAATTATTCCGTGGACGTCCGTGTGTCTATATGTATCCATACTCGTGTGATCACGATAACTCCTGAAAGACTTAACTGATCTAGCTATTCTTTTTCCAAACGGTTTAGTATTATCCTAAACTCGAAGATCACGGTCTAATTCAACGTAGTTTTTGTAAAAATTGAACGACCACTATGAGGCGTGCACTTTTGGATTTTTCAAAATTTTTTAAAGATATACCTTATTGTTAATTGGAATTCAAATACTTATCGTTCAAATAGTATACAAATTTTCGTTGTAATATTATAAAAAAATCTTTCTCAGTATATGCAGTTTTCTCAACATTCAACAATCAACGCACAAAGCATAATTTGCTAAATGTTGTTATATGGTTTTATTCGTGAAGTAGCTTAAATGTAAAAACAACCCTGAACTGTTACTTAAATTAATTGAAAACTTTTGTTATCTATAGTAGCGTAGTGACGAAGAACAATCAATATTTGATTGATTGGTAGTATACCATAAGACCAAACAACAAAAAATAAACGCTCAAACTGAAAAAAATCTAAAAGCAATTTTTTTAGCCTCGATAACATAATTACAATGCGAATGAATTGTTTTTCCTTTTGCAATAATATTTAATGTACAGACACGGCTTATTTATTAACTTATATATGCATTTCAAAATATTATTTTAATCAAACAATTCTAGCGACACAAACGAAAATCTTAAAGTTCTATTTAAGCTAAAAAAAAAATTAATTCTCTCAGCCATTTACTCGCCTTGAAGTTTTTTCTCCGCGGATACAATAGCCGTCGCTGTGCGTTATAAGCGACGTGCGTAAATACCCACATTTTAAGCTCGCTTTTTCGAGATTAACGTTTACCCGCCGCATACTACACACACACACACACACATACATTTCCCCTTGTATGAGCATTGTGAGGCCGAATAAACAGGCGGCATATCATCCTTAAGCCGGGACCCCGAAAAATAAACCGTCGACGGCGTTTGTGCCGCGGAGGCGTACGTCAACAGCCCGGCGACGACAAAGACCGCGCCGCCTCCTGACGCGGGGGAACACGCCACGAGCCCCGGTTTTACAACGGCCCGCCGCCTGACCCGGTCACACCGGGCCTGCATACGGAATCGCGTGGCTTTAGGGCTTCACAATTTTAGGGTCTCGTACCCTCGAGGCGTCGAAGCGACCTTATTACTAAGCCCGTGGGGTCTGTCTGTCGCATCTTTGAAGGACTGTATGTATCGTTTGCACCTTAATGACTGGTCAATTAAATTTTTTACAAACTGCATTGAAAACACCCTAGCAAATAATAAAAAAAGACAATAAAAAACTAAAGACGAAGGAGGTTCCCACACGAGTAATGCATTTTTTTAAATTTTCTGTTACTGTATTGCGAAGACAATTTAAAATAATATGATATAGAGAAAAGGTTTTTATTTGTAATGGATGAACTAAAATAAAAATGCTTTCTTCTATAAAAAGCTACATTATCGACGAATAACACGGACTGTACTTTATTTTCAAATAAACTAGAGGTGCCTGTGGAATAATGCAACCGAGGTATTAAAAATTTGTATAGTGTAGTTATTATTTAATGTGCGCTGCGGAAACTATAGATGATACAAAACATAATATATTACACGATAGTACTCATCATTACCCACAAAAAAGCCCGCGAGATTATGTGTGTAACTATTATAGTTAATACACAATAACAGCTTTTTGTTTAAATTAGTCAATCAAAAAAATGGGTAGCATCAAAAAGCGATAACTTCGTATCATGATGTTAATCTTTATCCAACTAAATAGGTTGATGATCAATATTGATTATTTTATATAAATTTCTCTTTCAGTTGATGGTATCACGATGTGAGCAAAGCAAAGCAAACGCTTAGTTTATTATTTACCTATACATTTTATTTTTTATAAAACTAGAAACAATTGAATAGTAGTTAGTGTTTTTAATTACATTTTTTGTTATTTAAAACTTTAAAACGCTCTATGGAAAATGCAGCGGCTGCAGTGTCATTCAAGCATCGCGCGGCAGATACTAAATTCGTAATCAAAAGCGGGATCGCAATCAGAATCAAGAATGAGACAAAGTGGGATCGAGAACAGGACTCGATTCAGAAATCGAGAATGAGACAAAATCGGATCGAGAACAGGACCGCGATCTGAATCGAGAACAGGAATGCGTTTGGTCTTATGATTAAGATCGCAATCAATTGAAGTATACGATGAAACAATAATTTGATCTATGTCCAAGAGAGCGAAAGCTACTTTGTATAACAATGAGCGTGTATTTTGTTCTTTTTTTTGCGTGCCTAAAACATTCATCCATTTGCTATGGAATTTGCGACGTGTTTTACCTACTCGTGAAATGCAATATTTCTAAAAAAGAAAACTAGCAATTGTTTCCAATTTCGTTTACGTATCTGTACTATTAAAGTGAATATATATACAACTGCCTTTAGTGACATAATGCTTAACTTAAAGATAAATAAAATGACATGTATGAGTCGGGCTCACGTCAACAGTCTCAAGTCGAAAAAAGTAAACAGTTGTTATCAGAAAAAATAGCACAAATATTGTGTCTCATCTCATCTCAGGGCAGCCGCGCCCTTAGTATTAAATTCGATAATGAATAAATAAATATGTATTTAATAATATATTTTATACGTATAAATGTTATGTAAACGGACTTAGATTAAGAATACCTTTTGTGTCTTTAATTGTGTTTTTACGTATTAAATAGTTGATTTTTAATACCCGGGTATGAATTAGTTGTTAGGAATTGTTTATTCGTAATGTTTGCCTATATTCTTCTTTGTGTGTTTTATTTTGTGAAATATATCTTGTTTTGTTGTATTTTTTGTGTGTACATCCTTATATCGTATTTCAAAGTAAATACGAAAATCAAATTTCCATAAATGATTTTTTGGTAAAAAGTAATTTTTTTTACACCAATCGACTCCTTTTGTTATCGGGAACAAATCATTGTGTTGAACCAAAAAATCTGAACACGGAAAGTTGGTTATATTTTGACAAAACTGTTGTCATATATTCAGAAATTAGTTGATATAAAAATACCGGCTGGTAATTATCTTCCCTCAGTCGTCGTCCCGCCTTGGCTCCAATCCTGCGCGCTGCAGCGCTCCGTAAATGCAATATGTGTCCACGTGTTTTATGTGCTCATCTGTGTTTTTTGTGTCGCTGAACCACACCGAGAGCAGAGAAGTGTGCAGCGACGAGCATGCACCATCATTTTTAGCCTGGGTGACCTAGCGGTGTCAACAACCGGCACGTGTTCATTTGATAACTCACGCAGCGCCACGCTCCCTTATTTGCGGGGTCCACCAAGTGTTGCGTGCACGTCGCGTTGCGTTCGCGCCTAGCGCTTTCATTTACATCCTTGCCGCATAGTAATTTATGAGCCGGTTCCGGTTGTTCTGCCGTCGTGATTGGTCGCCTTCAGTCCAGTCCCCTGGACCACTGTTTAGCTTAATACGTTACTACTGTGTGTCAGTGTTCCTTCGAGCCGCGTTCCGGAGTGTCGGGCTCCGCGCGTGTATGAGTGTGTCTGGTGCTATGCCACGAGGGCGACAGTTATGCCATGTTTGCGTTCGTCCTGGTGATACACTCCGGTTTACTGCACCGTCTGCACGCCGAGCCTGCGCACGGTTTCTGCGCCTAGGGAACGCTCCAGCAGATTCACGCTTCAAATTCCACTAACTATTTTAGTTATTTCGTGTGTTTTAGACGCATAAGTGGTTGTCCATCGACTACATGAGGGCGACCGCATGCTGATCAGCAATAGTCTTTGAAGAGGGACTTGCTGAGAGTCACGATTAATGGTCAAACTCTGTTTTTGATGGTCAATCCAATTCCAAATTTAATTCAGTAACGTTACGTTACGTCTTTACGTAACGCTTATAGGTCATTTTTGAATGGTAAATTTAAATTCTGTGATTTAAGGGCCTAAACCCGTTGATCGAAACCGTTCTGTGATTTAAGGGCCTAAACCCCTCGATCGGAACCGTTAGATTTATAAGTGCCTTTCGCAGTTTTTTTGCAACCCCCTCCACTACATGCTTTTATAAGATTTTAGTTATTTTTGCCTCTTCCCGGGGCAACACCGTCACCTATGACGTTATTATGTCGTGTTAACCCGAAAGTGTCCTTATGACCTTTGCTCCGTTGGCACCCCCAGTGCCTTCAGGCCGCTTAGATGAAGCCTACACAGCCTACGGGTTAAAAAGGCAGGCGTCTTAATACTTCAGGGAGTTTAAAGTCTGTGCAAGTCGGACACACGTGCGCCGGGCGCACGGACTGCCCATAACTACGTCGGAAGCGTCTAACTACGGCAGGGCACTCGCGGCTGCCACAATGGACAATAGACTCAAGGATTTTCTCACGGAACGCGGTTACCTCGATCTCCTTCGTGATTTCGAGGTGTACTGTTCATCTCCAGCCTCACCCAACCAGCCTAACCTTGCATTCGACTCCAAATTGAGTTTGATACCAATCCCAATAGGGAGTCCACTAAACGACCCTCCGAATCTCGTATGTCAGAGGAATTGAGCTCCATTTCGTAGAGTGACGATTCTAATGACCTAAACGATTCCGACAAGGAGGGATTCACCCAAGTACAAAAGCGGAACTCCCGCCAGCCGCGTCTGTTTGCCACGTACGGACCGGGTTTCGTCCGCCTGTTGTATAAGAAGCCGAAGGCATTGATCTCGGTTTTTCCAGGCACTCTCTCCGTGACGCCCACCGCCCCCGTGACGGCCATGGCTACATCGGAAAAAACACCTCCAACCACGCCTCCCTGGCGTACGGTCAGATAGACACTCTCCCAGGACGCTCCTGCATCACAAAAAGTTAAGGTATCCAAGGCTGCGAAGTTATCGCAGTCTACCAAGGCCGTTAACTCAAAGTCACCAATGTACGCCATAGTCGCGATCGACGAGACTGATGTCATCGAGACCCCCACCTCTAAAAAACTCCAACGACCATCACCCTTATTCTTCCATGATGAGGGCCGATAGTCGAAAATTAGAAAACAATGCGAATCCAGAAGCATTGTTATCCTGATGCCTGTAATACAACAAGGGGCCTCAAAATTCAACCGGCGGCTGTCCCAGACTTCCAAAATTTATCCGCCGTTCTCGCGACACTTAAAGTCGCATATCACACATACTCCTTGAAGGAGGAGCGCGAATTTCACATTGTCTTTCGAGGTGTATCGAAGGAACTTCCAATACGAGAGGTCAAAGAAGATCTCTTTGCTCAGGACCTCCCAGTGCGATCGGTGCGCCGGATAACAAACCGCGCCGGAAAGCCACTAGACCTCATATTAATCCCATCTAATATAGCCATAGCACAGTCACAGCCATAGATAATGCAACCAAGCGTTCCTTTTTCAACATTAAAGTGGTATGTTCCCTCACAGAGATAAAAGTGGAGGCAGCCCCACAAAAATCAGGACAAAACCAGGACAATGTTTCAATTGTCAACTTACGATCATTCATCCAAAAACTGCTTTCAGCAAGCACGCTGCGTTAAGTGCCTAGGTGACCAGGTTTCCACAAATATTTCATATGCTAAAATGATAGCCGGTCCCCGCAAGGACCGCTTAAAAACGCTTCAAACAACACGTCCACCGACAACATCAAAGTTCTATTGTCTGTGGTAACTAGCATTGACATCGGTGAACTTTCGGTGAGCTTTCGCGAAAAAAATCAAGACCACCGCAAATTCCGTGGAGAAAATTATTATTTTAGCCGAATATGCCTCGCTTTTAGAGGCAATTAAAATAATAAAATTTTATCCCTTTAAATATAATTCCCTAATTGTCCCACAACGAGTCGGTAAACTCGGTCAAAAATTACAATATCGTTCATCCACGCGACGCAAATTTTCCAAATTTAGCACATTGCACTCTAGTAATTTGTTTGCTTATTTTCGCTTTGACGCACGGCAAAGCTGCTATACTATGGTATAGGTGATAACTTTAACAACACCCCAAGGGTTTTAGTGGGTAAAAATCCCACATAACCCGGTATCTAGGTCGCGTGGCCGGGTATCTTTCGTATGTGAAAATTTCCAATTCCTGCGCATCAAACCAAAAAATATATATATTTTAATTAAATGTTTAAATGAAAAGTTACTAAAGGCAACTATACAATTCTTTTTTCTTTCATTTAATTTATTACTGGCCGATAATAATTTTCCAGTATCGTTTAAAATATCTATAACGTGAAGTGCACAATCGCAAAATATTTTACAATTTAGTTCACAATTTATGTTAAAACAGTTTAAGTTCAAACAAAAAAGACCTACTACAGTTTTTTAAAATTATGCTGCAGGTGATGCAGGAATTCACAAGTCAACAGTAAGAAAAATCTTGAAACGATGTAATTACAAATGTTATATAGAAGAGAAAATTTTACAAGTTTTACTTCCTGTAGACTATATTACAATTTATTTGTTGGTTAGTAAGACGAGCGATTGTTGATCCAAATGAACTGATGAAAGTCTTTTATCGAATAATGGAATGAAAAATCGCAAATAATAACCAACCAACACTGATCGCAAACCAATCCTTTAAGAACGACGGAGTCTCACAATCAAGTACGATTTTCATTCACTATTAGTATGCCATATTGGACAATAGAATTTGTGCTGTTTATTTATATGACGGTACGCTAAACACAGAAAAATTTCAAGAAATAATGTATCAAGTGCTTGAAAACCTTGACAAATTTCCCTTGTATGAACGTTGAAAAATTTATTTTTACTGGACAGAACTCAGGCACGCAATAGTTTAGTAATTAGAGACTTATTTAAGCCATCACTTTTCCAAAATATGGATAGACACGCTTGGCCCTACAAAATGGCCGCCACGATCTCCAGATATGACGCTATTCATTTGAGGCTATCCTAAAAATGAAATGTATAAAAGTAGATACAACACATAAGAGTAATTAAAAAGTAAAAATTTAAAAAAAAATATAATAATGGATATGTTTTGTTTGTTACCAGTATGTTTGTTATCTTTGGCGGAGTGTCTTCAAGATACGATACATATTCTGAGCCAAAGGCATCTTCAGCTACAAAAAGTCAAGTCTATAGTTAATCGTCACTTTAAGTCTATAAAGTTACAGTGATTCGGTAGTAAAAGTCCGACAAGTTAGTGTTGACAACAGTCGATAAAATATAAACAGAGTCAAAGGTTATTAACACGGGTCAATACTGTAACTGACAATGTGACTGAGTTTCCGTATCAGTATTGTTTTTTTTTTACTTCACTACTGTAATCCATATACGCATAGATATTTCATTTTAAATCATTAATGCAGAAAGTAAACAGTACGCCGTGTTTTTACATTGTGTTTAGTTAAAGTGACCAAATATGACATAATTATCACATATACTAAAAAAAATATAAATAAAATGTATATTGTTTTGTATTAGTTATTTGAAAGCGATTTGAATTCGAAAGTAAAGATGACCCCTTCCTCCTCCATTAGCCCGTTTCCCTTTCGTAAGTTCATTCCCCCTCTATCGGGTGTCCTATTCCTACTACCAAGAGGCCGGAAGCGCACTGCTGACTCCTCTGGGGTTGTATTTGCAACCCCTACTACTCTTTGGTTTGGCTCATATTTCGGCAGCTCAAAAATACTATAATATACACAAAAATTAATAGTAGTGTAAAGGATGATTAAAACTTTATTTGTATTGTTATTATTGATAAAATTTCAGATTAAGCACTTAATGTCAAATGCCAATCTGTAAGCTTGTATATAAATATTGTTATTATAATAAGTTGTGTCATTAAATGTATATCGACCATAACGTATTGAAAGAAGGTTCTATCAATAGAATAAAACACGGAAGCGTAAAAACAGAATATTGTATTTGAAACGATCACAATTCTTTCATAGAAAGTAGAGCACTGAGCCCGCGCACGCAGACACGGCGCGTCCGCGTAGACAAAATGGATTTAAATTATAGCATTTTACACAATGCCGCAACGCACGACGCAACATATATGCTGCAACGTGTTAGTCAACTTGCCCACAGTTAAGTCAACATGAATAATGTGAAATAAATGTGAACTGCTGATGAGTTTCATTAAGATTATTGAAATAATATTATGTCGATGGTACAACAGCATAAGAGCTTATGTAACTGAGTAAACGCTGTTTATTTATTGGTTGATGATTTTTAGCTTACCTTAAAAAAATCTAAAAGTATTACTTTAGACATTTTTAAGCTCAGTAAAATACAAAAGAAATCAAAATCAAAAAATTAATACTATTTATAATAGTGATATATGAATTTATATAAAAATATGTCACACGTTATTTGAAGTTAATTCAGGTATATAAGGAAAATTTATGTATTGTAATAAGAAGAATATTTTTTTTATAGATTTCTAATCAATAATTTAAATTAATTTACTTGTGTGTTTTTTTTTACATTCTTTTTAGTCACAGTATCAAAAAGTCGCATACTGTTGTTATCAGAGCAAGACAGTTTCGATAAATTTGTAATGTCATTTTTCACAATTCCATATGTAATAGTGGTAAGTAGGTGCGGTTTCAATGGCTTCTTAATATAAGTCTGCAACATTCAACTACTTCGAAATCTATAATGATATCACATTGAGAATAGGGAATAAATACATTTTCTTGGAAAACATGAGAAGAAGAAAATTCTAATATAACTCAACAATAACTATGAAGACGATGTAAATTCACAGCATTTTAGTTTATAAACAATAATGTAATTTTATTACGCTACATGACAATACAGTCCATAAATAATTATGTTGCAATACAAGAAGCGAAACACGTTGCATATTTCTTATATCATGGCATTCTTTGAAAACAAGAAAATATATACACTTTTATTTTATTTTAATAGAATAAACAAAAACAATCAATTTTATATTTAGAATAAATATACAGAATTGTATTAAAAGTAATAATAATTGTTTATTGCCGCTAGCCATGAAAACTATAATTCACGACGTGATTTATATAAAATTACAAAACAAATGTAACGTTTATTTTCGAGAAATCGAGACCTATTTTGTTACTGTCTCGTAAGTAAGTTTGTAAATATTTTTAGATTACGTAAATAGAAAGTTCTACGTACCGTTACCAATGTTCCATCAAAATATTTAATTTGTTTTCCATAAGAAGAGAAAATTTATAAGTTCATTTCTTTTTTTCGTCACGTTACAGTCAAACTCGTAAATTATTATCGATTATTCAAAGAACTGTGAACATTGTTTAACGTCGTAACTCATTGATTTAGTAGTGCATTAAAAATATTTACATGAAAGTAAAGTATATTATAATTCATTATTTACAAACCCTATCGAATGAGAACATTAGCTAACTAAATTTATTTCAATCTTATTGCGTGTACTAAATCGATCTATTAAGCCCGACGATTATATTATGTAATTTAATTTGTAACTATTTATTTTCAAAATATACAATCGATTTACATTCTAAATACTATGTAGTTACGGAAACTGATGACAATGTGGGTACTACCAAGAAGCGAAATTAAATTATTTCTTTTCGCATCGCCTGGTAACTCTATAAAACGTGAGCAGTCAACAATAATCCTATAAATAAGTTATAAAACGAAGAGATCATCCTTTGAGATTATCATACAGATAAAATTCTTAATCTAAAAAACAACTTATTATCGTTATCGCTAATACAATCTAAAGGTACTAATTCGGGTCAGTTGGATTACAACTTTAGTAATAAATAAACGATACGAAAATTGCAACAATATTAACAAGTGTAAAACGAAAATAGTGATATATTAATTAGTACGATAGCATAAAGGACGTCAACACGTTTATTCTTATACTAAGTACCCTAGACGAATTATTGTTGATATGATTAATTATCGTTTGGCGAATAAATAACATCTATGTATCATCAAATCACGCTGTGCATTTGCCTTTAAAACGACACGGGGGCTTAATTTTTATTTCACGCCGCAGTTAATTAAGATATATCTAAGCGGAATGTATGTTAGTGAAGAAATTAAGAGTCGGTGGGAACACGAAATTAAGGTATTAGATTAATTTTAATGTATTTTTGACACTCAAACGGCCTTTGCGCAAGCAACATTGTAAGTTTAAATCCGGAACATTGTTATCGTATCAAATTGTGAATTGTTAAAATTTCCTCGTCAATGCAAATCCTTCCTGCTAATTGTGTCAATTTGACTTCTTAAAATATAGAGATTCAACAACTGTGACTAGAAATAATTCAGATGTAACCGTTTCCATTTGCGTGTCATAAAATTAAGGCCCGGCGTCGTCGCGAGCTCATCGCATCGGACATCTTAATATTACACTACGCACTCGAATATATTTAATGATTCCTAAAAAATAATTCATTTCTTTATACGTCAATAAAAATATGTAATATAGAACGCGTCACAAGTACAACCTTTGAATCTGACAATGCAACGCGCGACAAAGTCTAACTTGCCCTTCATTTAGTTTGAGGCGTGCCAACCAACCAGTAGAGTGAGTCCTGCCCTTAACCTCATAACTCAAATCCAACCATTCGGTTGTGACGTCTAGGCTGTATTTATCAAAGTACATAGATACACCCTTCAATTAGTAAGACATTGCAAAAACATCATTTTGTTACATCGTTTTGCTTGTCTTCTCTGAGTAGCCACCGAGCTGACGTATTCATACTTGTCTAGAGTTGGCTCTCAAACCAGTAGGCGACGCGACCACTTATACTGACAGCAAGCCATTGGTTTTTTCTAGGAGCATTCATCATTCTAGATTGAAATTTCTAACAAAAAGGGGTGTATCTATGAACAGCGATGTTTAAAGTGCCAATGTCAATAATTCTGTTCATTAGGAGGATAAATATTAACTGCGCTCTTTGAAAGTATACAAACAATTCATAAAATAGGTGTTAAAACTTTAAATTTTCTCAACTCTTCAAAACGAAAAATAGAAAATAGTTTCGATTTACCCTAAGATGCTTGTTTCTTTAAAGACAATTATTATTAAAAAATATTAACTGCATATCTTTTTCTTACTCACTATAATACATAATTAAATTTAAAATAATTATAACTGAAACTCACATTTATTCATTGATTGATTGGATAACATACCTAATCAAAACAGATTTAAGACAATTCTTAATACGTATCACAAAATGTTACCTTCTATATAAATTACTGCATTTTTTCCGAAAGGAACTTGTATTTACAAAAACGCTAGAAATCATTATTATTTCACTGACGATTCATCCTTTTTTATTCTGTTTTAATTCAAATTTCAGGTACTAAAACAAATATGACGGATAATAATTCAAGAACAAGTAACAGTATCGAGAGAACGTCAGTTGCATAATACGGATTGACCTCATTCCACACAATATCACGAATATGAAGTGCATCGTGTTGCATACATGTTTCGAGACTGAATATCAATACGAACCACGAAAAATTGATTTTTTTAAAGAGATAAGTTAAAACTAAAACTACAATAATTAATATCACTTAAGCAATTAATGAAATAATTGCTTGTTAGGAATGCCAAAAACATATTTTCTTTTTAACAAAATATTATAAGATAAAATTTATTTGAAAACAATAATTATTAACTACGTAAATCGTTACAAAGAAATATTTTATAGTATGCATTTTATGTATGTATTACCATTATTCTGTCTTAATGACAATAATTCAATCGAATTTAACTAATATCCCTACGAAAATCCATGACAGATAATTCTGATTTATTGCATGAACCATCACAACCACGTAAGAGAAACTGAAGTGAGTCCTATATATTTGGCTTCGATTTTTACTATGAATTTAATTACACTTACAATTAAAGCGCAGTAGAATAAATTATTCATGAGCATGATAACAAACGCAGCCCTAATATCTTTAACGATAGGTTTAACAGCAATAATACTATTTAAGCGTATGCGATCGTCTTGGACAATCTAAAGTAATCAAAAGATTCTTTTAAATGTTATATTTACAAATCGCCTTTAAAACACTATTTATGTATTTTAATTATATCAAGAATATCAATGCTTTTATTCATCGATTAAGTCGTAAACATTAGAAACAGAATTTATATCAACCATTCCTTCTTCAACATTTAATCAATTCAAACCCATTATTATTTGGTCGCCGAGTAGTATCTCTAGTTTCTTTTCAAATTAAATTGATATGTTGTTCTATAAAATTAGATTTTAGTGGACAGTACTGTAGAACATAACTGCTCTTATGTTGATAAATAAAGTAAAATTTCAACCGCCATGCGTGGTTTACACCATGTACAATCGAAATGACAATAAAATCAGAGACCTACTGAGTGAAGACGACCAAATAGTCGATGGGCTAGGTGCCGCAGTGGAGAATTTTGCGGAACGCCTTCCGAAATTCCGGATTAAAAATTGTGTAGATGACGGGGTTGAGGAAAGAATTGATGTAACCCAGCCACGTGGTCAGGATGAACGCCGTGACACCAGGCGAGAAAGCCACACCCAGTTTGCCGCAAACCGCGTCCAACACGTTGCATGTGAAGAACGGCGCCCAGCAAAACAGAAATACGCCTGGAGACATTTTTTTATATTAGCATTTACATAAAATTTCTTACAAAACAGTGAAAAACTCTATTTCAGCGTGAACTTAATATATTTACTATTGACATCAATTTACTTCATATTAAAAATTTTCTATTTTTATTTTATGAGATATTTTTGTACTTCATACAGGTCAAACGAAAATTTTGAAAAAACAGTACCTAATACAATGGCGAGTGTCTTCGTGGCCTTCCTCTCCTTCTTCGCCGACGATTTTTCTCTTTTCTTTTTACTAGCTTTATTTGCCTTATATATTGTAAATCTAGCGGTAGCGGCACTGGCCTTCCTGTCCTTTTTAGAAGTAGAACCATCTCTGCCATCGAACTGACTCGTTTCTAAATCTTCCTCTAATCTTAAAGCTATAGATGCACCTCTGTAATAAAAAATAAGATTAGAGTAATTTTACTGTAATAATAACAATATTTCATATTTTAAAGCCTTCGATGAAATTATCTATAATACTTCCTAATACCTAGACTCCTGTTCAGTTTTCTTTTCATCTTTTGTTCGTGGCTCCCTACCATTTTCTATACAACCGACATTGTGTAAAATAATGGCATCATGTTTGGTATTAGGTGAGGCTGGCGGAGTAGGTACTGGATCTCTAATAGTATACTCAAGGCTAGACGCTGCGTACCCTGAGTCGTTGTTTCCGTTTGGGTCTTGTATTTGCGCTGGAGATTTCAAGTTCTTGCCGACACTGCTTGAAAAAAAAATTAAACTGTCAAATTGATAATGTTGTCAAATGTAATAAATGTAACAATAAATATTATTAGAACGACGCTGTTAAAAATAATTGACTTACTCAATCGTCTCTTCAGTGACTGTTGCCAGCATGAATTCGGTTGACTTATCGTTAGGTATTACATGACATTCATCTGCATCTGCCTCTAACTCTACTGATCTCTTGTCGAAACTGTAACAATGACTGTAAATAAGTCATTCAAAACATTATAAATAAGTTAAAATAGAAAACAGTAATATCAACTACCTACTATTCAGTTAAGAATATTTATAAAACTTTTGCCTAAATTATTAAGAGCTAACCAATTCAAAAAGTTTTCAATTTACAAAACTAACCTATCATCATGGTCATCTTCATTGCTTCCAGATCCAGTATTGGTAGGTCGGTCTTCATGCAACGCCGTCTCTGCTAACCTTCTAGTCTGCGCCACGTTCTCTATGACAACAGCAGTGGTAGCACCGGTAGTTGCCTCGCCTGACACTGGTAACTTTTAGGCTGCCCTTTGTTTTTTCGCTCGTGTTCTTAATGCCTATGGATTATCATAACTTAAGTCACTAGTGTATAATAGTAAAAAAAATGTATTTTCAAAATGAAACAAAACATATCGCATATTCAATTTAAAACATATATACGTAAAAAAAGGATTTTTCATCAATAGTAAGTAAGTTTACTTAGAGTCATCGAAGAAAGACTAACATGTACCTTAAAAATATTATAGTAAAGAAACATCATCATAATGCAAGGAATGTAGAAAGAGCCCAAAGAGGAGTAGATGACGTAGTTTTGACTGTTGAACAGGCACTCGCTGTAATTCCTATCGGGCGTGTCGTTGAGGCCCAACACTACCGGCGCCCCGATGGCGGCCGACACCAGCCACACGAGCACGATGGTGAACCAAACTCTTCTGTTGTTCTTGTGTTTGGCGTATTTGATGGGTTGAGTCACGGCTATGTACCTAATAAAAGTAAGATTACAATAATTTTTTGCAAATTAAATTTAACCAAATATTGTTATGTGAAATATGTTTAGGATTCGCTTGTTGAGACTGTTTATTGCTGGGAAAGGAAAATAAATCTACCACGCTATTTACCAAAATGTCGGATTTTGTACGTTACAAAGTTTTTAATAAAAAAAAAAACAAATATGACCCTCCAAAACTTTTATAAAAAAAAATGACATCTACTGTAGTTCAGGTTCCTTTAAAGCAACATATTGATTTTAATTGTTGTCTGAAGGTTTGTAATTCGATTTTTTTTTTTGCATTATCAATAGGCTAACATAGAAAAAACTTTCTTACGTGTAATGTGTTCATTGTAGCCTCATTGATATTACAATATATATGAATGAATATTTACCTGTCAACAGAGATTGCAACAAGGTTGAAGATACTGGAAGTGGACGAGGTGACATCCATTGCGATGTAAATGTCGCACATGAACGCAGGTAGGCCCCACACGAACCGTGTACCTGCAGAACAAACGAAAACATTGATTTAGTCAATTCAAATAATATTGCAAATCAATATAATCAAAAAACCAACAGTAATTTAAATAAAACTAAAACTATTTAAACAATGAATTAAAAACATTTTACATCTATTGGTCAATTTCACAGCAGCTGTCTCAACGAAAAATAAACTTTCAGATCAAAATTAATATATAATAACATCATACTTTCGGCGCAGTGTATTTCAATATTTTGGTGAGTATGAACAGCAGAAAATCGAGATTTGCGAAAAAGAACGATCCCATATTATCTCATACATAGAAAATCTAAAGATCATTCAGTGACTTTCAGATGCTGTTTAGACCCAGTTTCTATGGAAGAGCTACGTACTCATAAAGATAGAACTGCTACTTCCGCATCGTGCTCTATCTATGAAAACTAACACATTAAATCTCTCTTAATACAATGACTTCCCTCGTATATCCTCAAATATTCATCATCATTTGAGTACTCATTAGTAGAGAAATGAAATTCAAAGTTTGACAAATTCGTTTAGGCATGAAATCAAGTACGTGGCATTCGAACGTAAATTTCGGTGCGAAGTCTAATTATCTGTTGCGATTTAATAAAATACAATAATTTACTTCTATAATAATAAAGTTATAGAAGTAAAATCATTGTGAATCCGAGTTAGAAACGATGTGTATCAAGATACTGTTGCGAACTACGATCGTAAAGGAAATAGTAGAATAATAGAATAACAAATCTACTTAAAAAATAAGAGAATAAAATTCTGCTTATATGGAAATGCGTGGACGTTAGTGTTTAAAATGTTTGTGCACTTAGATTTGTTAGAATATAAGAAATTCTGGTAGATATTGTTTCTTTTATTTCGGACGTTACATGTTTAAGCTTTTGTTTTCAAAATTTGTTTATAACCTTGTTTCCACCTGAGAAACGTTGTAGGCCACTCATAGAGGGATATAATATACCAGAATTCAAACGAAAAGTTAGTTTTGTTTTTTTTGCTCTATGTATATTTTCCGTTTTGTGTTTACTTTTCCTTTTTTCTATTTTTGTACTACGTTAGAGATAAATCGTAACAACGCATATTAAATTATCGTTGTATAGTACATCAAATTTATACTGACGTCATATCAATAACGTTGTCTTAGGATAGGGTTAGTTAATCGGATTAATTTCCACTGGTAAATATTTAGAAGTGAATGTTCTATTAAATATTTAAATTATACTTAATTTATATTAAGTGTTGAATTCGTGTTAAATGTTTAATTTACGTGAATAATGTTATTAATATTTTAAAATTCTATTGTTTTAAGGTTTGATGTAAACATTATACAATTTCACGACTTCATTATTTATAACATGCTGACGGGATTTTCACCTATTAAATATGGGTACTACATGAAAGTGGGTTGGCTCAACCTGTGCAATACTAAACTCTCACAAAACACAAATGTGAAGTAACGTCCGCTTTTACGTTTCATCTAGTGAGTGAGAGTTCCGGTAGCCTATTGTCCCTTCATCAAACCACTTCCTCATCCCTCTCCCTATTTACTCCTCCATCAGATATTCTATTCCTACTCAAGAAACCGGAAACGCACTTGTGAATCCTCAGGGGTTGTAAGTGTTCATGGGCGACGGTGAGCGCTTACTCTCCAGTAGCTCGCACTCTCATTTGCCCCCCAAAAATGGTTTAAAAAAAGAATTTGCCAATTTTGTCGCGTTTTTTCCATTCATTTTTCAGATACACTTAAGAAATCCATATAACCCCAAATCTAACAATATATCATATTATTGTGCGATATTCATATACATATATGGATATCGCGTAAATATATACATATATATATCACGTGAAGCACTTAGTGCTCCTATGTCACTATAGTATCTTTTGTCGTTTTGTGCCGAAATCGAGTTCATTTCGCGTAAAAGATAAAATTGCGTTGATAAAAGCTGGTTCATTTAGTCATCAAAATGGGAAACATAAAAGTAAATTAGTCGCCCATGATGCGTCCGCGCACGAGTGCAAAACGATGTTGTTTCAATTTGACTTTAACTGTACAGCACAATACGGTAAGCAGATTTGGAGCCGACTCGAATGTGAGTCGACATCGTGTTACGATAGCATAGCTTACTGCTGCTCATATAAAAGTAATTCAAGGTATTATTGAGACATACTTAATTATTGCAGCGAACGATATACACGACTTTTCAATTTCCTGTATTTTTAACCAGATTTTGGATTTACAATATACAATATACTATATGAATATTATAAACATCGATTTGTATGTAATTTTTAGTCCAGATTTTTTATTATCACATGGTTATACATTTATCCTATTGTTCTTATTTTATTATATTGTTATTGTTTTACTCTGTACAATCGAAAGGAAAAATATATATAAATAAAAAAAATATAAAAAACATTTCAATTTTTTCATTTAATACAGGACATCAGACTTCAGTAGTCACGTACAATGATGCAATACATGTACTTTAATTATAGCTGCAATTGTGTTTTGATTGAACCACATAAAAAAATGTATTTGCAGCCAACAAGCTCTCTTCTATTTTTGGCAATTTCAATTCCATTATTCTATTTTGAATTCAGCGACAAAAACAACAATTTACAGCACAGAAGCAAACTTTTCTCCTTAATCACTTTCACGCGACGCATTCCGAAGCTCGAAAACGTCGTAAGAAAAATTTGCTTTCATCTATGATTATTTTTCCCGGCAACGGGAAAACAACTCACAGGAGCTAAACACACGTCACACGTCAACTTAACCGTTGACGCTAACGCCGCTCCGGGCCGCGCAACTTTAAGGGTTTCATTTCTTAAGAGGGCAAACCCTATTGTTGTCACAGCGCCACCGTGCCCCTATCGACCGTTCATCCCTTAGCTGGATGGATCCCTTGCTTTCTTAACTCCATAGGATCATGGGTGTACTTATTCAAGAAAATTATTATGTATCTTAAATCGCTACACGGGCTGATTGTAATGTACTTTATGCAATGAAATCTGTACTGTGATCGATATTGACGAAAAATGTATACTCGTCCGATGAGTTTTGTAATTATTGACTTGTTTAAAGAGAGTCGGGCATTTATATATGATGTTAGTCGTGTATGTTAATTAAGTACTTGGTTTGATAAAAGCTTGTGAGTGATCTGTTTAAAATTGTATGATGAATGAACTTCCTAAAGCAAAACGAAGACATAAGCAAAATTAATGCAATCTACATTTAAATCCTTTTTTTTAAACAGATATACCCTGGCCGTGTCAAGTTATTATACCACAAAAAAAAATACATTAACACATGTGTATTAGTGTATACCTATTTTATTTGTCTATTATTATATTTGAATGATGGGTGCTAATGACTGTTGCAAATTGTGTATATGAAGTATACAAGTATTTTATGCATATATTTTCTTCTTCTTCAGTTACCGAAGAAACAGACGTATTTTATGAAATATTTCGGTAACAAATCGAAATTTTACACCGATGACTTGGAATTTCAACAGTCGTACACGAGACCTATTAAATGCATATATACATAAATACTGTACTATGAACATAAATTTGCTGAAGTGTGCTCATTTATGAATTTAAAATAATATTTATAACCAAAGACAACAAGCTGTTTCAATCGCTTATGTCATTTTGACAAGCAAATTAAGTCATACGTCACACATATTATCATAATAAATTATCATTACATATCATTGATCTAGTTTGGGGTATTAGACTTTAATAAAAGTTTTATTGAGCCGGTTCAAAGTGAAAATATCGTAGCAGTAAAAATACATTTTTTTTAGATACTTAAATTGTGCAACAAGTCAAGCAACAGACAAACAAAAATATAAAAAGGAATTGAAATAAAACTCACTCTTCTACGGGAAATTTCTGTTATGATCTTTGACAAAAAATAGTATAGCTAATTCGCTTGCTTTACAATTGTTTCATCACCTACGTGTGGATTATTTCAATCAATTAAGTAATATTAAAAATATATTTGGAATTACTACAATTGAATTGAGAAAAAAAAACTTTTATCTATTCTATAAACACATATTTTCATGTTACATATAAAATTATATTGATAAAATGCATCCAGTTGGAGTAATTATCTTATTTTACAATGTATGTTAGAATATACAGGCGCGAAGTAACAGTTTTCACTGTTGCATTTCATCCAGTTAGTGAGAATTCTGGCGGTCTACTCCCCTCCATCCCCACACAATCTTTCTCCATCAGCCTTTCCCTCTCCAACAGCTCAAACCTTCCTTCATTGGATATCTTATTTCTACCTAAAACGCCGGCAAAACACCTACTTCTCCGGAGTTATGAGCGTCCATGGGCGGCGATAACCACCTATGCTCTGATGGCTCGCATACTCTTTTGCCCTTCGATAATGCCATAAAAAATGTTTATATTAAGGTACAAGTACATTTAAACATAATATTGATTGTGAGTTCAACTTCTAACCAAACACTACGGATTCGAAACTAAGAGCGTACCAATAACTTTTTTCAAACATAAATACATTTGTTTACTCAAACGCGACGATTTACTAACGATGACAGAAAAACATCGTATGGAAAAACACTTAGAGGGCAGGTAGGAACTACTCCCGAGTCGTGTGTGTGATATAAATAACATTAACACTATAAGACATAAGAACGATCTTGCAGCTCATAAAATCCGTCTAAGCAAAGTTAACAAATCATTTGAGAGGCAATGTGTGCGCTTTTATAAAAAGATCCCTGCTGAAATTCAAAACTCGCTATTTTATGAATTTAAACTTTTAGTTACACAGAAGGCAATGCCTTAATAGGCATTGCCTGATATTCAAACACGGTATAATTACCGTGGTAAAATAATTCGTCAATGAAGTATTTTAAGTGTTATGCTATTACTTACGAAATAGAGATATTATTTATCTGATTTGATTTGATACAAGTATGCCATTGCTGGCCATTGGGTAACGGCGCGGTGTAATTATGAAAAGAGAGATATTTGTTACCAGCGTGATTCAAGGCCGCCTTTTATGTATTTCCGTAAACAAAAATAAACGAATACTCATTATGGGCCAATAGAGGATGAAAGAAGGTGGTTCAGCGACGGATTTTTTTTGTGTGCAAAGGGACACCTTATAAAACATTTATGTGTTTCCCATCCCTTGAGGGTTGCCGATTCGCTTTTTATTCCTTTTTTACTGGTGAATTTGGCCTGTTTTTTTTTTTGTTTTGGTGTGCCTTACTTTTCCTTTATGTTTGCGGATGTGATTTTTTAAGTACAAAATTAAAAGTTGTGTGGGGGAGAAAATAATAATAATATCAACCCATTCTTATTTTCCAAAAGGGTAGACAGAGACAGTAGATTTCCACGTGACAAGAACCTTGCATATCTCTTTTACTTTGCTGATATAATCGATCTTTTCAAACTAGTCGGTTGGCGGTGCTTAAAATTTGGCTATTTTTTAATATGTTGCTTATTTGGTCTGCATATGATTTTCAAGGGTTAAAAAATATGCAATAATAAATATTTTTCCAAAAATTTATTTTTAAAAATTACGTTGAACTTTTATCATAGTTGTACATTCCATGTGTTTTCTGAAAATATTTATACTACGTATAATTATGGGAAAAGCATTAAAGAAGTGTAATGTCGTTGTATTTTTATTGGTGATGCAATATATCTCATATCAAACTTTTGTACTAGATAGTAGATACTGTTACTTTTGTTAAACAATATCAAAATCAAACTGGATAGTGGTCGTTATTTAAGTAGCAAAATAATAAATAGATTGCTTAGAAAAATTAAGTTTGTAAATTATTAACTATTGTATATGTATACATTCTAGTTAAGTATAAGTTTTCAGGAGTTGTTATTAATCGCCTTATGCGTTACAACCTCCAGCTAAAGGAACAAGTGGATTTCCAAAAAGATTTCAACACCGTAGATTAAATTTAGGCTCTTGTGAAAATTACACGAAAGTTTGGCGAATATATTCCACTCCTATATTTGCATATGCAAGTACAGGAACTACGAAAACGTCCTTAATTCATTCGAGACCTGGGCGGTTATACGTTTTCTTCAGCGATACCACATTGACTATCGCTACATTGAATTTGGACACGATTTTACAACATTGCCATTCGACACCACAATAATCAACTTCGATGAGAATGTTACATCAGAATCCAGTTTAGTTAGACAGCATTCGGGTAACTAAAAGGATTCTTTAAATCCAATGTACCTCAATGTGTAAAGGCGAAGATATATAAATAGTATGTCGCCAGTGATGATTTTTACATGCCAGAAATGGTCACTTACTGTTGGTCCTATAAAAAAACTAAAAGAAAATCAACGTGCGATGGAGAGAACTGAAAAGAAAAAATTGCGTGGGATAGAATCCAAAACGAAGATATCCCCGGAAACTATACTAGGTGATGCAGCTCACAAAATCAATAAGTTGAAGTGGCAGTGGGCAAATCGCATCTTTGGAAAAACTGATAACCGCTGGGGAAGAATGAACCTTGACTGGCAACCGTTAATGGACATCGCAGCATAAGACAGCCTACCACTAGGTGAACTGACGATCTGGTCAAGGTGGCGGACCACCGTTAATTGCAGGTGCCCCAGGATCGTACGTCCTCAAATTCTATAGATGAGTCCAACAGTGGAAGTCCAATAGCTAAACCAATAGAACGAAAAATAAATTTGAAAACAAATAATGCATAGAAAGGTTAATTTATCAATGTCTGAACAAAAACGAACAAGGCTAAGCCGTACACGAAAACCATGAATATTATTTTAGTGTACAATAACACTGAATTGTTTCATATACCGGACACTGCTGTCTAAGTGATTAAAAACGTTAACTTCGAATTATCGCTTCGTATCTCTAAAAATACGTTAAACCGCTGATCGAGAGATTATAGACAAATATGTCTTACCGACGTAATGACTGAAGTAAGTCTGATATGAGAACTTTTTTAACGGTAGTTCAATGGGATATCAGAACTGACACACTCTGACCATAGACAACGCCTTTTATCCATCTTCAGTGCTATCTATGAACTATAATCAAAATAGAGATTTCTCTGGTAAAATGCTAGAAATTCAATTTCGTAGTCGTGTATATAATTCAATGTACAGTATATCTTTACAAAGTAACAACTCCATAGCAGCTACTTTCGAGACTCTGAGCAGTTTATTCGGGGCAAAAACCGACGATCCGCGTCTAACCTCTCCTTATCTTACTAAGGCACCGTCTTGTATCTACAGTATTAAGCATCCGAGAAGCGAGGAACTCTCCGCAACCTACTTTCCTGTATCACGTGACGATCTTCATAACTTAGCTGCATAGTGTCTAGTGGTGATATCATGAGCGCCGTTCTATTTCCTTTTACCTCCTTAACGCCGGCTAAAATGCTCCCGGGATGCATCCAAAACCCTCACGATTCCAGCGGACCTCACATATTTTCAGTTTATCGTATCAATAGATGGTTATTCGACGTTGTCACCAAAAATTGAATTTATAAAATATAAGAAAAGGGAAATTTTTCGTCGATCATTTATAGAGGAAACGACTAGTCAGCTCGTTCTGTTAACAAATAACCATTATAAGATATTTACGTTGCAAGCTTTATTTTGTATCTCAAAAATCAAGGATTTTTATAAATAGTACTGTTTGCTTTATTGTTAACAAAATTGTTTAATTATATCTGCCGACTTTATCCGACATAAACTTTATCCGACAAACAAATTGAATAATTTAATTTCCAGTTTCACGTGTACAACAGGTGCTACGAAAGTTGTGACCTGCATATCAAGTGATTGTGTTTTTATTATTTTTCGACGAGGATAAGTAATCATTACTCCATTCGCTTTAAAGGATAATAACACAGAATTATAATAATTATTTAAGGACAACGATTAACGTTGCAGGCCAGACTCAAGAATTCTTGCATCGGTTTCAAGCAATAATATTTTCGGCTCGGATGGTCCGAAAACATTATTATTCATATTTTTGGGCTCAAATCATTTTTTTTTATTATTACAGATGTAAAATAATAAACTGACAGACGTTATTTCAATATTTTGTCGTAGTTTATTGTTGACAGGATTGACATGATTTATTTGATGTGAGATTTATGTATAAAGGTATCAAAACTTACATAAATTTAAAAATTACTAACAAGTGTTTATCTTTAAAATGAAACAGCCGTGACAATAAAACGTTGCAAAAAAAATGTGACTCTTTTTCTAATTACCGTATTAAATTTTTCCGAAAACATGAAGCTATTTTTATCAAATTACAGAATTAAATGGTGGTTTTATTAGAATTTAGTTTGATTGGATGGTCCGTTGTAATTGTAACTGATTGGAAAAGTCAAGATTTATTTAAAAAAAAATCTTTTTTCAAAAATTTTTTTAATCTGTCTCAAAATTATAAAACGGAGTGATATCAAATTATTAGATATATAAGTTTAGTAAAGTTCTTTCGAATGCCAGAACACACAATTCCAAGAGATTCATTCATTCAAAAGATATTTAAGGATTTTACGACAATTTTCCATTTTTAACGGCAAGTTGGAAATTTTTATTAACAGCATCTATCGATAACATAATGCCTCTTTTTCAATTCATCGCCATTTCCTTTGCCAAGTTTTGATAATACACCCATTAGTACTATATAATGGGCTGGTGAAATATGCATTACTTGGATATTTCATCATACGTACTTCCTCTTCATCATCGGGATTATGATAAAGAGGAGGAGATATGTATGACTACGTATGACCTTCAATGAATACCGTTTGTTAATTCAGAGTACAAGGTAGGCTACTCCTACACGACACCTTTCAATCTCTCTACTATGTTGTGAACTTGTGAACGATAAACCCGTAACCAATGTAAACATTATTTTTTTGTATTACAGTGTTCAAATTCTTTCGCATAAGCACAACCAAAGTTTTTTTTTAAACTTGCACAAACTTGCACGGACGTCGATATTGCAAGGTAGACGGTAGTAGTTTATCCAAGCACATTAACGTGTTAATCTTTAATGTTGTTAAATGATTACATGCAAATATTTTCCTGCGAGAAAAGGAAGTTTTTCCACTTTAAATAGCTGCTAAATTTCTAAGAGGAGATTTCAAAAAAGAAAATATTGCATACTGTACAGTGAAAATATTTGTGAAATCGATTTTATATTCTCTTAAATAAGTCTTGACAAATATTTCTGTATTATAATGTAATATTTTTCAAAGTAAAAAACAGTCTATATGGATCTCAAGGGCACTGTTAACAAGAGCGTAAATCTTTTTTAGGGCTCCTTAGTGTACAAAGAACTCTTATAGTTTTGCCGTATCTGTCCGTTCGTCTGTATATCTATGTGTCTGTCCGCGGCATAGCTTAGAGACTCTCAGTACTAGAAAGCTATAATTTGGTATGATTGCACATATTGATCACGCCGATCAAGTGGTACTAAAAATTATAAAATTTAGGGTGCCTCCCATTCACGTAAATTGGGGATGATTTTTTTTGCCTATCCCATGATGTGGGGTATCGTTGACAGCTCATCCAAAAACACAATTTATATGTGAAAACCATTATTCGACTTAGGGATTATTTGAGAAATAATACATTTTAAAATGCTGAATTTTGTTATGGTGAAGTCCCACTCTTTACAGGATGGAAAATGAAAGAAAACTCACGACAGTAGCATATATAACAAAATTAAAAAGTAAACTATCACGGCTTAGTATAGACTCTACACGTTAACGAATATTAATAGATCAACTTATAAAAATGTACTTGAAAAAAGTAAAACGTTCAATTCAATTGAAAATTACTTACATGACGTTGTTGGTTACGTAAAACAAATATGAGCTTACGAGCAACATAAAATATAAAATCGTAACGTTTTTAAAAACCTGTCCTATGTGGACCCGTTTTTAGACGTTATTATCCGTTAAATCGTGAACTCCATTAATAGGTTCATGGCATCAACCAAAAGGCCCCCTTTAAGTCCGCACATTGTAAAGTACAACTACGGAACCCTACAATTCGCATAGTCTGACACATACTTGACTGGTTTTTTTCTGTAATTTTTGTAGTAATATCGTTCAAAACGGACAAACACGCAAAAAAATGTGAAACCTTAGACATAGTTTAGTAGTTTAGTCATTGAATTTGCCAAAATAAAAATTTCAACATTAAAATCGAAAAACATAAAATCACAGACATAAGTTCCAGTTGCATTTATCAGTATTAACTATCTATTATTATTAGTCGAACGAGACGGCACTGTTTAAAACAAACAAGTGAATAAAATAATGATTTTTTACGAAAAATGGATAAAAAACTTAATTTTTTTTTAAAAGGGGCTGATAAATCACGTGCTCTCAAACTTTAACAGAATAGAGCTTATTTTTTTTTTGCGAACTACACTCATTATCATCGTAAATGTCTAAAGCATGATCGGATTAACGAATGGGGCTAAGCCGCAGGGCGCTGTTAATCAGGCAATCATCCCACGAGTTTTCTTATTGCATATAATCTAGAATAAGGTGACTGAATTTCGACGTTTGCGCTGGCATTGATCAAGGATTATCTCCTCCTCTCCTTTCGCTACGGTATCAGATTGGACCAAATCTAAATAAGATCGTTTAAGGCAAAACTCTTCTTTCTAAAAAATCGAAAGCATATTCAAAAATAAAGGAATGATTACGATCGCGTAATGTATATCAAAATAAAATACATTTGAATAAAACTTTTTTTTTTAAATCGTTTAAAATGACATTATTTTCCAAGTTCTGAAATGTCCACATTTTCTTGAGTAGTTATAGATTGTAATTCCATCGATTAAAGTATTAAAGTTGGTTTAGCTATTGGTAAAGATTTACTAGATACAAACTGTGAATAGGATTAGTACGTTATCGACTTAGTTATTGGTGATGTGGCTAGATATAAATTGTCTCTACATTTTTTTTTTATTGTACAAGTTTTTTCAAGTCTTACAATTTCAGAAGAACTAAAATATTTTTTTATAAATGCTGTAAAGGTATTACAAAATATTTTATAATTATTTTTAATATATTCAGTAGGTAATATAAAATCTTTATATATATACTAGCTTTCACCCGCGGCTCCGCCCGCGTGGAGTCATCGAATAAATTCTTTCGTCTTTCATATAGACTGATCACGCTGTCAACTATAGTCCCGATGTTGTTCCATCTTTTCATTTCAGTCCTGTTTCCGCTTTTATTCCCATTCTGGTACCGATTTAGATTTCGATTCAAAATATACATAATTCATCAGTGGCTCTGCTCGCGTGGACATACAGCGAATTTTTCATCTTTCATATCGATCGATAACATTATCAACCATGATACCTATAGATATCGTTATTGATTCCATAACAGGAGAACCCTTAGTAATTGGCTATATTTTTTTAAATATTAAACGATCTAAGGAGCTCTCGATCCTGGTCCTGATCACGATTTCGATCCCAAACCGATATTGAATTTGTCCTCTGTTTATCATTGATGTTAGTAATAAGCAATCAGTATACAGCATTCGTTATATGGCTACGCAAGCAAAGTCAAGAGCAAAGTCTAGTGTATTTATAAATCATGGTCTATACGTTATTTTACTTACATTATGTATGAGCTGTATTACTGCAAAGTTTCAACTAATTCTATTTAGCTATTAAAGCTTGATTGAGCAACAAACATACAAACTTCCACATTTATAATATTAGTAAGATTTTCAAATACTGATGATCCCAGCCAAGCAATAAAATACAGTTATCACATTGATATATTTCTATCGAAATGTAATCTTTGACATTAATTTAAGGCCTTCAATGCGAGCGAAGCCGCGAGTAAAATCTAGTTAAATATACACTTACTGGAATGCTAGATGCGTTGAAATTGCTGGATTTTTAAATTTTTTGACAAACAATCATACCTGCCATAATAAATTTTTTACCTTTAATTATTTTTTTTTTAATAAACTGTATCCTATGTCCTTCCTAATACCTTTGAAAATATGTGTACAAAATTTCATTATGATTGGTTGAGTAGTTTCTGCGTGAAAGCGTTACAAATAAACTCACATTCACATTTGTAATATTAGTAGGGATATATATTTTAATTTTAATTGCTTGCACTATTTCAATTTTGCCTTAGATAATAATATTGTTTGCACTGTTTCAGAAAAGACGAATTGAAACGTCTCCCATGAAGAAATTTTATTAAGACTGTATTAAATTTGGGATACGAAAAATGCGCAACAAAACAGCGGATAAACCTATCTCGCTCGTACTTCCTTTTGTGTATATTGCCTCAGCGCTCGCATCCTCAACTATGTCCGGCAGCATGTTAGAATCTTCAGAACTGTCTGACCACTTGGGAAACATCTTTAGATAGTTGCCCAAGTAATACGTATGAAATTTAGATTTAGCGCTCTTAAGTGAGTACAAATATAATTTATTAAGCTTTAAGGATGTCTTTTAAGATTGGTCAACGTACCAAACGTCTGAAAACGGACAACGTGATTATTAATAATGTCCCATAATATCAAAATATTATACTTTATACTATATCCTAATATTTTCGGAAAGTAATTTTATTTTTTTTACCTGATACTTGCCAAAGCCAGCGCCAATTAATGCTTGTAATAACCAATTTTTCTTATTCACTGCAGATTACTTGCACAGAACAATTTTCAGTCTTTACACTGTGACGTAGGTCTCGGCAACACGAAATTCTGGTAGTATATTTCGAATATCCTCTTTAGAACAATATGTCCCTTATGTGATATGAGCAAATTATGATATGAATAGTAACGATCGATTCGATATGAGCGTGTCCCGATTGCGATGCACGCATGCAACATTTTTAGAATCACATCGTGAGTTCCTCTATGGCCAGAAATAGCGACGAAGTACGGACGCTAATTTGAAGTAAACTTTGCGCTTCTCGGGTCGATGTCTTTTCGCTAGAACAGTGCAAAAGAAGAAGTAAGTATCATTCCCGAGAGAAAAATATACAGTTGTATAAGAACATCTAGAACTATTTCTAGAGATACAAAAAATGTCCTTGTACAGTTGGAGTGTTGTTCTTATTAGAAATCATAGAAAAGTTTATTGTAGATGCACTTGAAGCGTTTACTGTAAAAATACATTCTATAAAAAGATATGGGAAGTTTTACATCTCAACATGCGTCCGCAATTAATAATACATACGTGTAATTACAAATTTGTGCTTTTCTATCGCTGTTATGATCTACAGTGATCTACAGATAGTGGAAAAATCTTTGATTCGTATCGACTAATAATGCAGTTTTTAAAGACTTGGAAATTAAAGAACCTTATAAAGAAGGCCAATTCAGGGCCGGCATCGCCCTTTTCGCCACTGTGAAGTCGGCGCCCGCCCCGCCGCGCACTGCACCCCTTGCACCCGCGCCGACAGCGCTGCCCGGGCGTTATCGTTTTATGAACGCCCGCAGAAGGGATGGCGAACCATTTTCCGCTGAATTTTCAACTCCTCTGATCGATTGAACGGCGAACCTTTGCTGTTCTACGTTATCCAAAATTTCATCTAAGAGTTTATATTTCAGACAGTTTTATACTGTTACTGCTCTATGTAATACTCTATACAACTTACAGAAGTGATTTGTTTGTTAGTTGAAATACACGGAGTAGAGTAACGCCCGCCATGTGTATTTTCTCATCTATGTCATAACTAGTGTTTCCCCGCGGCTTCACCCATGTAGATAAAAGAATGGTGAACATCTTTTATTTCGATAGGGTTTGAGTACAATCCGTTCTCGGTGAGTGTCTACGTCCCGAAAAGACTAACTATGCCAAAATTTACGTCAATCGGACCTATAATTTTGGATATCTCGCAATGACTCAGTCAATCAGTCAGTGGTGTTTCGCTTATATGTATAGACTACATAAACATCTTTTAAGTGTTGAATTATCTCCAGGTAAACACTATAACATTTTGACTCATTTTTGGGGCCAAAATTCTTAATGAATGTATAAAATAATAATATCCGTACACATGCAATATTTTTGCCCTCGTTTTAGGCTGAATGAATCTCTGCCAGTAGCCATCATTACTACGTTACCTATAATTTTATAAACTCCCAAAAGTGCACCCACAGTCGTAAAGAAGCAATACATACTGGAAATTTAATCCATAATCATGACCAAAGGCCAGAAAACGACCCTATTAATTAACTGTCATAGTCTACAAGTCTTAGAGATTATAGATTATATATTCCCTGTTTAAAATTATTTTATTCGACATTAAATTTAAATTTCGACATTTTAATATGAAATGCTCCGAAATTGAGATATTTTTGAGAAATACATCAAACCGAATTTTATAGACCAATAAGCCATTAAACACATAATACAGCAAAGCCGTTAGCGATGTAGACAGTTGATCGAACACGACTGAAAAAAGGAGTTCGTTAAAAAATATTTTATAAACAAAAACATGATAATCCTTTTCAAGAAGTATTTAAATGTGCCTGAATATAAATGTAAGAAAAAATAAATATGTCCTTAAAACAGGGCACCTTTAGAAACCTCCTGTTGATGATGTCCACGGCGGATTCATAAATTGTCGTTTCGTTTTACGTTGCTAATGCCATGATTTGTGCAGTTCTTTATGGTATTGACAACACCTCTGTCGATGCTTACAATGCCCATTTAATTAATGATACTAATACAATACTTATTAAGAACTGGACTTAATAACAAAGTACGTTATGCAGACATTATATTCGTACTTACTTATTCGTCGGGTGTTATGCCTTCTACTATTGGGTTAACGTTCACGTTTTGAGACGTCCATTCCTTCAATTCTTAGACGGAACCTTCAAAAAGAGAAAACGTATTCGAAGAGGACTCGGAAAAAAAGCTTTGTTCGGGCATACTACAAAAGGCCGTATTCGCGCATACGTCATGCAGCGAATGAAAAATAGCCCAGCGAGGGAACGCGAAAGGGAGAAAATTCACGTATCACGCGACGCGACGAGCGCGACCCGCCGCGCATTCACCGCGCGGCGCCGACCGCGCAATTCATTTTATGAGGATACTTCTGCGGACCAACACACTCCAGCTTGAGCGTCGCCGAGGAGCATCGCGACGGCTTAACGCGCCGCCTGCGACGTCGATCGGCGGCGGCGCACGCGATGTGGCGGTGTTGCAGTGTAAGTTAAGGTGTACGACCATTTTTCGCCGGTCTATTTTAACGTAATTGTTTTTGTTTAAATGGAAGTGCGAATTCGACTCTCATGAAGAGGGTCCCGTACTGTAAATCACCATCTTAACTGCTCGTAGTTTTGCATTTGACACGAATTTGTTTCCAATGACTAGTAATAAAGAACTAAATGTGCGGCCGGGGATTCCCATCAGGAACGAAGTCCCATACGTTTTTTTTCAACTTTGAATGCAATTCGATATGCAGCTTTCGATTGTTTATATTTATATATTTTCCCCACGTAAGGTTTTCCTTTCGTGCCCGTATTAAGTGTGTATAACTTTCTTTAGCGTTGTGCCCACTCAAAGCGGGCATAATCTTTCTCTCTCTCTCTCTTTGTTGTGCATGCTCGTACGTCCACATTCAGACAAACAGAGAGAGAAACAGAGAAATTATGTCTGTATTAAGTGGGCATGACGCTAAAAAACGTACAAGCGTGCGTGTGTGCATACACGCGTGTGTTGCAAAATGCTTTAAAATTGGTGAATTCGTCTGAGAGATATTGTTAACAAAAAATCAGCAAAAGATTTTTTCAAAATAACATGTAAAATTCTTTGATACATCGATGTTTGGTACACAGTTATCTTTTTTGTTTAAAAGACTGTGTCGGATACCTCAAAGTATATTAAAATTGAACAACACGCCCGAAAGACATAGTAGTTCAGAACTTAAAAAAAGCTTAATTTTTTAATATATGTACATACTCACGACATATTAGACCCACATTTTTGAGCTCGGAGAGCTTGAAAAATCACTAAAAATCTATCTTTTGAGCGTGATGAGGAACATGAGATATTGCTCTTTTATTTTTGAATAAGTTTGAGCTCGAAAGTAGTAATAAGTTTCAAGAACGACCTACAGAGTCAACCGTCTTTCAAATTTTTGAGCTCGAATCGCTGAAAAACATAAAAACAATATATATAATTCATAGAGCTCAAGGTTTTGTTATAAATTTGTTTTTCCCATGGGTAAAGACAGGTCAAGACTTTCAACGGAGGTGGTACGGTTATTAGCCTCGGTTTCTTTACCAAAGGGGGCGAAACCAGCCCACCACGCCCGCTATCACACTTGGAAGGTGACCACCTAGCCGTCATTTCCATTGATCGAAATGTTTCAAAGCTACCATAGAAATAATGACACAACACCACATGAACACTGACGCTGGATAAGTGAATCGACCCCTCTGAATAGGTTGAACGCGGCTGTGTCTATTGCCGTCCGAACGGGCAACATCATTGCCAGCATCTTGAGATACCTTGGGAAGAGAGCTGTTGTCAATATCTTCATCGTGGCTCGCATCGACCTCGTCTGACAACATCAGCGTTAGGAAGTCGATATTATTTGACATTAATAAAGGAATACTGTAACTCTTATCGAAATATTTTATATTTCTCTTGGTACTCGCCGTTAGTCGTTTGTTTTCCGTTGAGTATAAATTAAAATTTAGCTATCATCGTTTTTATTATAATATAGAATTTCCATCTAAGCAGAAATCCGGATACAGAATGATATAGAATCCGAAAGGGATACCTTTATATTTAGTATCGGTCGATCTCGCTGCCAACCTGGTTCCCCAACCTGCTCCCGATTTCCATTTAGGTTCCAATGTTAATTTTGATTTTAGTCCCGTTTTCATTCAAATTCTCAATCCCACTCTGGACAGTAATCCCGATCCGGCTTTTAATTCCATTATCGATCTTGGCGCCTGATTTCAGTCTTCCTCTAAACGTTGCTTTCAATAACAATCAATCACCATTGTCACAGTATATTTATTTGTATAAAAAATATATAATATGTAATAAAGAATTTTAATTCGATACACGCTGCGCACGTTAGAATTATGAAGTGAATTTTTGAAATATTAGAATTATTTTAAAATGCATTTAAATCGTTTTTAATATGTGGAATGCTTTGACTATTGTGATTAACTTAGTGAGTGGTAATTTTGATCGATACTTTGGTTACGTATGTTAAGAAACTAATAAACAAAATATAGCAAAATTAAAAAAATATATTGTAGACACACTTTTACACGTACATCTACTACACCGTTACTTATTATTCTATTATTATTGAATTTCTTCTATTTACTTCAATTTACCGCATCGTCATTAGAACGCTTGGAAATTATCGCTTTGTGTAAAATTTTATTTTATATTAATATTTCTCCTTGTTAAGCACAAAGTGACTGAAATAAGACATGCGGAAAAATAATCTAGAACTTTTTAATTTTAAATTACTTTTTAAAATACATATGTACACATTGGAGGACTATTTTTCGTGTGTTAGGTCAGTTAGCATAAAAAATTATGTAATAAAAATTCCAATTCCGACAATCCACCTGAAAAACGGATCGGAAAATGTGTGTCGTACTCGCAGTGTTTTTCTCTCTCCGGTCGGCAACAACATTTTTTCCCTTTTTCTCTCCGCGAAAAAACGATAGTAGGTATAAAAACATCATACGTTATCGGGGAGAAGAAGGGGCGAGAGGCGTAACTCACACTTACACAGCCTCATCCCTGGCAGACCGTATTATGATTTCGCGAATTCGCTTTTTGCCGTCGGAGCGTCGAGCGCCGAGCAATGAAAACACTCCGGCTAGACAGACGCATGTAAGCTTAAATTTATGCCTGAACACAACTGAAATTTATAATCCTAAAGTTAGCATTTTCCAATGCTTTTATGATTTTGTGTTATAAATATTAGAAATACAAGACATCACTAAATGTCTCGCACGATCACTGTTTTAAAAAAAATAATTACATTTTATAAAATTTGTTAGAGTTATATATCATATCACACACATATATATATAGTAAATCAACACTAAGTGTATTTATACGTATAAGTGTCTTATTTTAGTGGCTGTATAGTATACCACATTCCATTGAGCCGTTAGTCCTGAATAACGTCATCGCATTGACAAGGAAGATCGTCAGCAGCTCCTCGACCTGCACTAGGCTAAGTCTACAATAAGATAGTTGTGGAAGAATGATTAAAAAACTTGACACAACAAACGAAATTGTTTTTGGGTATTTGGGTTCCAAATTAAATCGTAAGAATGTCGGTCGAAGAGCATACAATTTAAAAAAATTGTTTGTAACAAATATAAATATTACCTTTAATTCCAAAGCTACAGACTTTAGATTGTGAAATAATCAAGAATACAAACGCTTTATTACAATTCTCATTCATTTAATTATTCATTATTACATAGAAAAATTATAGCTAAAAGTCTACATATTTTTTAATTTTCCGTTCAACATTTAGGAGGGGCTTGTAAAAAAAACATCTAAGCTATGTAAACTTAAGCTCGTGATTTCCACTCGCACTTAAAACTTTTTTACTCATATTTTGACTACTGTATAAATCGAATTGCACTGTTGTTTAAACGGATATTTCAAGGTCTTAAATTTAATAAGGAAAGCGTAGTGCAAACTTGGCACAAATTCTTTGTGTCTCTGATCAGTGTGCTAACTACTAAACAATACTCGTTTCTAAGTTTGTCGATGCACTGTGACGATTTTCAATTATTTACGCAATGTAAATTTGCAATAAACATTAAAAGCTTTAATTTAGTTTAAAAATGGTCCAGGTACGCAAAAATGGCGTGTCAGCAAAATAGCGCGCAAATCCGTTAGAAACACAATTCAGACTGTCGCCTGAACAGGATAATCTTTCAGAAGCCAAAACTATAGCATTAAATCAAAAATTTTCAACCAAAAATGAATCAATTATTAATTCAACGCTTTCTAAAATCAATACATGATGTGGAACTGTGAAGGTTGATATTGACAAGTGAAGGTTTTTCACTCATCTTAAGAAGAAGTGCAAAGAAACTGTATAGTTGGAGATCCCACGCCCTTTTTTTTGAAAATGATAACTATTAGGCTGAAGCTTCGTTTTAAGAGACTCATAACTCTCTATATGTGAAAATTCTGTATGGTGATAGCTAATGAGCGAGACAGGTGTAAAACGTGTAGAATGGGCGATTTCCTAAACTTTATCGCTAACAAGCAATTTTGTATTTCAATTTTCACGTAGTTTTAGAAAGTACTCGAAGAAACTGTCGTCCTACAAAATCATTGATTTGACTAGTCTCCCTTACTACTGACATGTACCGATAATAAAGTTATAAACAACTGATTTTTTATTACTATTTTGTAAATGTTAGCTTAATTTTATGGCTATAATATACTACAAATTGAATAATATATCGTCTAGTCCTATTCTCGGGAATCGTTAATTGCACTGCAGAACTTTTATTATAATGAACTGTAGGACAGAAATAAATCATGATAGAATAATTATCGCTAGTTTGTCCAAAATTATTTTATAATATACGGGTAGTATAAAATATTTTTATTAGTAATGTAATAAAATTTGAAATACGAAAAATTTTCATCCATTAATTTTTCGTAGCATTTTTAAAGGTTTTTTAATATTAATTTAACACAAGAAAGATAAATAAAAAAAAAGTTATACATATTTTAATTTGCTCTAGAATCTTATGAACAACTTTTGTACAGAATTGTATTAAGAGAGCAGACTGTAAAAAATTGACAGTATTTAAAATTTTGTAACATAAGACATTTCCGTAAGTTTCGTTCGTAAGACTGAGAAAATATATCAATCGATTCGAGGAACAATATGGCCATATAGTTATGCTAAAATTAACTAAACAGACAAAAAATCAGCTGATTAGTAACAAGCTTTTGACCACGTTATCAATTCATGTTTGATAGGACCCCCCTACCAACATGCCTTATACGACGCTTTCATCAAATCATTGATTTTCTAGGACAACAGTTTTGTCGGCTACTTTTTAAAACTACCCGAAGTTTGAATTAAAAAAAATCTTGTTAATAATAGTAAGTTAAGGCAAGCACGCATTCCACATGTTATACACCTGTTTTATTTGCTAGCTACCACTATACAAAATTTTCATAGTTTCAAAGTTGGATGTCTCGTCGAAACAAAGATTCAGCCTGATTGTAATTATTAAAAAATTAAAAGGCGTCGACACCTAGGCCAATACAACAATATTGCCAAAAACTTTAAAAGTAATATGAAAACGTATCCTTATCATTATTTTTACATAACAACTAAATTTTGACACATCAAGAAATCACATTTGAAGCATTGAATTTCATCGATTTTCGTGATACAAAACCTTTTTAACACGCTTTTATAAGCTTGGGTTATATGTAACTATATAACGGAATCTTTGAGCATAATTTTCACCAATTTCCAGAAGTCTGATTAATTTGAAACTTTGCATACGTATCAATGACAATACAATAATTTGATAAGTTTATTTCATTATCCTGATCAGGATCGCCAGAATCGAAAAATTTCGTCACGTATCGTCTGCGTGAGAGCAAGTTGCTTATTACTGTTACTAAATTCTATTACTGCTTTTTAATAGAATTTAGTAAGTAATAAACATTATTATTAATTCAACTATTGTTTTATTGTTAAACATTACAAATTTTCAACAGTCAATCGAACCAAAAAGTGAAAAATAAATATAGTTTAAAAAACAAAAAAACACGCTTTAAAGCACATCAAACTAAAAAGTCACAAATAATTCTTAACATTAGCTAAAAAAATAATGAACAATGACGAAAAATACTAGTATTATTGTGGAAAAAGCGTGGGGCGCTTTGTGCCACATTTTTCGTATATAGAGCAATCCACGTGTTTTCCACAATAAGACTAGTATTATTCATCACTGTTCATTATTTTTTTCAGTTTATATTAAGAATTATTTTTTCCTTTTTAGTTTGATATGCTTTAAAAGCGTGTTTTTTAGTTTCTTTTTTAATGCAGAAGACGTTACCGGCATACTCATCATGCGGAAAGGGAGGTATAGATAGGTAACAATATAACAGCGCGTCAGAACAACTCGGCCCGGACGAGTGAAAACATGATGATCCCTTTACGTCGAAGTCGGTAAAATTATCCGCAGCTGTCATCTCTTAAAGCTACATCAAATTGAAGTGCATAAGTAAGGGCCCTGCGCGATTTCTGACACATTCCTCCCCCGTCGCCCCTATTAAACCACCCCCCTCCCCGCCGCCGCGCCACCCTTCCATTTCGCCACCCCTGCCGGTTCGAACGTGACACTTTTCAAAGCCTCCCCCCACTTCGTACGAGATAGCCGAGGTATTGTCACTTCAGTCGGAAAAAAATTGTTTCAGCTCCATACCCACTACTACATAATGGATCCCTATGTATTATGAAAACGAACATCCCTGTTAGAATATGTCCGTCTGTCCGTATAATAAAAATAATAAATATAGTTAAAGATTCAAAAAAAAACTTATGTAATGAGTCGGAGAGGCGGCGAATGTCGTGATGTCTGTTTGCACTTCTGTTAGAGTTTTTTTCTCTTGTAATCATAAAAAGGAGAAAGGTGAAATTTAGACGCACTTCAGGTTAAGCCACGATGTTTCTCACATACAGTTATAGCTTGGCATATTGACAAAGATGAGACATTAAAATCTAGAAGTAATTAAATTATTAAAAATGTCAATAACAAAATAAGAATTAAAAATAGTATCACATCTTTATAATACAAAACGTATAAAGAATACTATTTCTCAATACCTCAAAAATTGTCAATTCATTAAATCTTTCAGTTTCGTTATCTTCGAATAAGTTAACTGAAGTATTGGATTAATAGTAATAACAATGCTATTATTTGAGTACTTAGTGTTATTATAAGAAAAAAAACCTATTTTTATTGATGTAAAAAAACTGCAAATAATTATGTTATTTTGAACGAAGCTTTTAGAATTCCTATTATATTTATCAATCCCTAAAAATACGATATAAACTAGACAATAGTAAACACCGTTTATTCATCTTTGTCGTAGATCTAAACCAGCCACTATAGGTCGTTACAGCTAGTACTCCTAATGAAGTATCGCAAAGCTACGGCCGGCTATAGGGACTCTAAGCCACAAAAGCTAGAGTTGACCGCGTCGCTGAACTCTTAAGCTCCTTAGGCTTTTAACAGTCGGTATACCCTTCGAAGTAATTTATATCGAAGGCTCAAATACGTTAAACACCCAAGATATGCAACTGTACATAATGATCTAGTCGTTCTTTTACAGCATCACAAGACGCTTGCCTTAACATGCACTTACATGCAGCCTGCACCCACCGCTGACCCTCGGATCTGTTCTTGCACTACGAATCCTCATCCAACGAATTGAATATTGATACAAGAGGATTAATAGATATCGAACACCTAAGCAAGTGTAAATAATATTTTTATTTCTTTCTTAGTCCGCTGAATAGTTATATTGTTATTTCTGTGTACATTTCATGCCAACTAGGCACATCCTCAGGAGCACGCAAACAGTTACATTTACCAGAGTGTCAGGAGTATTAAAACTACCAACTGATGCGCTCCCAGTCATATAGTGGTTCCAATCCCGGATTTTCCGATGGCACTAATAATAATTTCAGAGACCCCATATTTTAATTATAGTACAATCACCTTAAGACTCACGTTTTTATCAAGTCAGTTGGTTTTGAAAACCTTTAAGTTTTCTGATTTTTCCCCAACTCACCAAAAAGTAGGAGAACGAGGGTATTGTAAGCTGTCTTGTATGTTACTAAGAAAATACTGAACCGATTTTATCTAACAGAAGTTTCTCAAAGCTACTCCTGGCAGTGTACCATCGATTTTACTTCAATGTATGCATTTACATGATCATAAGTTGACAACTTTATCGAGTGGCTTTTTTCCGAGAAATGGTTGAAAACTGTAGTAAATAAGAAAGTGTGCCAATAACACATGACAAGTTTCAGGAATTCGGTCTATAGCTGGTACTACATTACCAGTGTAGCTTCACAGTGTGCATTTCAATGAGCTTAAGTCGCTTATAGTGAAATGCTTATCGTTAAGGAGCTTCAGTTGACATCGGTGGTCCTTATCAACAATTGCACTTCACCAAATAATGCTTTCCAAAAGCAAATACAATATTTGCTATAGAAACCACCCAAATAGCTATTTTTATGCCCACAATATTTCATGAATTCCGTCGATACCTCAATAATCCCATCATTAATTTCAATTCCAGCGAAAATGGAATTAGTCTGGGAATACGATTTTTAAATGAAAAAATATATTGTGAACGGTTAATAAGTGATGTATTAAAAAAATGGAGACGAATTGAGAACTCCCTGTGTTTTTAGAAGTCTGACAACAATATGAACATTTTTGGCGTAAAACTGACGATTTTTTGATTCATCAAAAGCGTCAAGGAATTGTACCTCATTTTAATAGACTATTTAGCTATATTTGCGCTGTTTCTTCCGGAGAGACATCGGCGAGTTATGCGTTTTGGGACTGAGATATTTGGCATTATACTGGCTTTCGATATTACTATCTTTTGGCTATGCATAGAGTCGTTAAACGTTCTCACGATCGCAAATCTAGCTTGCATGGCTTGAAACTTATAGTTGGCTATAAGAGAGCATATATCTGCTATAATAATCTGAGCTTTATTTATTTTATTGAATAGAACTATACTAACATTCTTTTTATAAAAATTACTCATTGCTTGAAAATAGAAAGCCAATAACGAAATCCCGTTACTTTTTTTTATTAATTATATAATAGAACCTATCACAGAGCTCTAGTTGTACGACAATCACGCTAGAGAGTGCCTGCATTTTCTGTTATTGTATATTGTTTTAATTGATTTATTCCAATAACAACTTCAAATTCATTTACATTTCAATTGTGGAAATCATGTACTTGCTCTATAACTGTCTCCCAATGTCAACGATTTCGAACAAACATTCATTGTCATGATTTGTAAAACTCATTAAATTACGTTCTTCATTTTATAAATAAAACCATAAATAGATGATATTCATTTGTTAACACAGTAATATCACGAAGTTATGGGAACGGTCCGACAAATAAAAATTCACAGATAAGATAAACAAAACACACCCATTTATTTCACTATCTTTCATTTATTATATTAGTGTACGTCGTAACATTACTGAAATTACTTCTTTAGTACACGCATTAACAACTGATTGCAGCCTTATACGTGAACAAATATTAAATAAACTGCTAATGCCTGAACATGCGAATTTTTTTTTATATTTACTCTTCAATGCGTGGAATGTACCAGTTCGTGCCCTTAAAACGTCTCCCACTGAACGGTGAGAAAGAACATATGTCTTAATGCCAAGGCAAGGGACGACACCGAAATCGAAACCGAGAATAAATGTAAGCTGTTATTCGCTTACGATACTAGATAATGATATGGGTTCACTTGATACGTAAGATAAAATTACGTATCAAGTTTCCTTTATCTCGTACCATAGAACATTAAATCATATTTACCAGAACCAACGGATTCATCAGAAAATTTTAATGATCAGTGTTCCCTGTTAGGTTTTGTTTTGGTATAAGACAATGTGATTCCTATTGTAGAATAACTTAAAATGTACTAATTAATTATTTCGTGTTAATGTGTATATTGTCTATTAGTATTGACCACACCTCTTCCGAATTAACTTATCTTGCCCTATCTATCTTTTACGATTAAAATTGTTTTTGTGACTTATAACCGTGTTAAGCTGAAACATGTCATTTAATAACCAACTTCATAATGTTGAAAAATTGCTATAATTGCACGCGAATTTCGTAGCTTACGAAAGTTTTGTTCTAATTACTTTGTATAACGCGCTTAAAAAAGTACAAATATAAAGGTAAATTAGAACAATTTGTAAATAATTACAAATTCTCATTCTAATCTAAGCCACAGTGGAATAAAAAACTTTACCAGAAAAATAAAATTACTTTTTGTATTTTTATATGTTTATTATTAATCATGTTTTCGTCTATCCCAGACTGAAAAGATTTATTTATCAAATTCACTTGAAAATTTTTTTTAATATTTTTGATATGTCCATAAAAAAATAAATTTGCCGCACTACATACAAAAAGAAGGAAACTATATATGTAATTTTAGCTAAACACATGAACTTTATTTATCAATCAAACCTAAAGATGATAAACAAACACGATTGACGGCGCTACACCGGGCATGCGATGTTGCCAACATTACAATATATTAATTGTCGCTAGGCCCACACTACTGAATGGAGGGAATGTTATTTGAAGAAAAAAAAAGAGAGGTGTCATGGGACAGCTGACCGGAACGTAATTCCTTTCGCTTTATATTATTAGTCCATTGAAAAGTTACATTTGGGGTTGCGTTTTTTAGAGGACGTAATTTTATTTTTTTGATGTGTGGGGGGGGTCAGTGTAAAGCTAAAAACAAGTTTGTGGGGTCGCCACCCTTGTCCCACGGCCGCCATCTTGAAAATAGGGGTTGAAATGGTATTTTCGATATATCTCTTAAACTATTTATTTGATAAAAAAATTTGTTAACATTTTTGTTACAAATTAAATTCTCTACAACTTTGGTCCAGTAACTTTTGTTGTATAACTATAAATAAAAAGTTATAAGCGAAAATCTTCAGAAATTCGAGAAAAAATTTATATTTTTCGATTTAACTTTTTATCATTTTACGAAAAATGATATCTGACCATTTTGTAGATCGTTTTTGAGGAACAACTTTCATTCGCATCATTTTTCATTAAGTCAATAGTTAAGGTTTTACAGCGCTCCGAAGTGAGTACTATTTTTCAGTACTCTTAACTATACCTATATTATACGTGTGTACCTATAATATGTCATCAGTTATTGATTGTTTTTTTTTTTTTATTATTATAATTTTTTAATTCTAAATTTTGCAATATTATTAATAATTAAATATTGACTCTTTCCCCACCACCCACGAGGTAGAGTCTAGAGGCGCGTTTTTTACGTGGTATCCCCAATAGGCATAATCCACGGTGATTTTCTAAATTAGAACTACTCGTCCTCAGTCGTTTCGATGGACCAGGCTGCGGCTCAGCATCTGATCGGGTTTCTGAATTAAATACCAGTGGAAGAACTGGAGAAGGAAGGGTGTTAATGTTGGCGGTTCATCATCAAAGTCATTTTCATTTATTAATTGAAGCTTCTAAAATTGATCTTTTGCAAATGCAAAGGAAACTGTGGAGCGATGTGTGGATGCCAGCAGGAATGAAATGTTCTACAGTATGCTTCCATTGTTCTGGAGAGACTTGCAGCAACGTAATGGAACTCTCAGAATTAATAAATGAAAATGACTTTGATGATGAACCAACATTAACACCTTCTCCAGTTCTCCCACTGGTATTTAATTCAAGGAAACCGATCAGACCGCAGCTGGTCCATCAGAACGACGGAAAATCAATACCTGGTGTATATTATAAATTTAATATACAAATTTATTAAATTAGAAAAATAGTACAAACTATGGTATACTTAATAAATATATAGCAACCACACTTAGCTGAAAAATAATGAAAGTTGTTCCTCAAAAACGATCTACAAAATGGTCAGATATCATTTTTTCAAAATGATAAAAAGTTAAATCGAAAAATATAATTTTCTCGATTTCTGAAGATTTTGCTTTATTTATATTATACGACAAAGTTATGGACCAAGGTGAAATTTAATTTGACAAAAATGTTAACAAATTTTTTTTATAAATATTTTAGAGATATATCGTAAATACCATTCAACCCTATTTTCAAGATGGACAAGGTGAACCCATTTTGACCCCCATCAAAAAATAAATACGTCTTCTAAAAAAACGCAAGGTACCTAAAATGTAACATTTTAATGGACTATATATAAAATAACAGGAACAGTGAAATAAATGAACGACTTTTGAAAGTAATTAAACGAGTAATACAAAGTGATATTTTAGTAAATTGTTCATTTACTTAAAACTGGACATAATACATAAAATAGTACATAATTAAATTATATTTAATTAAATTATAATTTATAAAAAAATAAATAAATATGTTAAAAAATTAAAAAAGCATTAAACAGCGCTATCTTTTTTTATTAAAAATTTTGTTAAGTTCATCAAGCTACACAATTATGCAATTTTTGAAAGCCATAATAGATGTCACCTTTATATGTATGAAATGAATTTATTAAATACTTAAAATTGAAAACTCTATATCCAAGACTGAATAATAGACATATAGATTTCTTTTCAAAAAAAAATGTCGAAAATCGAAATTAACGCTGCGCTGCTGCCATAGTTGTTTCTTACTTCTGCTTGTTACTACAGCTTACTATTCTACTGCTTAAACTTAATTATGTAGTGTCTATTAGAGAGAGAGAGAGAGAAGGAGGCTCTTTTTCCTCATGTGACGACTTATGTCAACTATCACATCCCTAAAGCCGCATCAAGGAACCTCGTTCCAAAAACAATATATGGTTAACCAACAGTGGCACGCAACCTTCTATTACGCTTTCAGCTTGCTCATCCCGAGGTCAACCCAAGCTATGACATCCAGTCTGCGATCTTCACTCGAGAGTTTTTCTTCCCAAGCGGATATCCGTTCTATGAACGATGTAGCCCGCCCGCCACCACATCAACTTGCTGATTTGTGAGCCATGTTGGTTACTATACTTCTCCTGAAAATTACCACATTTCGGATTTTTTTCGCAGAGAAAACCCCGGTCAATATCGGGAGTTTGTGGGTGCTATGACGTAATTGCTTTAATCCCCACGCTTTGTGTCAATGAACGATGGCAGTTTATCATCTTTTTAAGTCAGTGAACTTTTTACAATATACAAGTGTCTTCGTCATGTTTTCTTCTAGATTAAAAAATGTGATATTTGAAAATTTTTCTGGAAGTGAATAGTAAAAATGTTTAGTAGTGACACAACTAACCGTTGCTAGTATTAACTCATTATCTTAAATGACATGAATGTATATACACATTTTTTTTTAATTCAGGAAACCGACCGCAAAAACACCGCCACGTTCAATGAAAAAAAAATGCCAACAAAGCGTATCGAGAAAACACCGATAAATGTCCATATTCAAGCGTTCGGATCGTTCGAACAAACTAATAAAAGGCGACGAGCACAATGCGCGGCCAATGGCGGCCGGAAGTGGCCGTGACGTCACGACGCGCCCGCGCCTCGCGCCCCGCCGTTTTATCTAACACGCATAATCGTCGGATTTATGAATCGTATCATGTATGGTGGACTTAACTCCGGCCGTATATCCAATAATACGATATTCATAATGTGTCTTGCGTGAGGAATCGTAAATATTTCCTTTTCTTATACATCGACACAGAAACACAGAGTCTTTACATTTACGATAACTTAATCTTATCTGTTTGCTATAAAATACATTTATTGATAGAAAAATTTCAGTGTCATTTACTAAATTATAAAATTTAATTACAATTATGTTTTAATTTAAAGAGAGTAAGTAATGACTTCATTTTCCCAACTCTTATTTTATTTTTTAAATATACTCAATCAGTTACACTATTTTAAGTCCCGTTTTTTTTTTAATTTTTCACATCATTTACCAACAAATCCTGAGTAGCGAGGAAGGGTTACAACAGCATATATTAGGTCAGGAATTTTTTTTTCATATTTTTATAAGTAAGTACAAGTACAAAGTTGTAGTAAAATCTCTTTGGTTGTACTGTTTTGTATCTAGCTTGTTTTGATCCATTAAATAAATGACTAAAATGTCATCTTTTGTCTAAAATGGAAAAATAAAATGTTAAAAACGGGGTCCCGCCATTTTGCTATTGTTTCTCTGTCCACCAAAATGAGTAACTCTAACGTAGACATTCGATACATTTCGAAATTTTATTACAAAAAAGGAAAAAGTGCGACACAAGCTACAAAAAAAATATTGTAACTTTTATGGATTTTACACAGTGTCAGGAAGAGTAACATAAAACTGGTTCAAGCGTTTTCAGTTCGGTAATTTTGATGTCAAAGACAAACCTCGCTCTGGTCGACCTCTTACGGATAAAGTTGATTACACTTAGGACAAAGTACAGCAAGATTGGCATAGGACTTCTTACAAGATAGCTAAAAAGCTGGGGATAGACCATAAAACCATGTTTTGATCCATCTAAATAAAACTGGATTACAAAAAAGTTTCATACTTGGGTTCCACACGAGCCCACTGAAAGTAATGTAATGAATTGTGTACTCATTTGCGATTCTTTATTAAATGTAATGACACCGAACCTTTTTTTAAAATATTCATCACTGGTGATGAAAATGAATTACCTACGACAAAAACGTGAGAAAAAGATCATAGTCAAGGAGTAAGCATGCTCCGCAAATTATAGCGAAACCCAGATTAACTCGCAATAAGCCACTCTGCGAATATTGAGAGAATTTGGTCGGGAAATGTTAATGCATCCACCACATAGCCCTGATCTTGTACCCTTATGTTTTCACCTGTTTTGGTTTCTTCAGAATCCTTTGAGTAGTTTTAGGTTAACATCAAGATAAGACTGTCAAAACTACTAGTCGCAGTTTTATAATCAGAAGTCTCAAAATTTCTACAGCAATAGGATTATATATCTACCTACGAAATGGCAACAAGTTATTGAACAAAATGGCATGTATATATATAAATTAAATGCTAATAAAATATGATGAAAAATAATATTGAATTTGTATATAAAATACGACAAACTTTTTCCCCGACCCTATATTTCTACTCAACAGCCTTCACTGGATGATTTTTAATTAGCTGCGAAAGTTTTAACGATGGAAAGTGAATGGAAACCATTATTACTTAAGCAAAGAACAGTCCGAAAGAATTATGAACATTCGATGGACTAAAATGGTTTACTTACAAAAAAATTAATCCCTTGCTTAAAAAGATTTTTCCATACTTTTAGATGATTTCGTAATTAAATATCGTAATAGTAACATTGTTACTATTCAACAGGCATCACATACTGGACATCAATTCCTACCAAGTCACTATAAACGTGTTATTTTTTTTTAGTAATTTTGGTTAAAAAACTATGTTCTTATCGCCACGCTAGAAGGCAAACGTATCCTTTTGACTAACATCAGTCGTCTTGCGTTTATTACCATCAGTGTTGGAATTTTGAAGTTACAAAATAGTTATTGACGTTATTGCACTAATTCTCAAACAAACAGTATTAAGTGTCAACGGGATATTAATAGTTAACACTCATCCCATACCCACAAAACTAACCGGTTGACGATCTCACCGTCAAATTTCACATTTTTGAAACAAATTCTCAGCATTGATTGCTGAGACATACGCTCTAACGGACTTATGTACTACAAAGGGTTAGAACCTGGACTGACCCAGTATGGGTTGAGGGCCGATCGAAGGCCGTCGTCATCAATGCGATGACAATGTCCTAGAGCGACTGCTTAACTCTAACTCCGAGGCACGGAGCGTGTGGTTTACGTTGACTTAAGTTAGAAGCTCATTAATCAATTCGTTTATCGTCAGAATCGAATCCGACTTCTTCCGGTTCGAAGTCACCGCCGCTCGCCGCCGCCAATTGGCAGCGTACGATCGCGTAAAGGTTATTATTGGCCGTTTCGCTTCCCGCTCCGGTGGCCACACGGTTAATTTGCATACGTGACTGCTCCGAGACACCAAAAAGACGAAGACGCGCCGGCGCGCCCGGGCGCCCCGCCCCGCGCGCCGCACCCCGCCGCCGCCGTGCGCGAGTTAATGCTCCACTTTACTCGCTTTACGGTTACCTACTTTCGCTTACAAGTTGGATGTTTTGGAATAAATGTGTTATATTGAAAATTTAATTAAAACCGTCGCCGGCGTCGCGGGCCGGAGCCGCCCGCGATTAATAAATTAAATGTATGCACTGGCCGTGACTGAAATTCGGCTACCGCATCCGTTGGATGGGTCGGATAGGCCGTGCGGTAGTTTTTAGAACCTAATCTAACGATTAATCGTGTCCACTACGTTATTTTGAATTTCTTTATTAATTTCCGCTAGGATGAATATGCAGATAGACAGAAATCGAACTTTCAGCGGCCTAGGTGAGCGAGCGAGCTAGGAACGAGCATAAAAAAATTGTTAAAAAATTACGTTTATGTAAGTACTCTATAAGCAATAGAACATCATTTTGTGAAATTTTTATAAACAATCAACCGCTTATATCATTACAAATGCTTTTTATTCATCTTACGACACGCCCTACGATTTTATTTTTTTGTCCGATCAATGCCCTAGATCGATGAGGAGAGTGGTGTGTTGACTGGTACCTAAAATCTACCTATTTATTAGCATTTAGTACATTATTCACATAATTATTTTCAATAAAGCCGTTTAACTCAAAATTTTTTTAGTAATTCTATTTGAGCTAGAACCGCACAAACCGTAAACATTCAGATAAATATGGTTAAAATAAATTATTCTTTAATGTAGGTGTAGACCGTATAAACTCTATGATCCGCCATGAGCTGTGTTCTACTTGTAAAGTCTTTTTATTTTATACCCATTACCCATATTGGAACAAATATGAAATCTAGAATTCTATGCCATCCGCCTTCTAAGATTTGTAATTTGTCGCAGTATACAGTATTCTACTAGTCAAGCTCTTTCATTTTCTACCTATATTTAGGGTACGTGAAAAAAAATGTAATCCGCCATATTGTTGGTGGCCATATTGGATTTGCATTTTTTTTTAATGTATACATTATTCCACTAGTCAAGCCTCGTTTGATACCCATATTGAAGGACTTGTGAAAAAAAATATGTAACCGCCATTTTATGGCGGGCACCATCTTGATATCATAATGATACTGAATTCAGAAAATTATATTGTCTCAGAACTAAAGCCGTGAACCAAATTTCAGGTCAAACGGTCAGCGGAAAGGAGATGAAATTTCATTTACTAAATCTAACCCAAAAAACAAGCAGGGCAAGCTAAATAAAACCGTTTAAATACATTGGTTTGATTTATGTAATCTTTTTTTGGCCTGGAAATACATCACTAACTAACTAATACATTTGTTAGGATATGACCTAAGCTTTTAGAAAAAATATTTTTAGTTCACTGCTAAGAAAATAAAATCGCGGCATATTGTTTGACCTTCTGCTACAAAATTTGTACGCCATACAAATAATAATTAAGTATATGTGTAATATCCTATACTTGCAACATAAATATACAAAGCAACGTTTATTCGTCCGATTTGCTTGGCGACGGATAGGGATAGACAAAACCCTGAGAGACGATAGAGAGAGGAGAGAGAGAGAAGTGTAGAGGAGAGTGGGGAACAAGAGAGAGGTTTAGAGAGAGAAAGAGCGAGACGAGAAGGGCGACGGACTGAAACCGGGATTAGGATTATGATCAGAATAGATAAGGCATCAGGATCACTACGTTTTAATTCATCTCAAAAAGAGAATTGTTGTAAAATGAAGAAAAAACGTATTGGAGTCTGTATTTTCTTTCTAATTTTCATCTAAATCAGTAACTTCTTATTACTTGTGCATTAAATTTAATATTTTAATTTTGTAAATTATTAAGATCTTGCTCTACATAAACTGTATGTTGAATAATTTTAGGTATGAAAGTTTGCAACGGTTACAAGAACGGCGAAAGCTCGGTTGAGAATAATTACATTTAGAAAGCTCCTTTCGGTGTTAAGTTAAGCAATACGATCTACACAAACACTCTTCGAAATATATATTAAACAATTACAATTTATAATTCGAAATGAGAATAGGATATATCTTTTTTATGTTTATCGATAAATAAGCTGAGAAAATCTCAAAAAAAGAAATGAAAAACCAAGAGATTGAATTATTTAAACGAAATACATCATGTAATCATTTTAAATAAATCAAAGTTGTTTCATTTTCATCTGTCTTATATGCGATAAAGATAAGACAAACTGTCTTATACCTTCTGACGATTTCGTACCCTATTTTTCTGTGCGAATTTTCTAGGTGTGTAGTCTTAGCTTTTCTCGCTTTCAGGGGTAAGCAATTATTAATTGTCTATGGAAAAGTTAATTTTCGTTAGTAGGTCCCGTAGAATACCGACATCCCGCTTAACGAAGAACCCATTGGACGGTATATATCAGCAAGTCGCAAGACCTGTGCCAGAGGCCAAAATCTGCCAGCGGTAATTAATTATATTCCTAGATTGTTGATCATAGGACGTAGAAAAATTAGTAGTACCAATAGTCATATTACTATTTAAAATACATTCGTGCATACCTTGCAGTGATAGTTTAGTGGTTAAACACGGCGACCTGTGTCGTGAGCGACCCTAGTTGGATCTTTGATTGCCAATATCAATATATATTTTTTTTTATTTATGTGCAGATTTATAATATTAATCAGCACTCCCTTTATCAATGAAGAAGACTATCGTGATGAAATCTGCTTGATAGGTAACAATCTCTAGATTCTGCAAAAAAACATGCAAACTTTTGGGTCATAGCGTGGGAACTCTTCTTAATTATTCGGCTATTTCTATATGCAAACCACTATTTATTGACTGTTCTATATAAAGAAGTTTTATTTGACTTAGCTTATATATATTTTAGCGTCTCATTATTAGTTCTCTTAGTGTTACATTAGCCTGCTTTCAATGTCAATAGATGAGTTTCAGTTAGTAAAAGCTCCAACTCCCTTAAACAGAATCCAATTTAAGGATAAGCTACAAAGGGAGGGTACGGCAGAAAACCCAACCTATTACAGCTATAAATACATATGCTAAAAGTAATGAATTTGAAAAGCTCTCTTAATGCAAGTGCCTTTTAACAGGCAGTATGAGCGATATGTTGCGCTCCCGGGGAATTACACAAATTTATGGCGACGTGGTAACGCGAACGTGGAACAGGGCCGCGGAGGCGGTGCGAAAGGACGATAGCTTTTATACAACCTCAATGTCGAAATGCTTTTTCATTTTTAGCGCTCGGGGGCTAAAGGTTTTAAATGGAGCTGTTAAGAGCAATAGAGGATATAGAGCGTTGGTCACACTCGCGTTTTATCGAATTCAGAAAAAACTTTATCCACGAAATTGAGAAACTAGAAACTTATACATCAATATAGACAATGTTGTCTACCTTAATGTTTAAATTAAAAGAAACAGCATATGCATGCTGTTTACGAAAACGTATGCATGTACACGTTAAGAAGAAAAATGAATATTTAAAGTAAAGCTCACGTTAGACTGTGGACTTGAAAATTGCTATCATATATATATAGTCAAATGTCCTTTTGTTGACTGTCTTAATTAATAAATGCAATTATATAAATACACATATTTATTAAGGTGGCGCAATCATAAACTATTAATTTAATGGGTTTGCCTTATATTAATAGTTTATCACTCTCAACTTTCGCACACTGCAGTATTGCTTACTGAAACACGAGCGCATTTATTTATTTCTAATTATCGTATGCAACAATACAATATTTTTCGTTTAAAGTAAAAACTAGGATTAATATAAAAAATCCAATTGAAATTTTAAAATACTCATATAGATTAATCTACGCAGAAAATTTTGAAGCTTAAATTGGTTCCATTTGTATGTAAAATATACATTTCTGTTTTTAAAGAGGTATAATGGATCTTTTTTTCACTGTTAGAAAAGTGAATATATCGCTTAATTAAACAAATTAAATTCAACAACATGAAGAATCGGGTCACCAAAGATGACCTTCAGATATTTTGTGTTTTCTAACAAAAGTTGAAATACCTGTCATCCAAATTTCTAATTCGTCACCTTAAAAGCATATTTCTGAAGATTTGCCTATACATGCTTAATAAATGCCAGTGTCTTTTTAGTATTTTTCCTCAAGAATCTAAACTCTATATCTCTACCGATCTCAGTTCTATTCCCGATATAAACTCCCGATCCGAACTTAATTCTGAGCTCAAGCCATATTTGTTATTTATGGTTTACTGTAAGGCTTCATTAAAGTGTGTTCAGTATAAATATCTCTCCAACAATCCTTTGCGAGTATCTCTTGGCTTAACATATCTGTTTTGTTCATACAGAATTCAACTACGTTACAAATCTTATATTTATTATCGTAAATGGCAAAACATCGCACTACCTCTATTATTATAATGTAATATAATTAATTATTTATTTTTGTCGTTATACAGTAACTAATGCTCTAATGTGTGGGGTGCCAATTCATGAAAATCCATAATTAGACGCTTGCAGCGCCGATCCATAATTAGACAGAGCCGATTTGTAAATGTTAATTTCATTATTGAATATATTTTTATTATCCTTTGTTTTAAAATTTAAAAATTCAAGAACATTTAATCGTAGCACCTTCTTACACACATGTAAAACATTGAACTTGTGACCGTTATCGAGTTTGACCGGTTCCAAGCAAATGTTAAGCAAAATGTACTCTATTGTTTTTAAAGGCCGCAATATGTTGTCTGTATATTGTTTAAAAATAACGTCCAGTTTGTCCTACATATATTGATTTAGATTCGTCACAATTTAATTTGTAAACTTCTGATTTTTTTATTTCTATTTGATAGATATCTGTCTTATCTTCTCGAGTCAACATTTAATTCGTTGGATAGGGATTTGTAGTGGAATAACAGAATATAGGGTCAACGGTGTGTTGCATGCTGCAGGTGAGTATCTAATTGTTAACATTTAATCTCGCACATTGTTTTACCGAATATCAAATTCGTCTTGAATGAAGAATTTTACAAGGCACCCACCGTTCGTATCTTAAAAAAGTAGCCGGTTCTGCCAACGAAACTCAAAGCTATTTATTGTGAGCGATGCTAAAGATCTATTAAAGAACTGTCTACAAACAGTACTAAAAAGATAATTATTTGCTAAATAGATGTATACGCATACGCAAACAAATCAAATATTTAATTATTTAATGAATTAAAAAATAAATCTAACGATAGAGTCTAGACCGCTCTTAGGGCTGAGTCCTAGCATACAATTATGGAATTAACTCATTTTTCATTTCAGCAACTCGTAAATGTCACATAGTTATATCACAGTATAGCAATTAATACAGTCACATAAATGATAAGTTATCCGGTTGAATCGTGTAAGGCGCGCGACAGTCGCGTGCGAGCGAAAACACGTCTTCGCCGTAACGTAGACGTGGCGGGCCAAATAAGAACGGTGCGACTTTCATAAATGTTATCTATTTAATCATATTACAATTGTTTATTTTTATTACTGATCATAATATATTAGTGAATTAAAACCAATTTTATTTCCCACCTTACGTATATTGTTTTTATCATTCTTATATAGGTATAAAATTATTATTGTTATTGTTTTACAGTTGTACATATTCTTATTGTTACCGTTGCATCAGTCCATCACCGAGGCATATCCTGACACTTATCTCAGACAGAGAGGGTTGGGCCTTAAAACGCTAGCACTTTGCGGTTTGCGATGAAGACGACAACGTGCGGGGCCAACGGTGCAGACAAGGTGTGTTCTCTGGGGCACGCCCACGATGAGAATCGAACGCGATACCTTCTGGTCGGAAGCCGGTACCCTCAACCGGTGAACCGCCATCGCCCTGTTCTGTAATTGTGGCGCATTTCAAAATTAGACTATAATGACGACCGCGAACTGTGTAGTTACCGTTTGTGTATTTACATCTCGAGGCAACAGAGAAATGAATTCCCTCGTGTACGAAGCCGTGAAGGGTTATAACGTCACGCTAACCTTTCATTAGCATTATTTCCATTGTCGTACACACAAGGGTGCCATTGCAAATTATAGCTCTTCTTTGTAAATAAATGAGAAATTGTCGTGCTGATCCACATGATGAGGAAGGTATGTTTCATATTGCTCTGCAAGCACTTCCGTTTTATTGTACACACACGCTTTGCAGTGTTTATTCACTCAAACTTAAAATTTATGCGGTGACATCTATCTGCGTAGACACATCACCCGATCTTATTCTCAAACTTATTCCTAAATGCAGGTCACCCATTGTCTCTGCATTTAAAATTTGTATTTTGACATTACCTGTGAGATACATGCTTCAATTTTTGAAGACTAATATATAAAAATCATGTCACCAAACATCGTAAGCTTCATTTTGCTTTATTGTGTAATTGTTACACACTCCTCCCTTAACTAACATAAGTATGCTTTCTTCGGCTAGAGTGTAACGCTAACCGTGCACACCGCTTACTGGTGAAAGCCTTCGGAATAATAATAAGGCCCGAGGCGGTTTATAAAAAAAAAACAGGAGGATACTATAAAAAACACGGCCAATGAAAAAAATATATAAAATAAGCATTCTGTATTGTTCCATTACATCCCCGGCTGAAGAATAGTCTACTACGTAAACATGTACGACGCTCGAAGCTCGAAGCTCGAAGGAGTGATGTTAGTAGTATATGCTACTTTTTAGACTTACTAAGACCTCTGGTCATCTGGGTTAGGGTGTTTGCCTTCTCTAAGTCTTTTATTAAACTTACCACCAACGTCTTTCGATGTCTTTCTCACCGCTTCGGCGGTGGGTATACGTTCAGCACTTCCTGTGTCACGCTGTCAGGTAGTCGCTTCATAGCGTGTTGGTACCATTTAAGAGGGTTTTCTTCTAGTTCTTCAGGAATAGATTTGTATATGTTTTATAAGCAGTCCACAAAACATCGTATAACGCGAGAAAACACTTAAATAAGATTTAGTGGGATTATTGTTGGATAAATAAATAGAAGACGCTTGCAGAGCCCATACGGTCTATGATTACGATATATTTGGATGGTCTAATGTTTTACATCCATTCATTGACAGTCCTAAGTCCTGCCTACCTAAAGTCACATCACATCGCATAACATATAATACTTATAATACATATAATTAAATATTTGTATAACACTGTTACTCCAGTCGTTTCGATCAGTTTTATCATGTTTTCAATTCATGATACCCAAAATATTACACTAACGACAATAAAAGTTCTAGTGCTTTTATTACTATAATTTTACTTATTCTGCGACAGGCAAAATCTCCTAGACTGGCTTTATTCTACAACCAAGCAGTTTGTAGAATAAAAAATTCTTACACGGCTTATACAACTTTATCTAAAATGTAATAGCAAATTGATATTGTAGTACGAGGATACTTTATCTATCGATTTCTCTCTCTCTCTCTCTCTCTCTCTCTCTCTCGTTGTATCTATTATTATCGTTACAACTATTATTGCTATTTCATATATTGAGCGAGAGTAGAATTGCACCCCGCGGCCGATGGTGACCCACGCCATCCATTCCCTGAATTATTTTGCAGGAGTCACCTCTGTAATAAACAGAATTAAATTTGTAGTTCTACTTTGTTTGACGTAGAATTAGTTTAAATTAGTAATCTCTGAACACTGATCACCAATCCGGGCTCGATGTTGCTCTTAATTTCAACTCTAAATTTTATATAATCTACACAGTAAAATATGTCATATGATGCAAATCAGTACAGTATGAAAATAAATTGCCTTTTCGGAAAGTTTTGGCAGCTTTGATGTTGTCTTATGAATAAAAACCTGAACGCGTTCTTATTGAATCAGTAACGAAAGTTTAATTAATATACCGACAGACGAGAAATGTTATTATCAAGTATGACTGAAAAAATCCTTGTACACTTCAGTAATTGACGCTACACGTTAAAGAAGCCTACGAGAGTGCATTTATCATGAAAGTCCCAAAAGTAATACACATTGCCCTATTATAAGCGATTAAAAAGGTTTCCCTCCCAAAAACTCCTCTCTCCGTGCTCATAAATCGAGCTTACACGCAGTTATTGTGTTCATATTATAAATGAACTACTTTTTTGTGCCTACTCATAAAAGAATTTTTTTTTTATTTTTCTTATAAATTACATACCTGCTGTTTAAAAAATGAAATTAGATTTCGATTGTAGTTTTTTATGCATTTTTTGCAAATATTTTTTTCAATAATTGCGATTTATAACATAGACTATAAATTGAATGCACGTAAAGTTTTGAAAGCTAACCTTACCTTTAGGCATGGCATTACGATTCGGTATGTTTTCTCACAAGCGAATAAACGATGAAAGGTATCGACTTGGTATTATATAATACATGTTCACTAAAATAAATAAGATAGGAGATTCCTACCATTATCAAAATAATAATCAATTATTAAAAATCAAAAAAAATAAATTAAATAACAACAGTCCATAATTATGTGTCAAAGATGTATAAAGAAAAGAAAAAAATTAATGATGTTTTAGCGTGAAAATTTGAATGCATAAAACTAATTCTGTTTTTAAACAAGATCCCAAAAAGCTTGACAGGAGGTAGGCATTCGAAAATTATCTTTCCGAATTTCTGATTTCATTTTTTAAATTTGGTTTATAGTTCGTACTTAGGACCGGCATACATAAGCTACTCCAAGCTTATAATTGCACCGTCATCATGCAATGCTTCAGCTGTTGCTTAACAAAGCTATCTCGCCATATTGCGTCCATACTTATGTACATTTATATTTATACTGATAAATATATCTTTAGTACTGTCGCAATGAGATTTTTCAGTTATTTTTTTTTTTGTTCACGACAACCTTACGTTTATTCTAGGATATTATATACACTGAAATTTCTCAAAAGTTGCTCTTTATGCAATACTAAATACCGGAACCACATTTACGTTTTAAAACGGTACATATGAAGAATAATTTTGTGCCATTGTCCTTTGGGAGGTCCAGCGACCACTTCTAAAAGCGAATATTACGTTCATAAGAACCGCATGGTTGGGACTTGGAACTCGGTATGCTGCGGGCTCGAGAGCGAACTTTAATAACTCGCTTTGTAACAGACTTAGATGCCTATGCTACGGTATATATTTGTGCATGGCGATATTGCTTTCCTGGAGAACAGCGCAGAGCAGGTGCACACGAAGCCAGTCGCTGGCTTCTGTAACTGTCTGTAATTGTGGTCACATGACCGTGTCGTCATGGGTTTCTTCTTGTGTTGCTCACGCGTTCCGTAAGGCTGACGATAGGTACGCAGGCGACGTAGGCGAAAGCTAAGGATATAAATTATACGGGCACTATATACCGCATTTGCAAATTTAGCTTCCCTAGAATGTCATGAAAAGTATTTACACGAAATTTCTACCACACCAGTACAAGTGTCGTGGTGACATTGGTGCAATATATGACTGAAAGCGCATACACCTGCGAAGTATATTCTGCATTATGATGTAGTCCTAATTTCAATAGAAATAGAACGGGCCATAGACCTATCCATTTGATATTAATTTCAAATTGACACCTCCAGACATTCCTGAGAAAAAGTGTCTTACCAGACGGACACCCAAGAGTTCTTGTAAGGGTTCCTTTTGCGGTAGGAAATCTTAAAAGATTAAATACATAATAAGGATGAAGGAAACATTCGATTTTAAGTTGAGAAAGCCTTTTTTTATTGTTGTGTGATGTTCAGAACAAATGAAAAGTATAACTAAATCGGTAAGCTCGATGTAGGCACTCTAAGATGAATTAATGTAGTGCGGGTCCCTGACTTGCGAGAAATTTATATGTAACAAAGGCCATCCGCAAGATCGTTCCGGTCCAGTGTTAAGTATTTATCGGAACCGCATCCATCCCATGGATAGCGCGCGAACCCAAACCTTTAACCTTGAAGCTATGTAGTACAGGTATACGGAAAGTAGGGTGATGGTCGATAAAAGAAAAACCGGACAAGCGCGAGTTGAACTTGCATGGAGAGGATTCCGTTGCGATAGATCTGTTACCTGCCATGGTTTTTTTAAAATCTGATCCTAATTTTGTGGTAACTAAAAACTGTAAATATGAATTTGTACGCGAAATATCGTGAGATTTACTAGGTTATTTCATGGCTGGAGACTGTTTATAGATTTTAATGTTTCCTTCCTCTCCTCTAATTCCTTCCTATTGTATATCGACCTATCGTTCCCACAATCAAGATTTCGATCGCAGTCGAAGCAGATCGCTGCTTTGAATTTCGAATCCGGTCTCAAACTAATTATATTCCGATTTTGATCCCGCTCTTGAACCTGACTTCGCATTCAATTCTGATTTCGGGACTGCCCCACATTTCGGTCACGCTCTTGATTCTAATTTCAGGCCTACACTCAATTTTGACTTTGATCGCACTCTCGATTCTCAATTTTATTCCCCGTCCCGCTCGCAACTTCGATTCGTTCATGGTTTCGATTTAGACAAAACCGGGGTAAATGCTAATACAATAATAAAATAAAAGCTATAGTACTCGGAGATAACGTAACTTTTTATTAATGAATAATATACTGATGAAGCCAAGGCGAAATGTTAACAGTCTATTTTACTTAAGAAGCTTCTTATTTACAAAAGATTTTTTAGAATCGGTTCAGTAGTTCCATTCAATAGTATAAATACGCAGGCAAAGTTAGATATAAATTCTAGTTCTTTTCTTTAAAAAAACACTGCCGTTCGTGCGTACAACATATCACCAGTTTCATAGTAATCGGATAAAAGGCTTAGGCACGCAAAGAAAACGAAAAAAAACGCACTAATTTAAGACCAGCTTGAGCCCACGACTTCGTTTGCGTGGTGGTTATGAAACAAAACAACATTTTCAAAAAACATGAAAGCTGTTTTTCATTTCTTCGTTGTCTCACATCACCCACGTAAAATCTTAGACGTCATACTACGGGATCTTTTTGAAAGCCACAATGTTTATAACGAGATTACCTCCTTTTCATGAACTTTTCTGTTTTAAAACAGTAAGAAAGTCATGGATACTTGGACAAATTTGTGTTTGTGATAATTTCACTGTCAAAAAAATCTAACGGTAGGTACGTAGTATTTCTTCAAATTTATTCAGTAGGTACTTCTAGTTAAAGAGATGGATTTTTTTTTTGGTTTCTTTCTAGACCTTAGGTAATGTAGCGTAATAAATTGTGTCATAAGTTAAGCAATATATTACTTTTACTAAAACACAAAAAGTTTTGTTCAACTCGGTCATTAGCTTTCAAGTAATGCTTGAACAAACAAATAGAGAAATATACAGACAAACATACAGACGAACAAACATAAATTTTAAAAGCTGCTTACTTTTTCCAAAAAATATTTTATGTTCAGATTTGGCTTCATTATGTCTTTATCATATACATAGATGGGCTATCCCTATTCCTATGTAAAATTTGATCACATTTCATTCAGTCTTTTCGGAGATTACCTCGGGCAAACAAACAAACAGACAGACACTTTATTGATCTGTCCGTTTACAGTCAAAGTAAAGTTTAAGAATTTCAGATATAAAATGAATGCGTCATGTATTAAATTCCTATGACGGAAATTATAAAAATGTTGTATGCGCGGTTTTATATATTAGTATAGATATATAAAAATTATTTTATTTCATAATCCAGGAGGTGATCTACTTCTATCAAAATTTACTTAAAACCTGTTCAGCCGTTTCGGCAATTAACCCGGCCAAATAAACAAACATCGAAGTCATATACAGCGTATTATTTGCTCAATCACATGTTCTTTCTTTACACAAATTTTGATCATGATCGGTAGATTCATTCTCAAGTTATAAAAAAATACAGACAGACAAACAATCAGACATGAATTTTAAAAATAGTATAAGTGACGTCAGACGTCGTAAAATTAATATTTATCACAGGATTTGACAAAAAAAATATAGCTACTAATTACAATATATCAAGCGAAGGTATAAACAGGCGGCGTCCATTAAGGACGTGACGTGAGAACAGCGAGAAACGAACATGGAAGTAGAAATGGGAGTTTCAAAGTGACACCTCTGAAAGAGCTTTGTACTTTTTTAAGTGCCACATAAATTTGTGCGTGGTTCCGGTCATGAAGGTATTAACTAACACAAAATGATAGGTAATTGAGTAATCAAAACTTTACATAGGTTAATAATTAGACAATTGATGATAATCCGTTGATTATAACAAACACGAAATACATTCGTGAATTTGAAAATGAATCGACGATAATAAAGAACTATGCAAGACAACGAAATCTGAAAAAAATATTAATTTAGAAATTTAATTTTAATTCAATTATTATAATCATGTAATCCAGGGATAAAACAGGCTGAGTGTGAATCAGATTAATACAACGAGGTTTTCATGCAGTATTAAATATTATTGAAGTCTTATATTAACTAGATATTCATAATAAGTAAATATCTGATTAAAATCTTTGATTGTGAAGACACTTTGCATAAAAAGTTCGAGTGAAACTCAAGTTTAAAATTTCTAACGCATTGAAAACCATTATACAAATTTTAATAATTTGAGTAGTAACAGTGATTATAAAATAGTGGCGGTGTATGGAAATCTATATGTATGCAGTAACTTACGGTAATTATGATAGGGAATAAAATGTATGGACTTCCTTCTTTGCATTTTGGCACAAATCAAGAATTCAATTTCAAACTAGCAAATTTGTTCAATGGTTATTTTATGTCGACATTAGGTGTCGAAAAAATAAAGTATTCTAATGTTCTCCGTTAAAAGAACGGGGCGTTTTTTTCTTTGTAATAATATCTCCGAAAATATTTTGAATTGTGTAACATCTTTAGATTTCCCATTAATAAAAAACAAAATGGATATCCATAATCCTCGTTCTAATCATAATTCATTGGAAAATATTAATGTAAAATCTGAGACTAAACCTACAGAATTCACAATTGCTGAAAAATCATCTTCTTGTCAAAGTGGTAATTTATAATAACGTTTTCTCGTTAAATTTTCATATTTGGAGAAAAAATAAGCTGAAATTTCTTTGAGTTCTCGTGAATAATTATGTTAAATCGATCATCGATACCTCGTTTAGTTCATTTTCAAATTTTTACTAGCTTTGGCCCGCGGTTCAACATGGGATTTAAACCAGATCCGGATTCGGATTGCGGCTTCCGGTTCTGCTATCATTTCCTATTTCGTTCCCACCCTCCGTTCAATTTCAACCAATTAGCGACAAAGATTATGTGTTCCATTCCTTATCCTTTACTCAACCGATTATTTTTCTCGTAATGTCTACACACGAAGTCTTCAATTTCATTATACGCATACATTTTTAGTAATCTAATTGCATCGTTGTGACATATTTATCGTCCCCTTTTTTGTTGGCGAAACAATGTGAATGATATACGAAGTATGGATCACGTCATCGTGTAAAAATGAAAATATAGTACCACCCCCGTGCTATCTTCAAAAATTCAAATATAAAAACTACTCCTTGGCAACCGAGACGTATAAAACCCAGGCGACTACATATATATATATATATATATATATATATATAATAAAATTGTCTATGGCAAGTACGCGCTCCTCCCGAATGCACGACTCGCCGAATAACTGGCACGATTCCATACATCTGCTGAGGACCTTAATTAATAAAGCGGCGCGCTCCGTGCGCGACCGCCGCCGGTGAACAAGCGGACTTCACAATGAGGACGTGCAGCTGGAGGTGGAGAATTTCAGCTATGAGGTCCGGGGGCTGGCTCCATGGAAAAATGCCTCATCCGTCGCGTTTGACGGCGCGAGTTTGCATCTCTCCATACCTACACTTCATATTTATGCCAGCGTTAAAATTAATCTAACGCTAAAGTATTTATTTAATAAATATATATTACCTTTATATTGACATATAATAATTTTCGAATTGCATGTACATAATTTCAGCAAAAATAGCGTAATTTAAATTCTATTGAAAACGAGAAGTGCCTTCAAAAACTTTTTAGTTAAAATGATTAGTTGTTTTTGAGCCGATGCCAAATAAAAGAGTGCCCGACGTGGTTGTGTTTCAGCTTTTTGATGCAAGCTGAGACAGTTTTGTGTCGAATTATATATATTTTTTCGCTTGCTATTCTTTATGTTTAGTCGCATCATAAATTTTGTTTCGCTTGCCATACTTTAGTCGACCACAGCCCTAAAAACCATTAATTACTTTAATTTAGTCAATTAGATCTGTTGATTTCCAAAACCTTTGAATTTTCACATTTATTCCCAGTTTACCGGAAAGTGAAAGAAAATGAGAGAATATGAGTAAGTGAGCGATAATATAAACTACTTTGATAAAAAAAAAAAGTTTGTATATGAAAATTTAATATATTTATATAAGAAAATGGGAATTGTTAAATTTCAATGGGAATTTCATAAAAAAAAAAATTATATTTACATGTTAGTCTATTACATATGGTTGTAAATTCATTAAGGGGCTCTGTGTGTGCAAGATTAATGAGATTCGTGAGAATATACATAATTCACCCTTATACGTACTTAAAATCTTTTATTTATGGAACACTTCTTGAAAAGGTGTTTATTATACAATATCTAAATATTTCGAAGATCAATGTCTATGGACATGACTAACTCAACTTCCTATAGGTTTATGCCTTTTTGTAATGGTTTCATATACGATATCATTCTGAATCTGTATAATTTTAGTCTGAAAAGACCTATTCTCACATTGCTTGTCAGTTCTTCTTGAGGGAAAACTGCATGTAAACGAATGATAATTTAAGAAAAGTTATAAAATTATGTAGTATTACAATTTTTTTTTTAAAACACGTATTTCTAGTGATATTTTATAACATACGAAATAAATACTTACATTTTAAATTTGAATTTAAACAATAATTATGCTCAAATCTTTAAGAAACCTAAACAAGACATTTTTTGTCTAATAATACGAAATCTGAGAAATTATACGTCGTTAGCAATCTTATAAATATGCAATTTTGTGAACGGCATACAGTCGTATTTATAAGATTGTGTGTAAATATTTTCGGTCGGTTGAAGCAGATGTGGGCTAGTGATCCGAACAGTTTCAGCTGTGACGTGTCTGTTTCTTTACCAACTTTCTCTTCCCCTCTCATTCCTTTTAATATTCTAGAATTATCTAAATAAAGCTAGAGTGGAACAGATAAATCCTCTACGTATTTTTCTTTTATCTTTTCATAGCGAATTTTTTTTTTTGTTTTCACTTGGCTGGTTTTCCGTTGAGCTATCTAAGTTTTTGTTTCAGTGATTTTCTATTGTCAGTTTTGGAGAAGGTCCAAGCGACGATTTACGTTTAGATTGCGTCTCGTCCGATGCGATTAACGTCCGCGCCAGTACCGCCTCTAGGGAGTATTTCAATTTACCTACCAGTTGTTACGAATTCATCTGCAACTATATTGATTATCGCCTATTTTAATCTATTTATTTTCTATTTCTATTGCGTTTATTTTGGCATTACCTTACACATGTTTTTTTTTTTGTATTCACATTTATTTGTTTCATAATATTTTTCAAATACTTATTCCAAAATCACGCGAATCTACATTTTTATCTACACTTATATCAATACAGAGGTAAAATTTGTTTGCATATAGGAATAGTCTCTGAAACTACTGAGCCAATTTTAAAAATGGTTTCACTATCACAAAGATAATACTATCTTTAAGTAATATAAGCATAATATAAGTAATACAGTAGGCGTGGGGACTATCAATATAAACTAAGTCTGATATAATCCGTGTAATGAGGAGTCATCGAGGCAAAGACAAGGTGAGGATATGAACGCAGACGCAAGACGCTAGTGGATAGCTATAAGAGGAGCACCGTGGTGATTTTAATCACATTTCCGTTACATAGTACCCATGAGAATTTTCTCATGTAAATAATAATAAAAAACCCTATCACTGCATTGTTAAGGCAAATCAATTTAATGTCCAGTATTGCGTGAAGGTTCTAAGTTTATAGGAATCAAAAAAAAATCATAAGCGACACACAATAATACATGTATTAAATTTTCCTCGTTATACTTCATTGCGACTAAAATTAAATTGAAAATTCATACTATTTTTGCTTGTTAATAAAATAATCCTTTCTTCTAATTATATGAATATTTTAACATTATGGGTGACTCGTAATTGACTTATCTAAAATGACTGGTTTACAGTGTCTTCTTTTTTTGACCACTCCTTTAAAAAGCTATTGCTGTCTCCAGAAAAAGAAGTCTTCAGTTTGGAAACCGGACGGCCGGTTCTTGGTAGCGGTGGTCTTCCTCTTATCCTGCCTTCAAATCTATGACGTTTGCGGTTCACCGGACTCATTTGAGATTCCAGCATTTCGCTGTACTTTCGCTTACTTGATGATTCCGACTCGTAAAGATTCAACAGGTCGTCCGCCGCAGTATTTTGGGCTGCAATAAAAATTGTTTATTTTTTTTACAGATTGCAACTGATATTATTATTTACTGCGAAAAATAAAATAGAGATTAGCTCAAAATTATTGGTTGAAACTAATAATGATTTTAATTCGTTTTCATTTTTTAGGCTAAGACGACCGTACGGAGGCGAATTCGTAAAAAAAAAATTGCAAATATCTCGAATACCCATCCCGAAACGACGTCGTAAGCGAACGGCCGCAGAATTTAAGATTGAAAATTCTCCGCGGAGCTGCGCTCGACCGGGAGTCGATGGGGGACCTCGCCCTCGGCCCGCCGGCGACGCCGCGACTCGCTGAGGTACACCGGCCGGCGGCGGCGAACACCATAACTCATACCGTCGGCCGTCGACGCGAACGGTCGACGGTAATGGCGTGACGGTGAACGACCGATTGCCGTAGAACTAGAAATTTCGTTAAAGGCAAGCGATGCATAATTGAAGCAATCGCTTTTGTTGTCTTCGTTGGAAATGAAAATTCGATTCGTCCCTTCGGACAGCCGGAGCAGAACGAAAGTAAGAATCTTATTATTTAGGGAATCGTATTAATAAGCTGTACCTACTTAGTTTGGATTGGACTACGAATGACGTCTCATTTGGCGAATTTAACTGTGTAAATAATGAATTGGATGTTTTCTCAGTGCAAAACCAAATAGGATACCAACCGATCCTTAAAGGTGAAACTTAAATATTAATTTGAGCCCAAACACGAGGCAATTGAGTTTTAGTTCACGGAATCCGGTAAATTACATGATATCTTGCTAACTACTCAATAAATTTAACTGTTTAGCTAAAGGAAGCGCCGTTCTTATCTATTATTTGTTTAAAAATTTCATTATTATCTGATTGCATATGCTCACCGCACAATCTTAACAATTTGTAAAACCTTGTCCGTGAATCAACTCTTACAACCGGATTAAAGTACCACTGAAAAAACAAGTCTCATTTATGATTAGGGTAATGGATGACTACACCCACATTTGATAGCAATAGCATTATTTTCGAGCTCGACATGGACGAACAGCAAATAGGTAAATGTTTTGCCGATTGTCATTAGATGCTAAAAAGATCGTATGCAGAAACTGCATTCTTCACAAGCCCAATACGTGAACACAAACGCATGACCCTGCTCCTGCCACTCCTGAAAACTGATTAACAGCTTCAGGTCTTTCGTCAGCCATAAAAATGTAGTAATTTGAAAGCTATATCACACTAATCGTTCGAATGAAGATTCGAAATGTTACGTATTAAAAAACGTTCTAATCCCAAATATACAAAACCACCACAACCTTCCGTAGTTTATACAGTTGCTGATATTTGTATTTCAAAAAGAGCAAAACTTGTCTAATTTTGCTAAAATAGTTTAGAGGCACTATTTAAATGTTAAGACATTTGGAACTTTAATACATATAGATATGCGTTTGTGGTGCTTATGTTCTCTTTGGATTAACTTTGTAGAATACTGGTATAATATCTGACATAGTGGATGCTTACATCGTAAAAGAAACTTCCTACTTTATTGACCCACCATTAGGTGGAGGCATTTGAGAATACAAAGGAAGCCTTCGATGTAGTTCAGGCCTGTCAAACAGGATCTGACATGAAACACTTCTTTTCAATCTTCTTTCTTATGAGCTTTCGGTCAAGTTGTGCTGATAAATCGGTGATTTTCTCACGAGATGACCTATTAAGGTCAAAAATTGACGGTTCGTACTCGATTCCAAGCTCGTTATTACTGGTATCCCTCAAGAACAGTGTCTTTTTCTTAATAAATTATGCATATCAATGATTTATTAAAAATCTGTAATATTAATTGCTAAACAGACGACAATCTGTGAACGCATTATACTCTGACCACATTAATGTATCTCAAAAACTAATGAGTTTCGACAACCAACTCGTGTCAGAAATTAGAACATTTTTAGGTTTAAGGTTGAGTATCTTATTAAATTTAACCTTAGAAACACAAGTTTGCTTGTTCACCTTTAAAATTTTCATTCAGTTTTTTGATCTGAAGAGATTAGTAAATTTAGCTTCTAAAAAATTTGGGGTGTTTATTAAAGTATGACAATACTTGAAACCAGACCGTTGCTTTTTACTTTGTGAGGCACAGGACCTGGATTACTGTTCTGGAATACTACTCTCAGATCTGAGCGGAGTCACCTTAATATCGTTTCTTGCTTCTAGACCGCTTCAAACTTTGAGCGTCTCGAATCGTGAGCGACCTTATAATATCCGGCTAGCTCGACCCATTGCAAAAACATGTTGCATGTTTGTGCATACTTTATGGTATATATTCTGAAGAGTGCTTTGTAGAATTAAAATTTCCTGCCGCTCACCGGAAATACCATTATCACCATCATTATAATCGGCGATGTTACTCTTCATAACGCTTATACAGTTTTTTGCCACACCAACTTATAAAAGATCTATTATCAGCGGTATTTCTAATCAACAACGACAAAGGTATCGTCAAGAAAATAGAGTAATTCTTTTGTAAAAGGCCGGCAATGCATTAAAGACTCCCCTGGGGTTGTGGGTGTCCACTTGCGATGGCGATCACTTACTCTTCGGTAGCTCGCATATTCTTTTCTTCTGTAAAAACTAACTACCAAAACTACTTAACGGTTTTAGCTCAACAATAAAGGGTCACGTCATTTAATTTTGGACATATCATTCAACACATACTCACAATTAAGTAGTAAAAAAACCCGTCCAAACTATTAATATTGCTATATAATAATTAAATAATGCATTTTTGAATTAAATATGTGTTAGAATCATTCACTTGTAATACGACAATCAGGATTATTTATAAATAACAAAATCCTGTTATATTTAAAAATAGATGTATTCATTTCCTTTTATAATCTAATTCAAAATGGTAAATGTTTTCATAATGACAAATGATAATAATTTTAATAAATATTATAAAATAAAACTTTTTGGATGTGAAATCTACTATCATCAAGCTCCCTACCACCTTTTAGCATCTCTATAGAAACCTTGTAATATCAGGCCGAATTTCCAGTTTTAATATGAGTCAGCGCTTTTGAAGTATAGCACAACTATTTTCGCACGAGAATCTGTCGTACAATTTAGCTTAACCGTTTAGCACTAGGTCGCGCGCGGGGTGTCCGGTTTCGAATCTGTTCTAGCTTTTGCTTTTTTTTTTTCATTTTTTAGATACTTTGAAACGTTTTAATTAATTTTATTCTTTATCATTGAGAGTAAATGGGCCTTTGCTTTCTGTTATGAACTGCAAAAGTATCTGATCGCATAATGTATAAACAGGACTCCTATATGGCTATCCATATAGGAGTCCTGTTTCCTATGTTCATGTACAATAATAAAAGTTAGTTGTGGTAGAAGAAAAATTAAAGTACAATCAATGCAGTGGTGATGCTAACACTGTATGGAATGTGTGAAATGTTTGACGATTGGCATAGTGATGCCAGAGAATTTTATGGCTTGAAAAAGATACAATAACTGGAGCAGCAAGATGAATGTTGCGATGATTTGACCTTCTGAAAAAGATGAATGAAAGTAGACTCTAAAAACAAATTTATAGAACGAATGTGCGTAACGAAAATGTCGCCACGGATCGTCCTAGTAAGACTTGTATCGAGTAAATTGGTGTCATATTAAAGAAGAGACATATTTGAAGCACTTTCAACGACAATTTTGGATGAAGTAATTAATCTATATCAATAGTGAATACGTAAAGGATTATGTGGAAATCTGTGGTTTCTGCATACTCTTCTGGAATATGGACTGGTATGGGTATGGACAAGATCTGGGATATGAAGCAATTAGCTATATACAGTACAATGCACGAAACTCTACAACTAGGAAGTTGTCACGAAAGCGTCGCAATGGCGTAAAATAGGAACGCGGCGGAAAAGAAAGAAGGGCCGGGGAGGAAAATATATGCGCAGTATATCATTCGCAGCTACTTCAGTGCGGCAGAGTTTTGTGCGTTGTACTGTACTCTGCGTGACGAATTACTTAATTTTTATTTCTTCATTAAGCGTAATCATCATTACTTAAAATGATTTTACAGCAATAACTGAAATCATAAAAAAATTACCCAAGCCTTTGGACTCATTTTCGTCACCCCAAAATACTTTTTTGACTGCTCTGGCGACCGCCGACCATATATTTTCCTTGTTACTTTCCGTAGCTCTGTCTACTTCGGTGGTTTTTACATCAGCCCCTAAACCATGGTCGGTGATTCTCTTCACGCTGACTTTCCTCTCGGTGATCACGAATTTGAATTGAATTTCCGTGTGGTCTTCCGCAGAGCGTAGAGCCGAGACCAGGCATGTCTCCAGCGACCCGGCTATGTTATTGGCGAGTGCAGATATTACTTTGCTGAGAGCGTTATTCTGAAAAAATATCTATTATTCGCATCGTATTTAATATTTTCATAATAAAAAGTATAAGAAGAATTATTGTAGTAATAACATTATATCGCTTTAATTAAAAACTTGTCACCCATTAGCGACAAATTTTATTGAACGTTATATGTTGCTAATTATATTATTAAATACACTTTAATTTTATAATAGTGTATATAATAAAATATACTCCAATATACTTATAAGCGTATATTTTATCATTATATAGAACATATTATTCTGCTTAAAGTATAATCAATCAAAAAATCCTCACCTATTCTCAGCAAAATTTTAGTACCATGCAGGTAATCGTTAGATAAAATGATATATGCATAGTAAGATGGAAACAAATTTTATACCTAACCTAACATCACTTGTAAGTTTCAGGCGGCAAATGGACTAAGGTTGGAGAACGGGTAGATTGAGATTTCTATGTGCGTAACATTTCTATATTTAAGTTTGTTGCGTTCCAATCGTTTTAACAATTGTTTTCTTATCAAATGTATAATAAAGTACATTCACATGTATGTAAATAATATAAAAGTGATGGATCTTTGTTGAACAGATTATTAAAAAAATCTTTTTGGTCAAGTGCAACTCTTGATAAATAATAAACATTATGTACTTTCATTAAGATTTTATCAATTATATTTAAGATAAAGATCTTAAATACTTAAAAGTATTCTTAATCAAATGAAAGTATAAGGGTACTTTCCATTGACTTATAATCATGAAATTTAGCAAGAAGAACTCTTACAGGACAAGTAAAATAAAAAATATGAAAATCAATAATTTGTTAGGGCTTGCTTCTTTAGCTCTAACGCAATTATATATCGTGAATAGAATTGTGGCAGACCTCACAAAAAAAGATTTGTTCGTGAGATTTGCAATTTAATATAATAATTTAAATTTATATATTTATTTGTTGTATATCATTAAAATGTCATTTCATGAACTAATATTTTAAAATTAAAAAATAATAATGTGCAATATTATTATAATACTATCGTCATCTGTTAAAAAACTATTGGTCCTTTATTTGTTTATCTGTTCGCATACATGTTTGAAATTACTGAACGGATTTTAATATCATTTCCGCGGATGAATAAAGCTTGGCTTGGAATAGAATATAGGCTTTAAATCAAGAACAGCATCAGAACCAGAATCAAAACGGGAACGCGATCGGAGTTGACAGCGAAATCTTTCCACACGAAAGGTGAATGAAGACATATGAAGCTGCAGGCGAAAAGCTAGTATACACATATAATGAAGTTAGTACGGAACCTTCAACTTCAGCCTTCATTGTAAAACACATGAATAACTATGATTATTTGAGAGAGGAGTAATCAACACTAATAGAAAAGCAATATTAATAACAAATTATTAGTTTTGGTAGATTGCACAGTTTTGCTTTCTTTTACAATAAACACCGATCATTAATGAAAATGGCCCACTACTCGTTTCTATTTGAACACGTACCTGTGTTAAAAAAAAAATTGAGACATGCATTTGCTCTGTTACACAACTAAACATAAATAATAATGTGATCAATTTCTACACATAATTAAAACTATGATTATTATTATTATAAAATTATACTATCACGACAGACAATACTCCCAAAAAACTGCCAAATTTTATGATGAAGCCGATGCTCTGGTAAATGTAGTTTTATATTTATTTGACAGAAGAATCTTAAAAAAGCAGGAAATAATACTGCGACTTGAAAAATGATTAGATCATATAAGAAACTGTAAATTTATGGCAAAAAATGGTAATTATTAGTTATATCGTTTTCACTCACTCAATATGGTTGTAGTTAATGTTTTTTTTTACAATTTTGAAACTCTTTGTAGTTGTAGAGTAACCAAGATGAAAATGCTGCAAATGTCTTCTTGTGAGTAACCTTTCGTACATTTGCAACACTCCGTTTCGTACATTCTTTTCAAGGGACAAACAAGAAGACAGGTCGCCAGAGAACAGGTGTTCACCCCCGCCCGTATATGAGCAATCCCAAAGCAGTCACTTGGGAGTTGCTACCCTTTTAAGAGGGAATGCGTTTTTCTCTTGAAGTCCCCTTTATTGTAATCCTTAAGGAATACCTCTGATAGTAGATCATTCCAGAGTAGTTTTTACCGTACGTGACAGAAAATTGCGCGTGCTGGTACGTGGTAGAAAGCAAGCCATTAAAATGCTGGGGGTTTATGGCGAGCGGAAAAATTGACTAGTTCTTCAATAAGCGTAATAAGGTATAAGCGATAGAGCATGCACAGAGATGCTACATCTCTTCGCAAAGCCGACGCGCCAAGATAGTCAGTTCTCCATGGCCACCGACGGTTTGAGGTGTTCCACGTTTCTCGAATTGTAAATGTTCATTTATTTAGCAACATTTCATAGCGTTTTGTGGTAATTAAATTGTTGCTATGTTTTTCGTTTCGAACAACAAATGACTTAATACGATATAAATTATATATGGCCCTATTAAGTAGATAGAATATGTGGGTAAAGATGATTTAAATATTTAATTATTTGCAATGAATTCGAATTCCGTAGACTCGAAAATTAACGAGCAAAATTAAGTTACCCAGGTATCTTATTTATTTGAGGAAGGAAGGATTGTATGGATGTATATATACAAAATACGATTAGTATTTATATCGGAAAAAGACAAACAGCCATCAATTTTTAAAAGTTCCAAGTTTATCTATATAGGCGTTATCTTTAAAAAAATAATAGTTCTAAATCTTTAAATATATACATATATATATATCTAGGAAACAATTACGCGTATATAATTTGTTTCTCGGATGTGGTTAAATGATTCCTATGAAATTTTCTTACTAGATAGTGGTTTACTTTTCTAGTTTTCCTATATTTGAAACTCATTCCTGAGAAAAAAAGTACCTGGAAAAGCTCGGAAAATAAAATTGAAGTACCATGTATATTAAGCGTGTGATGTTCCGTTATCAATATCATAACTATCATAACAACCGATCGCAGTAACTTGAAATCTCTTTTTCAAGTTGTGCCTTATATTTTAAAATAAAACAACAGACGAAATTTGAAGTTCCAGCTTTTCTAAATAATTCCATTACTTTTTTAGTGTTAAAACTAAATAAATAATTATTGTAATGTGATAGATCTCTAATATAATATAAAGTATCTAATATTTTTAAGCGAATAACTCATAAACTATTGTTTTTTTTTTAAACGTCTACTATTTTCATGAAATTTTAAATGTGTTATGTATATTACGTACTTAATTACCCATTATTTAAAATGAATATAAGCAATTAATCGTAAAATTTTGTACCATAATTCAGTTTTCCTTTTTTATTATCACATGACTCTATTTTTAATAGCTAATCATCTAATACTATATTGTGAATATGAGTCCATAACATTATTTATGCATATCTTTTATTTACCTCATCAACTTTTTCGTTTTCCTTGGGAGAGTCTACGCAAGACTTAAAAAGTTCATTTCCTGTGGAGTCTTTGTCTATAGCCGAGCTTTTCTCGTGTTCAGCAACAGCGCTATCGTCTTTGAAGTCTATGGCTCTCACAGGGCAAACGGCGTTGTCCCCCACGGCCGGTGTGCCATCGTTTGGACTGCTGAACCTGACGACATTTGGCGTCCGAGCCATCGTTTTACCCTGGTTCTCGAAACGATTGATCAAAGCTTGGAACCTGGGGTTGAAGCAAAATCTTGGCTTTTGTGGGCCTGGCGTCAGTACTCTCTTGGGCTTTCGAAATACTGAAAATACATTAAATAATTGTTGTTAGTGTACATTTTTCTCTCCCTTGACGCTTGTTCACTGGAATCAGTGGGCAGATTCATTCAATTATTGAATTTCAAAAATTATATTTTTCACCAACATTAAAATTTGAAATTACCACATAAACAGAAAAACCCTACAAAATCCTATATTTTCTTTACAATAATATTTTTTTTTTGCAAACTAGACGTATGAAACTGAACTTGGCACAGTATCGAAACATTTTGTGCCCCTTTTTCATCAACTATTGATGATACGAAAAATTCAATAGAAATTTTTTAGAGAAGAAAATTAGGAAAATAATGAAAAAATGTTCTTGTTTCATCTGAAATATAAATAGTAAGATGAATAAAGAAAAAAGGTACAGAGCTTGTATAAGAAAAAAAAACTGTGTGTGTGTGTACTTAATGTACCTAAGAAGTTACACTTCTTTGGTGTAATAAAACAAAAATAACGTGGGATGAACTCACTTGCCAGTATTCGTAAAATATTACTTCGTAACTAAATTTGTAAAAACAAGTTTATAAGATTAATAAATGTTTCCTATGTATCCTTGTACAAAATCAATTATAAATTGACCAACTATTTGTTAAATAACAATAATAATTTATGATTTATAACGTAAGTAAATAAAAATAAAACATACCGTTAATTAAACTAAAATCTGAAAACGTACTTAAAAAAGTTTTATAACATAAAAAACCACTTTTATCACTAGTATTTACAATAAATTATTAATAAATCTTATGTACCATCATACATAATTTAAAAACACACACACATATAATACATGCCTTTATAAGTACATATTTTCTTGCTAGTGATATGAAACACGTGCTGTATGTAGATTCAGAAATATTTGAAAATATTTGCACAATTATCTGGAATACAATTATTATTAGTTCTCACGCGCACGTAAATATATGTGGTAAATGTCCTTATTTTTACTTTGTTAGTAGACTTTTCTGCAAAACTTTAGATGTGTTTGCCAACCAACTTCATGGTGTCGATTTAAATGTCGGTATTGGCGTGCATCGTAAAAATTCACTTTTATCATTTTTCATTAACGCGCAAAAAGAAGTACGACTTGTTAAACTTATACATTCGAGAATTTCATTAGGTCCTAATTTGTTAACCTTCTTTTTGTTAATGTTTCTACCTTTTTTTTTAAAACTGCTTGAATAAAATATGACGGTAAAAAAACTGGTTATTTGAATTTGAAATTTATCTATCCGGATTTGTCTCACCATATAACACATTTTTTAAGCAACATTGGAAAATTATTATGAATTTCTCAGTAATGCGGTTTATATAAGTTGTCTTATATACATTACTTAATAATTTTATTATCTGTGCAAATTATTCAAAAATGTCATCGTACAATGAATAAAATGTTTTTTTTATATATTGAAGAAGTGGTCTACAAAAACTAAGATACACATCTTACACCAGTTCTTTCAGCATTTGACCAATTCTTTGCTTTCAAGTCGCTCACTTCCTTAATTAAATTTATACGTTCTTAAATTCATTAATCTTTATAAACATATCATGTTTTACCTCGATTTATTTGCTGATCCATAAAACAGCTACCTCGTAATATAAATGTTCGGACGTACGTGTATACCTCAACTTCGGTACCGACTTTGGTTACGAAGCTGAAGCGAAGATAAAAGGTACAATAAATCGCGCTCACTCCTGTTCGGCCCTCGGTCTTGCTCGAAGACTGTATCCTCGGCGAACTTCACTCTCTTAGTTTTATTGGCTGATGTATCTGAGCTGCCCGACTGCTGAAATGTGGGCTGCTTCTCGGAGCTATCTTGACTTTCCAAGCGAAGTTTGCTGTTTGTTACAATAATGCTTTTGAGTTTCGGCAGCGCGCTATCGGAATAGTCCGATTTCAATGGCTGGAAGATGGGACATAACCACAGGATTTACTTTGATGCAATTTTTAATGCCACATGTCGCATCAAAGTGTTAATTTCTAGTACATAAACCACATTATGTTCTAAAAGATGAAGTTTATTGAATTAAAATAAATAAAAACAATACAAATAATAATTCGCTTTGACAGAATCATCAGTTTAAAAAGGATGGTTCTGTTTAAAAAGTATTGTGAAAATTAAAATACATCTAAGACTGGAATCGGAAACGTGCCTAATAAAATAGAAAGTAACTGAGAAACGTAAAAAAATAAAACTTTTATCAAGGCTCAAATAATTATCGTACGCAAATGAAACAATTCAATTCGGTATTCCAATTACAAGCATTTGTTTAAGGTTTTGTACGAATTAAATAAAACAAGCTGAGAAACAACTCGGAACTTGAAGAAACTTAGGTTATCCTCCTGCAAATGTTAGTCTAAGTAGGTATTTCAAATTCTATACAAATTAAGGATTTGAACATCGCTTAAAATGTGAGACGCTGCTAAGAATCGCCTCTATTTCTCTCTCTCTCTCTCTCTCTCTCACACTCTCTTATCTCTCTCATACCTTATATCTTATGAAGCGGATACAAATTTGACACACTTCTCCAACTCCATAAGTCTACGGTCCCGGTATCCAATAATAATCCATTTTATGTATTTTATAGATAAATTTTTCGTCGGATAGTAATAAAAATCTCATTTACATTCAGAATGTATATTCTACGTTTCAAATTACAACAGGATGAAACTAATATCTTGATATTCAACTAAATATTTATGTATATGAGTATTGTTTCCAGCTTTGAGTTTCGTTGTCGGAATTTTCATTATACATCTGACAGCACATCGGCAGAACCGATCGAGAGGCGTCCATTTCAATAACGATTTTGTTATAATACTAACTTCCGAACCATATTTTTGATGCAAATCGATCAGTTTCAAAATTTAAATATGTAAATTTAACATTAAAGTGACAGACCGATTGCCAAATTGTCGTCTAATGTCATTCGATTATTTTCGAGAGAACGATTAACATACTTTTCACTTCTTTCACACACTTCTAACACACACTTTCACATACTTCGGTGGATCATTATTTATAAATTCAAATTAATCTTAGTTTTCTTACAATCTGTGTTATAAAATCGTACATTATAAAATCTCTTTTATAACGTACGATTACCGCACTGGTCCATGTAAGATGTGGAAAATATTGATAATTAACATCTGATCTTTATAAATATTCGTTTGGGGTACAAATACACATACCTCATTATCCACACTTTGCGCTGGACTCTCTCCCGTTGTTCCCTCTATTTCAGACAAAGGGGAATCCGCCCCCTGTTCGGGGAAAATGGCCCATGTGCCGGTGACGGGGTGCGTGGGCGTGCTGGTGGTGGTTACGGTGGAACCGATTTTAGCACATAAATCACTAACCAAGTGAGATGTCGGTGTTGTTACCTCGTTTGATTGTTTTAAAACTGTAAGTTACAAATTTAAAAAAAATCGTGGTTGGGCACAACGAACAAATTTAGAACGATTTAAGAATAAAATATCTATATAATTGCAGGTACAGTGTCGATTACATTTCTTTTGGTTAAGCCAACAAATAATATCCTCGGTATAAAATTTAAATGACGCTAAAAATTTATGTTATACTTTAACATTTTTGCAGTATCTTTAAGTATTTTTAGTCGTATTAATCTTTAATTTTATGTGGAATCGTTTACATAGTAACATAGTGTAATTGATTTAAAAAAAAAATCAAACCGCTTATTAAACTCTTTTCCTTTACTAAAAAATCCACTTTATTTTCAAATTTTCGTTGTTTGCCAATGATAAAATTATCAAAGTCCGTATATATTTCAATTATATATGTCGATGATTTATTATATTATAAAAAACTTATTTCGTTTTTATTAAATAATTATACATTACTTACGTTGTTGGTCATCATTTTCCCTTGACGGTGTATCTATGAAAACGCCTTCATTATTTTTAATTACTTCATTGCTCTTCGGAGAACCATCCATTGCGTTATGGTTGTGATCCACTCGTTCATCTTCTTCTTCTACTACTCTTTGCCGCAGCAAAAACTTTCTAACATGTGGAGTGGCCGTACGTTTGCTTCTTGGCGTTTTCGATGCAACTTTGGGATAAGGGGTGCCTTCGATTTTCGCGGATTTCGGACTGGTGATGTCCTCGGCTTCCGAAGAACCGCTCGTGTCGTAGTCTACGAGATATTTTTGACGCATTATAGGAGTGATCACTGCCGTCCTGTTAGACTTGTCAACGGATACTATCGCTTCAAAATTCTCCCCTTCGTTTTGATTGTCCTCATTCGTTCCCTTAGAATTTACGTACAGCAACTCGAACTTTTCATTCACCTCGTCACCGTTGGCTTCTCCTTTGACTCGTTCACCGTTGGTGACTAGTTCCGAGACAGTCACGCACTTGTCTATATTAACGAAGTCTTCCATTTTGGTGAAATACCTATCGCATTTCTCGCAATGCAAAGGCAGGTGTTTTTTGACGACGTGCGCAAGAAATTTACTGTTGCTGATCATGCTGGGCTCGCAGAGAAACTTCCGATGTCTGCAGAGAGGGCATTCGAATTCCAGTCCATGCACCTCCCTCTCGTGCTTCCGCCGACAGTTGGCGCAGCAAAAAGTAAGTGGGCACTCGATGCAGCTGGCCTTTGAAACGAGTGGATTTAACATTCATATTGTAATACGTATTTGTAAAAATTAAAAAATTCTTAAAGTTAGATACGCTCGCAAACACATAAGTTGCTTGCATCGGAAAAATCGTATACTCGATATCAGGCTGACCAGAAAAATTTGCCTCTTATCCGAATAAGAGGCAAATTTTTCTTTCTTTTTCTCACAAAGTGAGCAAGAGATATGCACTGCGATAGTCTTTTTGAATTTACTGATATTAAATTCCGGACTCAAATGCAATTTTAATATTTCATAAAAGTTTTGAAAAATTCTTTCATCTTACCATATGGGGTTAATAATTTTTTTTACTATCTGTAAAAAAAGGGTGTCTAAAATCATTGAAAATTTATTACGTAATACTTGTTACATGTACCCGTAACATATTTTTGGAGTGAAGATTTGAAATTGATTTTGATGTGAAGATTTATAACGTAGTCTTTAAATCCCACTGAACTAAACATGTAATAAAATCGTAACAAAGTCAAACCTTTACAATAAATATTGTTTGAAAAATGTAAGTTTTATGTACTGTTTACATAAAGCAGTTCTCAAAACAGCTAATTTTAAACTTTTTGTCCGTTCGTCTGTTTATTTGTTCAAATGTCACTTAAGAACTAATAGTCCGATTTAAACAAAATTTTTTATGTTTGATTAACATTAATCTACTGCTTTACGTAGAATACAATTTACCACGGTACATTACCTAGAGATTAGACAGAGGGCAAATTCAATTTTTTCTCCCTTTTTAATTAGAAGTGCCCACTTAATAGATTAGAAGAAATGATACCTACGTACCATTAGATTTCTTGACAGTGCGCATGTCACAGTAAAAAGGTGTACAACTATCCATAGCTTTCTTCTTTTTTAAATCGTTAAGTTTCATGTAAAGGAATAAATTTTTCTATAAGCATTGTGGCTTTGAAGAAAACCATAACATTACGCTTAAGATTTTCTATGGACGATGAAGAACAACGAAGATATAAAACATAGATTTCACGTCTTTTCAAGATCTTGCTATGTTTCATAACCACCACGTCATTGAAGTCGCGAGCAGCAGCTAGTTATGAATATGAAAAATAATCATACCGTTGTGTTTCATTATAATAAAGCTTTTATTTTCTATACAACACTTTGAACTTTCCTAATCATAAAAAATACGTGTATATATTTATTGCACTATTGAATGAAAACGTTATTCATTTATTTACAAGCGAAAAAAAATTATTAATTATACATATTTTGTACACATAAGCCATAGTTTCTACCACAGGAACGGAACAAAAAAAAAGTAACTAGAAGGTATTCTGCACGACTGTGCATTCTCAGAAACACTCACAAAAACGATTACCCTATTACAACTGTGTCGGATAATAACAATGGTCGAGTGTGAGTGAAATGTAAAAGGATGTGAGTTGTAAAATAAAAAAATCACAATTCTTTTTACCTCACAGTAATTTGGCGAAATATTTTTGTATGTTTTGTTTATTATGAGTATTACGCATTTGAATTTTATGAAATTAATTACAAAATTAACAAAGAACCTACATTCGGTTTTTTGTGTCCTTGATTTAAAAATATAACTAGCTTCCGCCTGCGGTTCCGTCTGCGTAGACAGAATGAATTCCTTCACCTTTTATATTGACCGTTCACGCTGTCAACTATGACTGCATTCTCGATTCCAATAACTGATTCTGATCTCGGTCTCACTCTTGATTCCGACCTCCGTCCACCTCATAATTCTGATTCTGGACTTCCTCTCGATTCTGATCTCAATCTCAATCTAGATCCCGATTTCGTTCCCGTTCTTAATCCTTGTCTCATTTCGGCTCCACTCTCGATGCCGTTCAGACACGCTCACGATTCCAATCTCGGTCCCGCATTCGATTTCAATATCGGTCTCACTCTCTATTCATATCCCGGTCCGCCACATAATGTTAATCCCGGTTTTTTTTCTCAATTCTGGTATTGATCTATATCGTGATTTCGTTCCCATTCTTAACCCTGATCCCAGTTCCACTTTGTATCAATTTTATTACAATATATTTATTCTATTGTATTATATTATTTCATAGAAACGAATAACATTACACCCAAAATCTATACACTGCAGCTAAATTATTTCACAATAGTTGTTTATTTGTGTTTTACTATATATAAAACGTGTATCGTTTTGTGTTCTTTATTTATACATTATTATATCATACAAAATTAATTTTTTTGTTCTTAAAATAATTATTTCAAAAACATTTTTTAACTTTAGTATATTAAATCGAAAGAAAAAATTGTTGGCGGTTTCATATACATGCTAGGTATTAAAGTGATACGTGAATTCAAAACTTTGACTAAATCTTAAGGGCGTTTTTAAGTATTTCGATTTTATTTACACGTATAGGTACTATAAAATGTTTAAAAAATAATGAAAATTTCAAAGAAGAAAAATAATTTATACCCTTTGATCTGTAATCAAAATACTTTTTAAAAAAAATAATCATTACGTTTGTGTGGTTCAATTAATTTGACACTATAAAATATTAATGTATCTAACTAGGGTCAATGAAAATGTACAATATAATTACCATACAGGCTTGTCAGTCCAACCGTTTAGTATGACTGACAACCGTGCATGCTAATTATATTAAATTTGTAAACGACTTACAAGAGACAATTGATCACATACAAATAATGATATAAACAATATTTTAAGTACAACAATAATAACAAAATATAATAGCTGGTCATGCAGAAACAAAACAATAGTTCAAATAAATCGGTCGTGTGTAAATTACTAACAACTTTCCAGGGGGTGATTCTAGGATCTAGGACTTGTGTCTCAGTAACAAAGATGCAATTGATGCATAAATTCTAACGAAAACAGTAATCCTAATTACGTAGTCCGACACATAGTTCGTAACTACATATCGTGCGAGATATCTTAAAATACAAAATACCGTTTTCAATAGATATTTTCCGCCGACATGACATGTGACACTGAATCGCACAACCCAAGAATCACCCCCCTGTTGCGACAGAACGTATGGGCATCATTTGTCACGTGCACAGGTGAAATAACTCCGTAACGAAGTCTCCGCATCCCGAGCGATCCGCCGGCTAATACGTCAAGGGTCGACGGTGAAGCGATCACGTCACTTCGCACGTCACGGTCGCATGGCGGCGCGCGACGTCCTCCGGCGGGAGTTTCACGTCGCGCAAAAAGGGAAAACGTGTTGCCAGCTACTTAGCGCCGCGCCGGCAGACGTACAGTGAAACGCGCGAAATTTTGCCGCTCCGAATCGCCTGCGAATGGTGCGATGCGCAGTTTCAAGGCTCTCCGACCGTTCCTTCTTCTCCCCGCTCGTGCCCATTTTACGCAGTATGCGACGCTTTCGTGACTTACTTCACAGCGGCACAGTTATGTGCGTAACTGTACTAGCGGGCGAGTGACCGTGTGCAGCCTCCGGAACGAGGCAAACGTCCGGTGTCGGCGCTTCGCCTTCAGACGATTTCAGGTCTATGAGGTGGTCCTAGGAGGTCCGTCCTAGTAGAGGTCTATTAGAGGTCTATGCAGTGCAAACGATGACGACGACTTAATTCTACGTTTATGGACTTCAAAATTGGGACAGCGATTGAAATCGGGACAGTCCGTCCGATAACTTTTTTTTCTATTATATACTTGGAAGAGTAAAGAACTAGATTCTTAACTTTAATATTCCGACCTAAAATTATTTCAATTTGATTCGCAAATCAAATTTTAATATCAAAAAGTGAGATCTTTTCCAAGTTTTAGTCCTCATTATTAAAATACGTAAGATCGTTTACATTAATAGTTATTTCAGTAATGAAACAGTGTCGTTCACATTTACAGAGATTGAAAAAAAAATGCATTTGATACAAACTTCGATGAGTTTAAGTCGCTATGTAAATGGTAATCTTACAAATAAATTAGCTGCTCTTTTCAGCAATAATTAATGTGGCTTTTTTCTTTCATAAATTTTAATTAACCGTAGTAGTATACAATAGACACAAAAACCTTTTCGTACTTGAACTTGTTTGAAAATCGTCAAATATTTGAGAACAAGTGTTAAATATTACTTTTGCTAAATATTTGTGATTACAGGTACATATAATGAATACGTCTCGAATAGCCGTTAAGTTAAAAACTTGAATGTTTTAGATCTCCAAGGGTTTGCAGAACTTGCATTTCATATTGATTGGAATTTGATATTTTTATCCGTTCCTGAGAAAAATCATTTTGTCAGATAATAGATAGACAAACGACCAAAACGCAAACAGGTGATATGACGGACGGACAACAAATTGATTCTATAAGTATTCAATTTTGTTCCTTTTAAATCATAGAACCCTTAAAATGTTAATTCTCTCATTAATTAAACGAAACACAGCCAATCGTTCATAGAATATTCTTCATTTATCGGTAGATAGCGACTGAGTGCGTCCATTCTCAGAATTAAGCGCTCGTGTATACTCTCGAGGGCCTATGTACAGGCATTTCTCTGAATTATATATGCGGGGCTGTAGCGACTTACGCCCTGTAAGCCATTTTGAACCGAAGGGCGCGACGAAAAGATTACAGGTTTGGTTCGTGACTTTCATTTTAACTTAAACGATTTGATGAGCGTTTTCACTATTATTAGCCTACGCGTGCCTACCGGATTATGTCACCTTTTTTTTTTTTGGATATTTTTGTGTAACGCTGTCGACTCAAAAGGTATAATAATCACTCGAATCAATATTTGTAATAATGATGATGATTTGAAATGATCAACGTTTTAGTTACAAATCATTCAGGAGTTGTAGTGGAACAGTATGTGTCATGTACTACTAATTAGATTACGTGATTACTAACACTGTAAATCAATAGGTACAATGTTCAATCCGGACGAACTGACTGACTGACTAAATTGAATAATATACTTGTGAGAGGGTATACTTCGATGACCCAATAGCACATAAATTAATTGTTTATTAGTACTTTGTTTTAGTACTTTGTTGATATAGAAAATTAATAGTCGCTTTGTACGAAGTTATTTAATATTTGCATATCTTTTATTAAGAATAAGTGTAAATCACAACAGAATATCATATTATTATCTACCTCCACAGTTTAGTTGTTAAGAAGTTTCTAACGTGAAAAAACTAAATTATATTTTCGTGACACAAAAATAAATAAACAGTGTCTCAGAAATCAACAAAAATCTGGCCTTATTTATATTCTCATTCTTTAAGTTATATGTTCCTTTTTACTGGTATATATTTTAGGTAAAGTGCTTGTACAATCCAGATAATGTACAACACTATACAATCCACTTCTATGATACATCTATGTCAAATATATGAGTCTAGTTACAGACTTTTAGGTTGTTATTGCAAAATTAGGCTATAAGTGGTGTAAACTTTTTTTAATTTTCTGGTGAAATTACTCCAACGCACTGCTTTTATGACTTCTCCGCTAAACAAGTGCCGTTTTCGATCTTCGCTTGAGCTTAAAAAACACTCGTCAGTGGAAACAAGGGTCCGAAGTGCGCTACAGGCGCCCGTGCCAACCGCTAAACTACCAATGCCGCATTATAGCGACTTTGATTCTTACAGAATAACTTTCTATCTAAGCTTTATAATGACGTATCTCATTGTATATATTTTTACATGAATAAATTTTCAACGGTATACATATACTAAAATAATGTCCACTGTGTGAATGCCACAGTTACGCGCTAAAAAAACACACTCACCTCTAAATTATGTTTCATTTCCGTACATTCATATCCGACCCGAATTCACTTTATTAACGAAACTCGATAAAATACACCCCGGTTCGCGCTCGCAATCGCATCGGACAACACAAAGCGAACTAAAATTAATTTAAATATAATAACAGGGCGAAACTGTATCATTTGCGGGTAGACGTAACTTTTGGGGTTGTCATTCACAGAGCTGAGCGGCGTTTTGTAGTCGGGCGGCGCTCGAAACCGATACGGCCGCCCCCCTCGGTCGCCCTACGGCCGAACGCCGCTGGGTTTAGCAACCCTTTAACGGCGGCGTTACGGGGGTGGAATGCGCGCGATAACCCGTTTCGGCTGAAACAAAGAAAGCTTAATTCGATAGAAATTTAGTATGTTTCACAAAGGAAACGCTCCGTTTGATTTAGTTTTGATGACTGTGGTTAGCAAATTCAAATAGATATTTTTCGACACCGCCAGTTGTTATAGTGTGAATTCAATTAATGGGGATCAGCTTACAAAGGATTTAAAATTATTGATGATTTTTAATTGCTTCGTAAGACTTAGAAAACTTAAATTTTAGAAACTGAACGTTCAATTTACTGTCAAGTGCAAAAATTGCAGTCGTGCATTGAAGAATGCCAGAAATACAATATTAAAATGTGAATTTGACAGTGGATAATAATTTCTAAAGAAATTAGAGAGAAACGTAATAAAATAACAGACCGTCTCGTTTATTTCGAAAATTGCAAATTTCCGTAGTAACTAGTGTTATTTTGTCGATACGAATTAGTAAAACCGTTACGAAAGCATTGATTCTTAAATTATGCATGTGAACTGACAAAAAAGATTCAATCAATATATCATATGATATTAAACGTTATGTATGACCATAAATTTAAGGCGATAAAGAATTTAATGACAATGAAATTATCGCGGACGGGGTAACACTTTAGTAATAGCACTTTAATTTTTTGCAATCATTATATTATATTTAACAATACAACACATATGATTTGTAACATGTATTGATGCACCTTGGGGTCAAACCGGCATCATCGGTCAGACCGATTCGTATGGCGTAACGGAAAACGGCATGACGCAAGGGCTGCCAACTATCGATTTTATATTTCAAATGTTTCTTATGCTGTGATAAGTACTACTTTAAATTAAATGTGCTATTGGAACGATTATAGAAAGAAAAGCCCCAACCAGCCAGTGGTAAACTATTAAATTTATGAGGTTATACATTAATAAATTAACTATTGCAAATTATATGGACCATTGTTTTGTATTGAAAATGATCTTTAATATTGCTCAGTCAAGTAACAAAAAGCAAAACTTTTTTATAAATATGAAACTTTCACGTAAACAATTTCTAGTTCTTGTTTACATCTCTAAATATTTGTAATTTTATTCATTATCGACCGAAACATATTTTTGCAACATAGAAGAAAAAGAATAGGAAAAAGTATTTGCTATTAAATAATTTAAGTGATAAAAGTACAGATACAAAGTAATATATTATTATTGTTTTTCTAAGAATATTGTTGAAAATTTTGTATAATTTAAATCAGTGACAGTATTATTTATTTACCTGTTTTTCTTTTAATTATACATCTTTTAAAATACTATCGATATTGGTTTTACACACCTGCTGAGCCTCTCATATTTTTTTTCAATTTGAGATAAGTTATATTATTAAATAAATTATAAGTAAAGCGTTACTTACTTAATTTAAATTAAGCATAGAAAGAATATTACAATATTTCACATTTTTGATACAGATTTAGTTGCTGATCGTTAATTTTACACTTCCAGATATCAACAATATGAATGAAAATTTTACGTAAAGTACTTAATTGTTGTCAAGTGTCGCCGAGTTTAAACTTAACTGTCATGACAATGTTATTGTCGTGATTATACACACACATACATACGAATGCGCATGCGCACAAGCCCACATATATAACTAACGGCTATCGATGTAAAATTTATATGAACACGTTCTTGGGACGTCAAAAAATTGACATCTGTTTAAAAATTAATAATTTTTAAAAATCAGTATGAAAACAATATATTCCCGAAATTTTCAAAAATTAAAATTTTCTCAACAGGAAGTCAAAAACAAATCAAAGTTTCGTTCCTCGTCACGCGACAAGTAAATTCCGGAGACTTCCCGCGTTCAGCAGACGCCGCGCGGCGTGCGGCGGGGGCCGGGGCGGGGTGCGGGGGCGCCGCGGAAATTGCGATTTTCACCCGCAATCGCTCGCGCTAGCCACACAACCTCACGTCACGCAGATATTTCACTACATACAACAATTTATGTACATTGCCTATGAACAGCTTCATGTCTATACAATATTTCATTGAGAACATTTCAGATAGGCGATAAGACAAAGTTTATTCTATTTTATACGGTGTTATTTAGCCGAAGTTTGTTATTGGACGCTTGCCTGCGACGTCAAGCGTTTCCGGAACATTTAATTTTGAGCTTGTCTCACTCACATGCAAAACATCATTGTTATTGTTACTAAGTTTATGACCGGTTACTGTCAAATGTTTGGCAAAATTAGATTTGTCTCTTTTTCTGCTCCTATAAGCCGAAATATATTCCTTGTATCTTGTTTCGAAGCAACATGCAGTTAAAAACGTTTCGATTTTTATAACAATTCGTCTCGTTCGAAATTTAAAATATAAATATGGGAATAACATGCTCAATGAGAAAAATAATTGTTTGCTAATCGGCATTGAACGCTTGCCTGTGACAATTTGAGCGATGATTCGGTGACGGTTATTCTGTGACAACCGACAAATATGTCTATTAGTGGCTGTCTGTGACTGAAAATTACTACTCAATAACTGTGTCAAGCGAGGTGTTGGAGTGCATCTGTTGGTATTTTTAACATTGGTAAACTGGTGAATGTGACTCTCTCCCTCGCATAGGTTTTCGTTATCTGTCAATTCCCTCGAATCATTGTTTAATCCACCCTCGAATAGGATGAGGGTTTGTAGTTGAAGAACAGATTAGAGGATCAGCCGTGGGTTGCATGCTGCGTGTTACAGCATGACGCAGGCGAGCTTCTAAAAGAAAAATTTAATTCAATGCTGTAACTACAAAGTGTAAGAAAAGCTCGGCCGCACCAGTTGTATGCTATTGACCGCTATCCGTGCTGTAGCTGAGGCACGGTCTCCGATGTGCCGCCACATAAACACATACAACATACATTTTAAAGCCATCAACATCGTGGCGTCAACTATTGGATTCTTCAAAAAATAATATTTTATAATACCGTGCATTTGATGATTGGAGTTCTTTGTATGATGTTCCATGTTTTTTCTATATGTATTTTTTTTTAGCACGTAAAATCTTAAATATGTTTAATGCTTCTCCGTGGTTCACGATGTTGATGATATGTACACGTAACTATATACACTTCTTTTTATACTAACAATTCCCATGTATCACTGTTTGTAAACCCAAATATAGAAATAAATAGATAAACTTTTGTAGTACTTTCGACTCTCATCTGTGTATGTACATATAAAGATGAGTATTTAATTCTAAAAAAAAATATAATGACATTTACGGTTTTTTTCTTTAAAAAAGCCTTGTTGTGTTAATTAGCGTTCGGTACATCTAAAGTGAAAAGGAACCTATAGAATACAACTGCATTATCCGTGTATCCGGGTGTCAAGACCCCCAAATTTTATTTTAATACTACTAGCATTTTCTACGTCGTCGTCCAAATTACAATTATAACTGGTAGCAGAATCAAAATCGCATATAGGATGATAAATAGATTTGGAAACTGGGACTCGAGTTGAAATTGGGAATGAAATCAGAACCGAAATCGAATATGGGATAAAAATTAGTATCAAGAGCAGAATCGGAATGAGAAATACTGAAACCAAAATTTAAAGTGGAATCTAGGCCAAGAGTTTAATTGTAGTCTATTTAGATTAAGGCTGAGGTCGGAATCAAAAGCGGGACCGCGATTCAGTTATACCCGCCTGATTCTTATGCGGCAATTAACATTCAGCAATAATTGTTTTTTTATGATTGAAATGTGCCAGTGGTTTCTCTCGTGTGTGCGTAGAATGAATCCTTTCATTTTTAGTATTAGCCGTTCTCGCTGTCAATCTGATCCCGATCACGATCCTATTATCATTATTTCTGCTGGATCATTCAATCATCATTGAATATTTCATATTCAACGTAAAGAAGATGCCGGCACTGAAACTTACAGGGGCGAATCTATCGGAACTTTAACGATGTTCTTACGACCGCCGCCGATAAACCAGCGTAATCGACGAAATCTCCGCGGTGTTCGCGGCCCCTGCGCCACGCCGTCTGATTGGGCGCGGCGCGTGTGGGCTGCGCGCGCGCCGTTTGCGGTTAAATAACACGGCCTTTACGGTGCCGTAACGGCGAGCGTCACACGTTTATTAGTCGTGAAGTGCACGTGTTACCGGAACGTGGGGAAAGACGTTATCGCGCCCTCACACTACACAGTCCGCGGATTTCCGGGCCTGGTCGAATATAAAGCACAAAATTCTTTACAATATCAACATCTGATTGACGCACTGGGCGTATTACTAAATAAGACTAAAGCATAATACCATGTCATTAACTTTAAATACTTTTTGGGGTGGGATGTCCAACTAGTACATAGTAAGATTGTCAACCCATTACTGAGACCTAATTTGAATAGTTTGATATGTAGTCTATTTTAGAAACTATTCAAATTCATATTCCATATCTCTTCTGAGTCTGACTTAACCGACGCTCCAGTGAATCACTGCAATATTATACTGTCAAGACTCTGTTTGGCACCACATAATTTATGCATGTATGTATAGTAATTAATATAAGTTTAGTTACAAGATTAAATTGGAAATATAAAACTGTAATAATACCTCAACCAGTGTTGTCACATAAGGCTTTTCTATATACATATGTCTATATTTTGTTTCATAAATTATACATAACTCCTAAGATATTTTATTATAACATAGATTTATCATTTATTCGGTAAACAGTTTTCCCTCAAGATTCAAAATACTGATCAAGAAACTTAAAAGTAACATTTTTCAAGTAAAATTTTATATAATTTAAATCAAAAACAAAAGCGACAACCTGAGAAGAAATTGAGCTGATAATATCCATAGATATTTGTCCTCAAAATAATACGAATTTTGTATCGAGTCATAGGTGAATAACGATCTTAAATTTATTTAAGGATAAGTTTTGAATGTTTATAGGGAGCTATTTTAAATGAAGACTTAAAACCCTATCAATTAGTTTATGACTTTTCGTAGTCGACTGACATGTAAAACAGTTTATTTTTATTTCTCACAGCGAGTCGATGTAGGATTGTATTTTAATAAGAGTAGAAAATAATGCATTTCCCTTAAAAGTTTCTAAATTTTACATACATATTAGTTAGTACCAACCACATGTCTAAGAAGGCACTAATTTTTATCTACATTTATGAAAGAAATCAGAATGTAATAAGCGCCAATGCACAACAAAGAACTTATTCCTTCGTTAATGTATACTGATGTACCTTTCCTTCCATAGACAATACAAGCAACACACAAAAACAACGGATAACAATATTCGCCCTCAGTCATGCTGATTTAGGGCGACAAACTAAAGCGACCTCTACCGATGACAGAATAAGCAACAATAGTCCGCTGACGTGGCCGAATCTATTACCGATATAACTGACCGACGAAGTTATCCCCTCACTACTATTAAGTTATAACGCGAACGACGACATCGTAATGTGTTTGATGCGACGCCCTTCATTGCTCTTCACTCTGCACACACTTCAAACGTAGACGGCAATGGTAATTAATGGTGGTGAACGTTGATTGCTACGATTGTTGAGGGGAATATTAACAGTCCGCATTTATGTCTGGTTAAAAACAATATCTTTTATTTGAACACTCAGCGGTGTAATTTACTACTATTAGTACAAATATCCACTATTCGTGGAATCTCCTAATCTAATGCATGATAATAGACATGAAAAACGGCAGAACGGTACTAATTTATCATTAATACAACATAGATATTCGATAAAAAAAAATTGTTAATTCAACCATTACAGAAATCGACAGTATCACCGAGATTGAAGTAGTAAATAGGAACGCATTTGAAATAAAGACCAAGGCCCGGATTGGAACTGATAGTAGAATCACGAATCGCAAATGAAACCATAATTAGAATCTGTATATACAGTAAGTTTGGAATCAGAATCGAGAATGAGACTGGATTTCGGATAAGGATGGATCGAGTCGTAACCAGCAGTTAAACCAGAATTAAAATCGAGAGCTAAATTAAAATCGGAGCCAGGACTGACGGCGAAATCGATTGATACCAATTAAACTCAATAGCGAATTCAAAAACAACTGTAAAATATTTATATAATTTTGTAATTTTTATTTTATATCACATTAAATTTGTTAATTGTAGCCTTTTACTGCATACTTCAATGCTAAAAAAACAAAAAAAAAAAAACATAATTCAATAATAACAAAGATAAATAATTAAGTCGCTTTACCGGTACACTTAATTTTTATATATATCTGTAAATAAATATACTGGAAATGTAAACTACACATGCTGAAAATTATATATATCAGTTTTTAAAAGTATCGATTGTATAAGATATATAAATGTATAGCTTTATCATATTGTCACTCAATATACATATATTTCAATTGAAGTAAAAATAACTATTGATCAGACAGACTTACAAGCATACTATATACACAAACTTAAAATTGAACATTGTTTTATAATTGTTGAGAAAAGTAGGAAAATAACCGTATATTACAAATATTGGTAATAAAGAGAGACAATTATAACAAATTTCATGTCAATCTTTATACTACAATAGTATAATTTTACACTTTGTTTATTATAATCATGATACAATAAAGATGTTTTTAAAGTATTTTGAAGTTAACTATTAATTGTTCCAAAAACATGCAAATCATTAAAAAGTGACATTTTATTTTATTTTTGACTGCAATTGAGTTAATCATAAAAAAAAAATATTTTCTAGTAAGGTAAGTAAGTCGCGAAGAAAGTGAAAAAGTATATGAAAACTTACAAAATATTCCCCATAATTTCATCACATTGTAGAAGGTTCAATACAATTATTGTGGGGGGCGTTAAATACTGACGTCTTAAAAAAGTATGAGTGCGTATGACCTTTAGAAATGATTGAAACAAAACTTTTTATGTGGCATTGTGGTAGATATTACAAGGAAAACGAAATATCAACAATTAAGTTGGAATTTAATAGTATACTTTTAAATTCGGGATAACGATCGCTCTATATGAAAAATTAAATAGTTAATTTTATGTCTACCCGCACTGAACCGCGAGCACCACTAGTTATTTAAAAAATAATAATAACCATATTAGGGATTGCTACCTTTTTCTTTTTTTTGATACTGGCCACTTTGAATCATAATTTAAATACTTGCTTCGCTGCGAATTTGAAATTCAAATTGTAAACGCGGGAACTTCGTTAACGAACTGCAATAGATTTTGCTGAACCTTATTTCCATCCAAAAAAATTTAATCCTCTCAAGTCGCATTTAAAAAGATATCAATCGGAGGTATTAACCTCAATTATAGATTAATTAAGATTACTTCAATAATAATATCCGTGTAAAAAAACTACAACAGATAAAAATATAAAATACGATATGCGACGTGAAGAGTATGAAAAATTTACTAGTAAATCCTCAAAGGAAACAAAAGCAGGTCAAACGCTCGACATAGGAAGTTTTCCACTACTACAGATAGGCCGTGACTTGTGATGTGCGGGAGTTTCAGGAATCTATCACCTGCAGAACGACCGCAACCCTCCGTCGAACACCCCCCATCCGATCGCAAACTATTCCCAAACCACATGAAACTATGCACTCTAATGGGAGTTCTCGGAATATTTTGCAGCTGAAATTGGATAAGAGAGTGGCAAGCGCACAAAAAACTTGTAATATTACCACGTTCCAAGTTTTTATCGTTTTTATCGTGTCGTGAATGCAACTCTATTACGTATCTCAGTTTTGCTGTCGTCGTCGACAAACGTCGATCAAACAAAAACTTTCATGTCACGTGAGTGTTCTCAAAACTGACAAAACGTTTTAATATTACTGTAATTTTCAGTACGACATCGTTGTAACACGCGACATGAAATGTAACACATTTTGTGTGCGTTATTGGCTCCAAGTCAATGGTAATAGGATTTAATAAAAGAAAAGTGAACCAACAAGGATGGTAATGTGCTTCTTTGGGTCAGTCGCTCAATAACCCCAACAACAATAACTTCATCGACGCCCACGACATATGCATATGCAATACCAAAGTTATTAAGGTTACCTCACCGAGATGTTAAAGTCGTGAAATCTATAAGTCGTATATACGAGATTGAGAAGGCTTTAGTGTGACAATACGTATCAGAGGCATATCGGTGTCACAGGCAGACAAAAATCGTCCAAAAAACTCAATCGATGAAATTCGTATAAGATTAAGTCAGTACGGGAGCCTCAGTGTGCTAGTCCTATTGCACACGTCCGGTGTTACTAATTTACTTGTTGTCCTAAACGTTCATTCAATATTTCCAGTTTTTGAGAAATAGAATGTAGATTATTTACCTACAATTTATGTTCATATCATATTCAGAGATCACGATATTGATAAAATCTACAAGGCACACCACGTCCGGGGCAAATGAATAGGCGTATAACAAAATTATAAGATTTTCTATTATAGTGGATCAATATAATTGGCATAAGTTCCCGTTAAGTTAGTGGCGTACTTTTATTTATCCCAATGATTTCAGCTTCGAGCAATTTCTTTCTTAGCTACCTGCTCATATGAATCTATCGATAGTGAGCTAACCGAGTACGAGTACAACTTTTCAATTTGGGGTTAATACTTTAAACAGAATACAGCATAATCATAAAAGTTCCAGTGAATTTCACAAGGAAGAAATATAATAAAACAAAGACATTTATGTCGCTCGTCATACTCTGCTCACTTGGCCGATGAGAGCTAGACCGAAAAAAATGTAATACTTAAACCGTCATAACACTTTTGCTGCAGTAAGTGTGTTTGCTTCTTTACAAGCCTATGTTCGTGGATAGATATATTACATTTTTTTTAACAATTTCACATATGTATAAAAAAATGTGTAATAAAAGTATACAATATTTTTTGTAATAAATAAAAATTAAATATTATATTTAAGAATTTAAAAATATTAATTAGAGTTTTATTATCATTCCATCGTTTATTTTAAGATCGAAGGTCCTTAATTCGGCTTGGCGAAGGATTTGATAAGTAAAATTGTACCATAACGAAAATGTGTAAAAAGTGTTTTACCCCTCCATGCGACCTTCTCCATATATATATATATATATATTGTAACTTATTATTTAGTATTTTTTATAATTCACAGTTGTATATCTAATTTTTAACAATGATTACCAAGAAGTTGAATCGAATGGGTTACATGCGATGTGTTTAATTACATTTTTTTTAAATTTCTAATTATTTGCAACACCAACCAAACATAATATAATAAATGTAATAAACGAATGGTGTCGTGGGATATAGATGTGTTAAGTATCAAATAAAAGTTTATTAAATTAAAAATTCGAAAAGAAAATATTTTCTTAAAATTAAAAAAAATCATCAAAAACCTTTTAAAATAATTGGTAGTTTATGGAGTTGGTTCCAACTAAAGATAAATCAGACACAGTTTTGTCTCACTAAAAGAAGTAGTCCTCTTGGATTCAATACTTCATATTCCATTTTCATGTTTATACATTATAGATTGTATTCGCTTTTGTATTATTTTATCTGAAACTGACTCCAAAAACAATTACTTAAATAGGTTTTCAAAGGGTGTTTTAATTCTGTACGTATTAGGTTTTAATAATAACCTTTGAAGAGTAGTTTCCATCAACGAATCACAGAACTATTGCTTAACTGCTTACTGTTAAGAAGTGCTGTGGCTTCATCATCATCATCAGCTCAACAACATGAAATGATGACTCCCAGAAGCAAAAACATTGAATAACTGAAATTGAAAGAAGAGCTCACGCTATACGTGCCTATAATAGTTGAGGGTTTGCCTCGATTTCCTAAGGATCCCATCATCAGATCCTAACTTGGTGAATATCAAACAAACAGTTCAAACAAAAAATGATAATTTTCCGAATTGGTTGACAATTGAGAAAATTATCACTGAACATACATAAAAAATACATATAGACAAATAAAGAACTTGTTCTTTGCTATAAGAATACACGTACAAATATTTTTCATGTTATAGATAGAAACATCAAAATGTTTACATATAAAAATTAAGTTCATACACTTTTCTATCTTATTTTATGTTCTGAAAATCATTACTTCTTCACGTAACTACTTCATTACGAAGTAACGTAATACAGTAATAGAATTCATATTCCAATTTCATTCGCATAAAAAACCTGGCAACCTTAACGCAAAAGAGACAATTTTAATTTAAAAAGATTTATGAAGAATATCTCGGAATTTCATTTGAATTCTTTGAGTTATATACTTTTAAAGACAAGCACGAAGGTCAATCACTTTGTTTCATTTCTACAAACTTCAAGTTTGTGGCACATCGGTTTTCAATTTTGTATTTGCACGTGCAAACTTTGATTTAATACCGCACTCGACAACAAAACAAAATCTTTTCCGAACGTGACATTCAAAATTAATTCCAAATAATACTACGTCGTATTTGGAGCCACGGGTTCGTTTCTCCGTGGCGATTTTCAGCTTTTTATGTTACAGAAAATTATATTGACGCAAGTCCGATAAATTAACGACTGCGTAAATACTCAGTTTTGTTACGAAATGCTCGTTAGAAGAAAATCAATATCACACAAAAAGGTTATTCACCTCTTAGGCGGTAGCTGCTGGTATTCAGTTTTGATACATCGAACATCGGGAAACAATCCGAGATCTTGAAATTCTACACCGCCTATCCCTATCGTATGCGGGCCCTGGGATTCATTACGAGTAATATATGATGAAGTAATATCTATGTGCCTGTATATTATATGTACTTGTGTTACGTATATTATTAAGTAACGTAAATATATAATTGTATGAGTTTTTAATTCGCATAAAATTCACATAAATCCGTAATTAGAAGTTTGCGTGCAACATGTGTTGCACACATATTAACACGCATCACATTTTGCAGGCAAGCGTTGTCAACAGAAAAGAAGTTGTCGTTATTAAATCATTGCGTAATTATAACTGTATGTTATTTAATACGCGTGTAATAATTAAAATACTGAGACGGTTTCATTGCATATATAACGTGTGGTTTGTATTGTATTTACTGTAATGTTGCTGCTCTACGACATATAACGGGTTAAAATATGCGTGTTGACACATTGTTCAAAACTATAGGAAATAGTAAACCATCTCGCACAAATACTTCATGATATTTTAATGCTGTTTTCAGAATTTGGGCATTTGGATCACGCCACCGATAAACATCTGAAGAATGTAATTTTGTATCTGAAATGAAGTCAACATGGCCATAAAAACTGCTCATATTTTTTTATTTGCCAAATGTAATACAGCCGGGCTTTATTTTGTAAACTTACTTTGTAAAGGCAAAGTGAAGTGTTCATCCGAAGCCCGCTCACGTAACACGCGCAAGTGTCATAGTAGACACCAATAAGAAGCACTTATTACTACGGTTGAGGGAACTACTCCGAAGAATCAATCCGTGATACCACGCGCACCTTCATTTAAAATCGAACGCATCATGTGGAAAATTCGCGGAGCGTCCCATAGTACCTGGGATGGATCGATGTCATAACGACCGACCGCTACTGTAGTATCAACAACCACAGAGTAACTTTCCACAACTAATCTGAGGAATGTGCTAACATTGGAGTTGTTCCTGGTCGGAAAAATCCGGTTGTTATGTACATTTCCAGTCAGCGGTGATTTCTTATCATATACTGTATCGATCCTTCTATAATACATGATATTCTATTAAATATGCACAGTGCTAAACATTTACTATCTTTGATTAAAGTACTATGCAGCAATTACTTGAATACCTTAACGCGAAAACTTTACACGACTATAGTGAGTTTGAGTGATAGCTTCCTCGTTGGCGCCTGCAGAGCTTGATGTTTTTTCTGACTCATGCGCAGATTCTAAAACGAATACTTTCAAATTTCAATCAATAATAAAACTTTCTCATTTAGTCAGGCACAATGATCGATTTATGTTCATTAATTCATGTGCATGAACAATTCCCCTAATAATTTAGGCCATAAACTCACATGACGTATGACGATCAAGTACATACATTTTATTTCATAGCAAGCCTGCCGACTAGGCCCTGAATAATAACAGACTTGAGCTACCAACGTATTGGAATATTCAACGGCTCGTGTAATAGCGTTCGACGAGTAACGAAACGCTGTTAGGGCTTAGTTAGTTGTTGGACACTTGTCGAACGGCCGCCCTAGACGAACGTGCGGGCATTAAATATGAACCGTAGCGTCAACTTCATCGCCCGCCCTAAGGGACCCACCCATCAGCCCGCCCATGTGAGAATTACTGCTCAAACTTGACTGGGGCCTCGTATAACTCAGCCCGGTCTATAATAATCATAGGGCAGGTTGTGTTTGCGTAGAATACATACGAAAAATTTTTATAGCTATCATATTTAAATATAATAACATATTATATTTAATAACAATTGTTAACTATCTCTTAGTAAAGACAGACAGGCAAAAAACACAAATAATTAACATTTTGATTCGTTTACAAAAGGTGTAATAGTAAGATAAATGTGTAACTCTGTGGTTCAATAAAGCCCACTGTTCCTAACTAAACTTTCTGAAAACTGAAGCACATATGTAATCTGTTTTGAAATTTATGTCTCAACAATTGCATATTTTTTCTTTATCTTCGCGCCTTCGTATATCAAAAAAAAGAACTTCTCCTTTTGTTGAATTCCAACTACAAGTTTCAAAGGATAATTGAGATTATATTTTTTTACTGCTTGTCGTACGGAATTCCGATCGCGTTCCAATTTCCGCATTTATAAAATAATGAACATACTTTATGCACCAACTATTAACGTTCGTTGCAAGTTTATATAAAAAAACGTACCAATATTGTATGTATCGCTCAAGAGTGTATACTATAGCCATACGAAACCCTTCTCGATAGATTGAAATATTTTTCCCCCGTTGTATTAATAATTATGTAACGTCGAGCAGGGGCTAAAATCTATACGCCTAGCGACAACTGATTTTGACAAAATAAATGAAAAGAGTCCTTTAAAAACGTATAGTTTCCGGTCGGAAATCATACCAAGAAATATCCGAAGTCGTCCGTAAGTCAAGAAAATAGATATGAAATTGACTGTTTCCCCTTTAACTGGTTAATATTGAAAAGTACTTTCTATTGGCGCCATCGAAAAGTGAAGCTTTTACAACTTTTATATGCCATAATATTTGTAGCGCAATGCGAAGAAAGCTCGAAAATTCCAGAGAACGCTGAATACATTCTCTGAAAAAGAATTGCCCTGACGGAGAATAACGCACGTAGGGTTCGCGCAAAAAAGAAGATACATATGTATACAACGCATCTAGATCGAAAATATATGCTTTGCTTCGAAAAATCTTGGGCCCGATTTTTCTTTTTGTGATAAATGCTACTTACAGGAAATGGTACTAGCAAAATCAGCGTCCTGTATGAAAATTATGATTTGTTCTCTCAAATACCAAAGTAACGAAATTACTTATCGATTATTGGACGTATTTATTTTTATATATTATTAAATAATATAAACACTACAAATATCATAAGTGTAGTATGTAATACATGTAGTTGATCGTAAGCTATGTCGTAAATTTTAAATTACTGTATAGATTATTGTTTTTTAATTTAATAAATTTAGGAAGATACCACATTCAGTCCAGTTTTCCACAAGCGAGATTTCGTCCGATATCATAATTTGAAAGTTCTAGAAAGGTTTCTAACTGTTCATATTGTTAGAAAAACAACTCTCTGTCATCATGCATCAAAAACTATATTAATTCATACAACTGAAAAATACGAAAGCATAAATATATTTCTTAATATTTTATAACTGGACAGCATTGCAAGTTGAATATATCTAAAAGACTGTATTAAAACCTATAATGCATTTCTCCGTCGAAATAGATTGAAATTATCTGTCCCTAGCATAAAAAACGCTGACGACACAGCCATCCACACGCGTAATCCAGGAAAAGCAGTTAGATACGGGTCATCGAACCCACAAGCTTTCACCACGGGCACGAGTATTCACTACTGCTGCACCACTAAGATGGTCTTATTTCATAGATTTCTATTATTCACACTTCATTTCTATAAACTCGTTCCACTGCTAATAGATACAAGCACAAAGTGAAGTCGCGATATAGTAATGTTCGTAAATGAAAATCTTTTAAAAATTAAGTTAATAATTCAGTTTTTCCTCTCACACCTACTCGTTTCTTTTTTTTTTTTCTCCGGAAAGGGAGTGGTATACAAGACTGTAAGCGCATGAGTTGAAAAGTTTTGAAGTTTATAAGCGAAACGACCCGCCGAGTGGCCGCCGCCCCCGTAATAACGGATATACAAATTGGAACATTAGGTTACAAAATTTGCAAAAATTGCTAAACGCCGTCACCGCCGGCCCTAGCGGAATACGTAATGAACTAAATGTGTTTTCTTGGAGAGAGAAAAAAGTATATAATTTCGTTTCTGAAAGTGACGTAATTTAGTTAACGGGCACGATTTTTTGCGCGATTCGTCCAGGTGTCCGAATCGCGTACCGAATCCTAATATCGCAGTTGGCATGGGCCGTTTTAAAGATATTTCGTAAAATATGTTACTATTGTAATATCACTACATTATATTACGAACCGTTTTCCGCCCAAATATAAATTTAGCAACTATCGTCACCGATCCCTATCGCAATCTATATCCCCATCGGGAACGGCATCCCAATCCGATGCCGTTCCCGATGCCGGTCTCGGTCTTCCCTTGGATGCTGCTGTTGTATTCCTGGAGGTGATTCGCCTTTATGCAAAATTTGATTTAAAATTATTATTCGAAAATCTATTAAAAGCAAAGGACTACGCTAATATTTTTAAAATCCATCATGTTTTTTATTAAATGTAAATGCTGTCCCAACATAGTAGGTAACATGGATCCCAACACGGACGATTTTAAAGAAGATAACGATTTTTGCATCTATTAGACGAAAAACGTAAGTTTAAGCCGCTCCGTGTTCCCGAACATCCCGATGGCGGCCTGACCTCATCCTCGCACATCCCCGTCACATCCGCATCCGCCAGCTCCTCGCACGTCCCTAATTAACAGCACCGGTCCGACATAAGCACTCCGGGCCGAGATGCGACGCTCCTAATTCATTTAAAAGGTAAGTAATTACGCTCACACCCCCTTAAGTGTATTACGTTTCAGCGCCCCGCCCGCCCGGAGATTTTAAATCCCCTTAAATAGATCTAGGTCATGCCACCTTCGACATTTACGTTGAATTGGAGCGGCTCACGGCTGAAGACCGCGCTTCCGTTTAAGTGTTAAGTTAATTATCTTTGACACTATTCTTTTTAAGGTAATTGTCACGTGTGTAAAAGCGAAAGCAAGGCAGTGAATAGAATCCACTCACAAAATTGATACATGTCTCTCGTTAATGTGTTTTAGTGTCAGTTATCTATTTAACATCGAGAAGTTAATATTAAGGGTTGGTTAAAATCGAAGCGTTTCCTAAGTCATACTTTGGTTGAAGAAATTAAATTCTCTAAGGGTACAAATATACTTTCAAATGAGTCTTATTCAGCTTTTCTCAGTAGAGGGCGTGATTGGTTAAGGAACTACTACAATTCGTTGCAGCAGCAACAGTTTTAAAAAATGTCGTAAATGCAGACACAACAGTACCAACGTATGAAACACATCACGTTGCGATTTCGGGGTCAAACCCCTCATATAACTTGTTCTACTTTCCGGAATTAATTCAGTAATCGAACGAGTCGTTCTAAGCTTACCTATAAATAAAATTATATACAACTACGTCTGTACCTATTATTTCTCTACCATACGAGAGCTCAGATTTTAATGATTTCGAAAGGTCAAAAATTTGAGTTGACTACGAATAATCTGCTAACATTTTATGTATATTTCCGAAATCACTAATTCACTTAATTATCGGATGTATCGCTTTTCACGTACTCGCGGATCTAAACATCAAATCGAATATTAGGTATACTGGATGTTAAATTTCTAAGACTAACGAAGCAGAATTTTCTAGTAGCGTTTGAATTACCAAGAGCGTGCCGATTTCTTTCATGAAAAAGGAGGTATGCTTTTCCATTAATCATCTACTAAGGAGAGGCCCATGAGAGTTTTTATTCTGTAACTAATCAAAAGTGCCTCTCTTGCTTGAAACGAATGCAGACTCAGACGAACAGCAGGCCACGTCGAAATGAAACAACTTTATGCTTGCAGTTAAAATACAAGTATAAAACCTTTAATTCAATTAAGAAGTCTTTTCTCCTTGAAAGCCTCGAGGTGTTCTAACGCATACGAATGAAATACGAAACGGTACAATTCTTTCTGGAATAAAAAAAATAGGTTTCAGGATATTTGAAAAATGAGGGCGCTTGCATTTGGCGAACATATTATAACATGTAAAAACTACATGGTAATTGACTGGATGACATGTCCAAGTTGACATGACACTTTGGAGTCCTCTGCTTTCTTCAGTGTGAACTTCAGTGTGACGCGAAAGCGCACGCGCATTTCGTTTATGAAACATCTCACCATGTAACGTTAATGACGAGTTTATTTAGTTTCAATGAGTATTTGGATATGGTGTTAGTATACGCTCAGTTTAGATATGATAAACAATGTGAATCTCATACCTGGTTGCATTTTCATTGTGATTTGACGGCAATGGTCATTGAAACGCATATTATTAAGCTACGCAGTGTTACTAAAGCGCGCGCGCAATCAGCTGGTATTGATGACACAACATGCTTGATTTATTGATATATTCATACTAAAATATTTATATTTTATTTTATAAGCCAGACTACTTTTTCAAAAAGTAATAATAGAGACTAAATAGGAATATTATGTTCTATTACGGAAATAAGTGACGCGGCGGTGTTTATTTACATATTGTATATTGATAATACAACTGAACTTGTTTTTGTGTATTCATGCGTGTTATATATAGTGTTATATATTTCTTTTAAATAAGTAAGTTGTAAAGTGTAGAACAATTATGTCAACTTCTTTGTATTTAGTTGATATGTTAATTCACTAGGTAAAATCAGCACTTTATTTAGATCTTTAAAAATTGTATGAATAATAACAATTTTTTTGTGAAGAATGAACAGAAGAATCAGTACGCATCGTAAATAACGCAGTTTTTCAAGGCTATACATTTTTTCTCATTAAATTCACCTTCGAAAATGAGTTTCTCAAGTCCAAAGGCAGGAGAAGAGGAATCACTTATCAAAATGTATTTTTGTGTGTCACAACAACATGACGTCCTACTTTAGGCGGCCATTGTACAAAATTAACTAGGCTTGAAGATCAGACTCTACAGGACGTGGGTCCGAATGCGCGCTTAATGTTTTATTTCGGCGGTAATTCGGTCTAATGCGGCGGCGGCCGGAGCACAAACAATATGATATTCGGCCGCCGACAAACACCACTACGTCACACGGAACGTTCGGTGCGCAAAGGCTCCGCTCCTTTAGCACTAGACGCGAACGGCACGGAGCGGCTGAGCGCGGACCGCGGACAGCCCGCGACCACTCCTTTGTCCTGCTAATTGAATTCGCTAAAATATGCAAGTTACTTACACCGCGGGACGCCGGCATCGGACGAGGGGCCGGGCGACGGCGGGGCGGGAAGCACCGAGGAGGGCGCATCCGCTAATTGTTACGCATTTGCATAAATACGCAATTACCCGCGGCCGCGTCGACTTTTTTATACGGCGATACTGTTTATTTATAGCCGAGAACATTAATTTATTTCCCGAAATTAAGCCGGGCCGAGCCGCGCCGTCTGCCGGCCCTCGCCCCGTTTAGTCGTTAACGGCCCTTAACTCGGAATTACTTTAAGGTGAGCCAGAACTTGGGGGGGGGCGAGGGGTATCTTTGTACATTTTCGACTACACTGATGTAATCGGATTGTCTGTCCCTTCTGTTTGGTAGTTTATTCTTAATTCTCTGTGTTCCCTACATCGAAATTAAACGAACGTAACACCTGAGATGTATTTCTGGCTATGAGTTATTTCGATCTCTGTTGTATTTTTATATGCAAGCTGAGCCTTATTGATTAACATCTCATTAAGAACAATTCTTATCTTGCAATGCAATAATTCATTCATCAAATAATTCATTCATACGTCATCAAGTATATATTCTGATTACTTTTCAGAGAAATATACTTTTTCCTAACAATAATTATAGAGTAAATTAAATGTAATATGCATTTTTATAATATCATAGACGGCAAATGCGAATAACCATCACACGACTTCTTTCTACGAAAACATCTTTTCTCATTGTTACATATAGTAACTAGATAAAGTAGTAGACGAAAGTAACCAAATATTGAATAGTATTTTTAATTTGACTGGTATGTCAAATTTCTCGTAAACTATGACTCATAAATGCAATAAATAGTGGTAAAGTTAAGTGCTAAAATGTTAATTCTTGATGTATTGTGACGTATTTCAAGGATGTAGTGGAAGATTACTCGTCACCTTCCACAATTCACGAAGCAAAAAAGGTATGTGGAGTAAATAAGAGAATAAATGTTTGTAAGAAAGATAATGAATGCTGGAATTTTGAAGTGAGAAGGATAGTAAATGAAAAAAAGAAAATAGTTTGAAAAGAAGAAAAATTGACATAAAAGAGTGCTATAATAGACGCATCTCGGATAATTTCCGAATAAACCAAAACCTTTTTCAGCATATGGTGAAAAAGGCCCTGAATAATTCCGAGACATCATGTAAACATCTGATAAGAGACGATAATGGACTTTTACTGAATGAGGAAAATAATGTGAAAGAGCGCTGGAAGAATTATTCGAATCCCTACGCTTATGTATAATAGTGAAATCTGGGTATGGTAGAAAAAAAATGAAAGTAAGATCAATGCGTAGGAGATACGATTGCTGCGTAGTATGTGTGGAGTGTCTTGGAAAGATAGATATAGAATCAGTGATGTTAGAGAGCGGTGTGGTTTGAAAGAAGAAGTAGTGATTAGAGTAGAAAGAAGTATGTTGCGTTGGTTTAGCCATCTGGAAAGGATGAATGAAAGTAGACTGACAAAACAAATCTATAGAGCGAATGTGTGTGATGGAAAAGACCTTCAAGGGTCGCCCTTGAAAGTCCTATGCAGACCATTTTGGTGGCATATTAAAAAGGGGCCAATTGTTAAGTACCCGATACCAACCAACTTTCATGAATAAATTGATGGACATCAGAGAACCAAGAGAGATATGCAAAGATTGTACCACATGGAAATCCATAGTCCCTGCCTACTCTTTCGGGAAATAAGCGTGAGTTTATATTATTATTATTATAAAGCCAAAAGTTCACTGATTGGAAAATTTAACCCTGGGGAACCCCACAAGTCGAAAACTTGGCAGTAGAGAAAACAACAAAACCGTCAATATTATGGAGTCCGACTAAATGCGAGCGACCGTTGAGATAACTAGTAAGCCAACTTTTGACGGAGTTATCAAAACCATAAATAGGAAATTTTTATGAAAATAGAGATATAGTGGTAAAATCAAAAGCTCTCCAGAAATGTATTAATGTCAAGATCATTCCTTTTCCAATATCTTTTACAGCCAAAATATTGTCCACAACATCAGTAAGAGCCGTTTCAGTGCTGTGACCTTTTCTGAAACCTAATTGTTTGTCAGGAAAGATTTTGTTATCTTCTAAATAGATAGTGAATTGTATATAAACCACCTTTTCAATTGTTATAAACAAAAATGATAAAAATCTTATCGGTCGCAAATCCCTAATTTGTTTCGAGTGGCTGGTTTTTGGCACTGACTTATTTATAGCTGTTTTACACAAAGAGGAGAACGTAATTATTTTAATGGATGTATTCATTATAGCAATGACTAAGGTTAATATTTGGAGTAAATTTAGTACAATTTTATTTCTGGATATGCCATTGGTCCCGCATTCGAAGAAAGGTATAGAGTAATTTTGAGAATAACATCTTCATTGACATTGACAGGGTGATAAACTTGTGGACCATATCTATGGAATTCAAAATAACTTAAGCAATGTATATATAGTGTTTATCAGAAGAGAAAATAAAATAATCATAATGACGTCAGGGTTATTAAATTTATGTGGACCTTTTTTTAACGGGCTAAATATTTTTTTATAATTTTCTAATAAGACATGAGGATTATTTATAGCATTATTAACATCGTTACTGAAATAATCTTTCTCTTCAGAATTTAAAGCTGATTACATTATTATCTTTTTTTAATATATTATTAAATACGGAGAAAATAAAACGATATGATTTTGATCGCAACTACCCATAACATATCCACAACCACAAAAAAAGGGAGAATTCACTGCATTTTGTTAGCTTTAAAAAATATCAAAATCTACTTTCCATTCGTCTGCATTCGATTGCATCCTATAAACCGTATAAAAATATATTTACTGACCAATATAAAATAGCTACAGACGAATATTGAAACAAGCATACAAATTCAGAATTCCTTCATAAGTCTATGAGTTTTAGTTTTCAAAAGTGTGGATTTGTAGATCAGCTAAAAGTATATATGTGGTGTCTTACGACACCTAGCAGAAACGAAATTTGTGACGCCATTCAACAAGTATTAATTATAAATTTTTGTCAAGGCATTATACAAAAAAATAAATTTTCGTATATTTTTTATATATTAATGTTATTTCTTAAGTTTTATGTAATTTACAAAGATTCATCAGTTTACATATAAATTACATAAAAGAAAAATCTCTAGTTGTCTGTATGCTTGTTATAGCTGTAAGTTTTACTAGTATATAGGTACGTTACGTTACGTTACGTTTTGCTACTACAAAACAGTTCGAAATTATGCAACATTGAGACACATGTAAATAATTTAAACACCTTTGAAAACTTAGAAACATTTTTTATGTATATTCCACTCATCACCACTTAAATTTGTAGTGTCTACGTCGTGTCAACCCAAGACCACGCGCTGCCGAATTATCGATATAATAGATCTTATACTTACCGAACTCGTTCACTTACACGACTACAAACAGTGTTAATAAATAAACTCCTATTCACTAAATGACCCCTATTACAAACGAAAATAATAGACACATACCGACTTCGTTCACTTATGGACCAACAGATAGCGTTAGTGCATAAGCTCCTATTCACGAAGTTAGCCTTATTTCGTTTTCCTCTTCTTAATTGTATTTCGAGAACAAGACCTTACATAGTATTACAAACAACAACATAGAGATATCAAAAGAATGCTTGTTCAAATTTGTTTTACTTTCGAAGTAACGATATATTTTTTTCAAACGTTGTGCAAGTGGTTGGATTACTCTTTGTCTTTCCCTTTCTCTCTGCAAGCACTGCATATAGAAGATGAGAAGGAGACTTTAGCGAGTTTGTGCCACACGCGATTTTACTGATCAGCTCCATGCTGCCGCAACTTGCGATAACAGACTTCACTTCAAAAAGATCTATGTAACTGGCTAAGCTTTGTTTTCAGTTTCGTAATATTGACCAAACATTGCATAAATCCGGAAAAATAAATTGATTATAAGTTATTAATTACATATGTATATAAAATAAATTACACATTATATTTGATTATTTGTTTTAATATGTCATTTAATGCTTTCCATCACAAAACTATAGTTTACAGAGGCTGGTGAAAATCTATGTGTTTATGTTGAACTTGGCATGTACTGTCCTTTTAAGTCAGCACAGATCTCTGTGTTGCGCCACCCATAATCAGTTCGGTCACAAATGCGCCCGAGGCGCCGACGACGGTGTAATAACAGCCCGACAGATAACGTGTTTCGGTAACGACGTCTATTAATTAGCTGATACGCATCTAAGTTAGTTATGAGTGATAATCGTGTCGTGATAATTATGCGTGTAGTAAAAGTTATTTTGCTAAATCTGTACAGAATGAAAATGATTGGCATTGTGTCATTTTTCACGTTACACATCTTCTAATTACAATGAGTATAATAAAAGTAATAACAAACGTAACTAGAAAAATAAATAACATTTGTTAATTATTCATGAACTGACGTATATATATTTTTATTTTATGCGGCATTATCACTACACTCCTCGCTGTTAATTTTCTCTCGACTCCTCTCCTTCCTTCAGTGCGTGAAGGAAGTGAAAGCGCACGCGCATTTCATTTGCGAAACATCTCTCGACTTAACTTCAATGATTAGTTTGTTTGGGGCCAATAAATATTTGGATATAATATTAATGTACTTTCAGTGTGAATACGACTCTATATCGCATTTTCGTTGTGATTTGCGTCAAAGACCACTTGACATGCATGCCATTCAATTACGCATTGTTACCAAAGCATGAGCGTAATAAAGTGACATAGATGATGACACAGGTTGCTTGATTTATTTTTATTTGTCTAAGCATTAGAAACTACTGAACTTATCTATATAGTTAGAAGTACGCCGGAATATAATCAAATTTTACACATATCCATAAAAAAAACGTGAATCTAGAACATAATCAATCGATCGTTTATGTATTCGAATAAAATATAGGCTGGAGATGGTTTTTATAATTCCTTTTTTTTAAATGTCATCTATTTAATGGTATCAAAACTATCCAGCTAAACTACCACAACTAAGACAACCAAAAAGATTTTACTGCAACATTTCACTTATAAAATACTAAAAATCTTTTTTCTCGACGCAATATAAAAATTGAAACGTCAAATAAAATACTGCAACATTGTCCGTGTGTGCTATTTTAGTATTATATTATGTGTTTTCTATTGGTTTCGAATTTTACCATGCAAAAAAAATAAGAGTATACCCACATCTTCACATAAAAAACTCGTAAAGTTTAATACTTAATACAGACGAAACATTATTTTCAATCACTCACGTTGACATGGCGCCCTCTTTAGTGGTGTAATTGCAAGTAAAATTACTTGTTGCTCAGCTTAGGAACCGGTATAGTTTGAGCAAAAACATTTAAATAACTCTTGGTACGTTTACATAATGAAGTTATAATAAGGTCTAACATAATGAAGTTATAATAAGGTAAAAATTAGTATGGTATAAAATAATATCTTACTTAATCAGAAAAAGTGCTATTGATGTCTTCGCTTTAAAATGAAGTAGAAACGGAAGCATCAAACCTCGATAGTTTACAGAGTGACTAAATATTACAACGCAGATAACTAATGAACAGTCCGTGATCGTTTCTCGAACCGTAGCCGATTGAATTTCCAGTCCGGACATTAGTTTGGAAATCAGGTACCAACTCTACACCACAGAGGTCACGAGTAGTGTTGTGCCGTATCGATAAAGATGAGGATATGCCGCTTAATAAGTTAATGAAGATGAAGATTAAAAGCGGCCGCGTTCTAATGGTCTATCCTTTGTTTTCGGATTGGAAGGTAACCTGTTCGTTCCCTGACCGCGGGATGTATGTACCAATGAGTATTTAATTTGAGTGCAATTAAGCTACTTAGTCTATGACACGGAAAACACGTTAAGCCGTCGGTCTCGGTTGTCACAGCCATCATAATGTGCCCTTGGTCTCTACTCTCTAATGTGGTTACACATCATAATGTGCTCTCTACCTCTACTCTCTAATGTGATTATACATCATATTGTGCTATCTACCTCTACTCTCTAATGTGGTTAGACACCATATTGTGCTCTCTACTTCTACTCTCTAATGTGGTTAGACATCATCATGTGCTATCTACCTCTACTCTCTAATGTGGTTAGACATCATAATGTGCTCTCTACCTCTACTCTCAAATGTAGTTAGACATCATAATGTGTCACTACCTCCACTTTCTAATATGGTTAGACATCATAATATGCCCTCTACCACTACTCTGTAATGTAGTTAGACCTCATAATGTGCTCTCTACCTCTACTCTTTAATGTGGTTAGACATCATAATGTGCTCTCTACCTCTACTCTCTAATGTGGTTAGACATCATAATGTGCTACCTGTCTCTACTCCCTAATGTGGTTAGTCATCATAATGTGTCCTCTACCTCTACTCTCTAATGTGGTTAGACATCATAATGTGCTGTCTACCTCTATTCTCTAATGTAGTTAGATATCATAATGTGTCTCTATCTCAACTTTCTAATATGGTTAGACACCATAATATGCTCTCTACCTCCACTCTTTAATGTGGTTAGACATCATAATGTGCTCTCTACCTCTCCTCTGTAATGTGGTTAGACATCATAATTTGTTCTCTACCGGACGTTGGTTAGACAAGACAAAATGAAGATACAAGCTCGTCGTACTCTCGCTTTGACAAGAAATTATTTTATAGTCAACCATAAATATCACAAAATCTAGCATGAATATAAATACAAATCTATTTATAATGACATGAAAAAGGGACGGTCTTACACGACCACGTGATTAATAAGCGGTGCGCAATTCTATAGCAGATAAAAAAATCATGATTCTACAACGTATTACATACAAGTCGGATTTTATATTAAAACCGGTTGAATTAATTCAGTTATATATTTGTGAGATAATAAATTTTCACGCAAATCCCTGAATTTGAATAATGCGATCAAAGCTCCACATAATACTGAATAAATTCCTACATCTCTCAAAACCGCTCAAAATTTCCGCATTTATAGTTATACTGTTTTCTTTTCGTAAATACGCAATAGTTCTTTTCCAATTACAGTTTCAGAGTAAAGTTGTTAAATTTTAAGAAACATGTGAGATCATTAAATTTGTGATAGGAAAATAATTATTTTCTGCTATCGATGAATTCATTGAATTATCTAAAAGCATCAGAAATATTTTTTTTCTAATGCTTGCAGGTAACTATGAATTAGAAAGAGTCAAATAAGATAATTCTCTCTTATTTGACTTTTCTAATATTCTATGAATCTGTAGTTTGGAACGTCAGTTGTAAAACTCACTAATAACAACTCAAGTTTGAATGTCTAAAGCGATGATTTTGTATAAGCTCAGACGCATCATTATTGCATGTTAATATGATCTTCATAAATTGAATAATTTGTACAGTAATAAATAGTAACTAAAAAGTTATTAGGAAAATATGTAACGATTATTACTAGCTTTTGCCTTCGGTTACGTCCGTAAAATGAATACCTTCATCTTGTATATATGATTTTTTTAATGATATAAAGTCCGTACTTTGTGAGCGTTTACGTCCCGAAAAGAGTTACTATGCTACAGTTTAAGTCCATCGGACCTACGGTTTCGGAGATCTCGTGATTTATCAGTCGGTCAGTCAGTGGTATATTTATATATATATATCTCATTGCTTAATAAAATCATCGCTTTAGACATACAAATTTTAGTTGTTATGAGATGAAAATAATATACAATACATGCAATTAATGTTTATATATCATAAAAAATATAGTTTGGTTTTAGATTTACCTCCGTAGTCAGTCTGTTTACTAGCATTATTCATTCGCGATTTGTTACCTAACTTTATATATATATATACCCAATATTTTTTCCAGATATCTATCTAGACGAAAAAAAAAAATCATTTTTTCATCGATTATGAAAATCTAAACCCAGAAATTATCTTTTTAATTATAAAATTAAACAAATCTTTATGTATATATAATTCTACTCTATATGTGTTAGTAATTAAACTCTTCCTACGCGGCTGGACCCATAATAATGAAGTTTTTGTTTGAGTAGGTTTCTGAATAGTTTAGATTCACAATTGGAGTCGATAAGTGACGTTGTAATTGTATTCTTGGATTTTTTTTAGTTTGCTCTACATAATTTTTATTGCATATACGAACAAGCAATCCCAAAATTTCATCCTCTACCACCTTCCACAATTTTTTAAAATGAATATCTGTTTGTTAAAATCTTCAGAAAAAATCACAAATAATTTACCCTCTGGTAATAATTCACAGTTATTGTGCTTATAACAGGTAGGTTTGTGTTCCACAGGTGGCGCTGATGGTACATGGTATTTGACACACGCATTGACGCATGCGCGAGTCACTTGCGTCATAGTTTGGTGTTTTTTTTTTTAACATTTTAATTTCCTTTCGCTGTACTTTGATAAAAATAGAGTAAAATAAAGAGACCATTTTCCAGCGGCCGTCGTGAAATCGCACCCATTTTTAATTTTACTTTGGGCAACAGCAAATCACGCAATGACGAAATGGAAAGTCAAACTCAATTTTAAATGTCACTTAGTATATCATATATATATATTATTATTATTATTATATATATATATATATATATATTATTTATTTCTAAAGTATTTACTATATTAATTTGTTTTTCGAGTTGATGCCACCTCAAAATATGTCTCCATATTGATTATTTCCGACAGGCTTTTGTGGTTAAAAAGGTTCGTTAGTCAAATCTTAGTAGCCATTAAAATATTTCACGTCATAAGATGATTTGTTTATAAATTGTATTATTACTCATATATATTTTTTTGCTGATTGCTTTCTTTGAGATAGTCGTCGTTCATTTTACCCGGCTGATATCAATCGATATTAATCCAATTATTAACTAAAAACAACTAACAATAATTGTAAATTTTAAGTAACGAAACGTATTTGCTTAATTTTACTTTCTATTCTGCATCTTATTAATGCGTAAATTTTTAGAATGCAATGCAATAAAAACAAATATATATTAGTGAAACAAAGTGAAATTGAATAAGTATAATGGCAATGTGAATAGGCTTTTGAAGATGGATTTTATTATTATTAGCTTTTTTATTTCAAACTATTTATTTAAATTACTTAACAGATTTTAGGAGTATATGTAACATACGCAAAATCACATTCCGACTAAAAAACCTCCTTCTTTCTTGAAGACGATTAAAACTTTTCTCATATTTATTATAATTATTATAAGATACATATTTATTATAAGATATTTTTTTTAGGTTTGCATTCCAAATATAATATTTTAAGAAGTAAATTTAATTGTTCGGCACACAAGTAATTTTTTGTTTTGCTAGAAAAAAAAAATATTCTTAGTAGGTGGCGTGCGGAATCTACTATATCTCTCTTTTTTGTTCAACAACATTAAAATTTGAGGAGTTTCGTTCTGGCACTGATAACAAACTAGAACTTTCATTTTTAAAGAAATTTAAAAAAATATGAAAATGACTTGTACCTTGTTTAATTTGTTGTAAACAGTTCTTAATTAATAACTGAAATAAATTTCCAAGAACCGAGAGTATTTGAAAATTTATTCGTATTAAATTTTTACTTCTTTAATTTCTTAAATATTAATGTTTTAGAGTACTTGGAAAAAAACGAAACACCTTTTTTAATAGTGATTATTCAATATTTTTTGCAATTTTTGTGAGCACGTCTAAAACTTATCCACTTTAAAGGTTTCGTACCCAAAAAATTACCCATTGAACCGTATTACAAAACCTCTGCCGTCTATCCGTCTATCCGTTCATTCGTATATGCATCTTTAAAAGCCTGCATGCATATCTTGATTTGTAATAAGTAATCTGTAGAAATTTTCACAAAGTATCTCTTATTGTGAAAGATAGTTTAACAGATATTTAAAAAGTGCAATGGAAAAATAAGGAGAGTCCCTATAATAAAAATAGTAATATGTTTTTTCTACGTCGTTTTGCTCTATCGCGAAAACCGATATATCATAAAAATATAATAAACACTACACAAACAAAACATAAAAAACATATAAGCTTCGAACATGGTGTGACTGTAGTATAAATTGTAATGTAACACAACAAATAATAAACCCGACCTAATGACCAGAGCCAAAAAACCAAATGGAAGAAACCCCATTTACTTTGGTAAATACATAACACAAACGTAGTCTGCGGTGATTCGGAACCCTCAGTGGGCAAGTCGGATTCACGCTTGACTGGTTTTACTTCTAGATCTCAATCCGTATCCAATTCACATTCTTACCGTATCGAACTAGCGAACGAGTCGTACATGAGGACGCATAGAAGCACTACGGTCACATCACTAGCGGTAATGCTGTGATAATGCAGCCGAGGAGGGTGTGGGAGCGGGCGTGGGAGTTTGACGAGGGTCGCGGTCATATTCGTGCTCCCGTCTTTGTCTTTATCAAGCCTCCCAGAGAATATTGTGCGGCGCTTTCGCTTGTTCCAAATAATTATGCTTTAAATTCTACCCCCGGCATCCTTTATTTGCTTAATTTCAGGACTGAAATAACAATGTAGGATGACCGTAAATATCCTCGGAGCGATCATTATTTTGCAATTTAATGTTTACACCCAGCTTTGTGCTGAGGTATTAAAATGTATTATTGCCGTGATTCTAGGACCACGAAGTTCAATTTCAGACAGGAAATCTCGAACGTAATCCGCGAACAAAGGGCACGATTTGACGTGTAAAGGCATCCTGTGCGGGTTACTTATTGAATGAATCGTTTGATTCGGGTCTGTTGTTTTAATATAATTAATTTTGCGGTACAACGAACGAGGTGTGTTTCCTTACGATGTGCTCTGTAATATTATTTTATGAATAATTTCTCTTGTTAAATCATAATATGGTGCGTCATTCGAAATGTAACCTTATTTTACGGATAGTGATCATTATTTATGCCGACATTAGTACAGTTCAACGACAAAACGCACGCGCATAAAACGTATTGCTCGTCATGAAATTTTAATCGCTGAATAGTAGAAAATACCCAGTTTTATTTGTTTATCAAACGCAACAAACTGAAGACTGGCTGAACATATTATAATACGATTTTTACTGATATGTTCTGCCATATCTGAGAATAACTCGTGACTATATGCTATTTTGATATCGAGTGGACGGGATCATGCAAATACATTCGTGTATGTTAAAACACATAGAGAAGATTTAGATGACCTCATTACTGCAGAACATGAAAAAGCGGCCAGCCTCCACCAGATCGTAGAATCTACTTTTTGTCCAGACAAAACATAATTCGCATTAAATTAAGAAATAGTTCTTAATTAAATAGAAGAACAGTTCTTAATTAGCTCCCGAATTCGGATGACATTAAAAATATTTCTCGTATAGAACGTTCGTAATATAATTGCATTTTGTTTCAATAACCCAGCTTAAAATCCGAGCGTTGTGCTTTTCTGTTGCGTGATATATGAGATGAAAAATACTATAAGAAAATACATAGGCCCATGGATTTACTTTCATAAAATGAGTAATCATTCAATAAACTCAAAATAAAAAGCTTTACCTTTCGTATGGAGACTAACACAATAAAATACCTCTGTAGCGAATGGAATATCAAGACCGGAACAATAAAGGAAAAAAACAATTTACATACACTTTGCCCACATTGCTATTAATAGCCAACACATCACTGTCCTTCTATTAACTGAGATTTTGACATCGACATAGTGTCAGTAAGTATATAAGCCCAGCATCATGATCAGGGGCCTTAAACTTTTTTTAAAAATGATATACGTTTAGTAAAAGTTGAGAGCTTACTATTATAATAAGTAAACTGACCGTCTGATTAAGAAGATCAAATGATGAAATCAGCTCAACTGAATAGACATTGGGAAATTTATAACAACCATTTTGAACTCAATTTATCCCAGTACGTAAGGACTAAACCCTTTGAACTTTTATTAAATAATCGTGTTGCCAGAAATTACATATGGATTAATGCTCAACTCTATTGCTGGTCTCATTGCCAAACTCAGAGTGGCCTTGTATACATGGACCCTATAATAAGCATTATAGCTCTTACAATCAGCAAATCCAAATTGGAATGAACAGACCATATCAGTAGCGAAATCGACACCCGCCGAAAGGGATAAGAACAGTTCTTGCGGTCCTTGAATAGCGACTACAACCATGATGTACTTCGTGGGACTACTCTTCCTAGTTAGAGTGACGGTCTAATCACATTCACAAGCCACTAGAGGTTGCGGACAGCTCAAGACTGTTTGTCTAAACAGACTAGAAGGAGAGGTTTACATCCTGGACGTCAAAAGGCAGCAACTGAAGCATCAATGACTGAGAATGGAAACTTGTACCTTTGGCATTCTTAGCGGCAGGGTCGTAGAGGTCGCACGGGAAGTACTTATTATCCGAAATAATCCTCGCTCTTCCTTTGATATCATTATTATCCTTTCGTAATAACGTGTCAACGGGAGCTGTCTCGCGATGACTGTCACGCGCGCGATGACGTCACCATTGGTGCGGTGGGTGCGACGGGAGAAGCGCGGGGTGGAGCCCATGTCAACGTCACGGCTCGATGAGTCGAGTGAGGCCCTCATTGAGTTAATTGCCGCTACCGAATATCACGAGGGGGCGCCCGAGAGCACCCGCCATACCCTAGGATGCACACACGATTACATATCGAGACTGAATGAGCGCGATTTTCATGATATGTAATAATTTTTCATTAAAAGATAAGTAACCACACGAAGATATTCAATAAAGTACGTAAATGTGTATTAAGTATAACTTTTTTAGTCATGGTTGGACAAAATTTAGTACGATTTTATAAAGAGTGACTTTCGCCCGTCAGGAGACACTTAGATTATGTTGAATGTAGAACCTATTTCTTATTTCAGCTACCACATACCTACGCTTGGAAAAGATTGTAACAAGTAATAAATCTAGCATTATGAATGATGTTGAATAATAATTATAATAACGAAGAAATTTATTTTACTGTTTGTACTCATCTTTCTAATAAATTTAAAACGAAGAAAAAATCTTCCTTCCGAACCTGATTTATCCTAATTATTTTACAAATAAAATGATATGTGACTTGTAAAAGTTTTATTTTTTACGCAATCACACTGACGTATGCACACATTTTAATCTACGGTGACTTTAAATACTTAGACTAAAACTAAACATAACAGTATACAAATTTCAAAAAAATTAATTCGTACTTTTAGTTTTCATTTCTTATTACTGTGTGGAACAAATTAATAGAATTAATTAACATGAATTCATCTAATTTAACCATTTTCGTTAGTACGCGTATTATCGATATGCTCGTAAGGCACAACGTGTGATAGCCATTGCCATTTACTATCCCAGAAAAGAGAACCCATCACCTTTCCGGCAGAACGTCTCACCTTAAATTTTTATGGGGTTGGAGACGATGGACTTTTCCAAGTCATAGACAGTAACTTTGTTCCGGAATCTTAATGGTAAAGCTACGTTTGTAACCGTTCCAAAGGAGCTCGGGAAATGTTTAGCCTGGTTTGTTTTTGGTCATCGCTAAGTGTTCTGGGGATACTTTTTTCATCCCCAAACGCTCGTGTAAAATGTTACCAATCGAATTCTTATTTCTTCGGCTATAAAACGTACCGTGACAAGACGATCTGCTAAAACAATTTTTTTGATTTTTTTTTTTTTAATATTTCTTCGGTCACAAACATTGTTGGACGACCCGGGCGAGGGTCATATTTGACGCTTAGATGTTCTTTCATGTTTAAATTCGGGGAATTAACGGGCAACTGTAGAATACGGTGGAGCATTTGCTTTTAAAGTATCCTGCGAGCATTGATTAACTCGTTGTGTAATGATATTTTACCGCGCGCAATTCTAACCAAAAAGACTAAAGGTATTCAAATAAATGTAATTTTTTGAAATCCAATTAATATTCCACCTGTACCACCCAGTATTTACTTTTTTGGTTCAAAAAATTTAAACCGCAATCTCGCTTTATAATGAACGCCCCTCGCATTTATTAGTTTAAAATCTTGCAACGCTTTAGGTCTCCTTGTGAGATAAGAACTGGTACAGTTAAGTCCTAAGACAAACTAGAAAACTAGACCTATAAAAGTAGTTCATATGGTTTGACCAGTATATTTTTTTTTACATTGAAAATCAATGGAAAAATAATAATTTAAATGACTGTTGTCGTAGCAAGCCTACATAAATAATCAAGGCAACTCTAATTGCTTTTAATAGATAAAAACTGTATTCGCTAATATATACTGATATATGCATTGTTGGTTATGCTTTGAAAAATTTATTGTATTATAAAAACATTTGATGTGTAACAGCTTTCATTGAGTAGAACTAATTTGGTATATCCGAAGGAATTGTGTAACAGAAAGTAGGGAAAAGCGCCACATACAATTGGCGCGTATGCTACATGTAAATCATTTTTAAAATTTTTAATAATGACAATATAATAATAATAATATATACTCACGCCTATTTCCCAGAAGGGTAGGCAGCATGGTACGATCTTTGCATATTTATCTTACCTCGCTGACGTCCATCGATCTTTGCATACAAGTTTGTCGGTTTCGGATTCTTAAAATTTGGCCCTTTTTTAATATGCCACCAATATGGTCTGCATCGGATTTTCTAGGGCGACCCTTGCTGGCCTTTTCATCACACGCATTCGCTCTGTAGATTTATTTTATCAGTCTACTTTCATTCAACCTTTCCAGGAGGCCAAACCACCGCGACATACCTCTTCCTACTCAAGTCACTACATCTTCCTTCAAAACACACCGCTCCCTGACATCACTGTTTTTACATCCATTTTCCGAGACACTCCACACACACTACGCAGTGATCGTATCTCCACTGCATTGGTCCTACTTTCATTTTTCTTCTATCACACCTAGATTTCACACCATAAATAAGTGTTTATTGATTAGGACCACGTTATGTAAAACTAAGCACGCTTGTCGTGAAACGCTATTACTATTCATAATAACGAACAAGGCCCTATTCACTTTATTTCTCGCACTCACTCTCTTTTCGATATCTCTGTCATATTTACCATCATTTGTAAACAGAGTACCCGGATATACAAACTCTTTCACTTGTTCGAATTTTTCACTTTTTAAAGTACATCTTATTCAGTAGTGCTTAAATTTATTAAAACTATAAAATAATAAAACAAAACTTAATTTATAAAATGAAACTCTGGCAACTTTATTATTTTCGTTTTATTCATTTGTCATTTTTTTTTCCCAAATTTCCTAATGACTTTCATTGCCCTTTAAACCAACAAGAAAATTATAATAGACCTCGGTTGGCCTTTTATGATGAAGCTTCATTCTTTATCACTGTTTATAACTAGTTTAACTAGATAAAACGTGGTTGCACTAATCTAACACAATCTACGTGAAGGACGTCCTTCTACGGCGACAACCAAAGGCAATATCAGTGCTGCGCGTCTCATGATAAAGACTGGCAAAAGAGTGACCTACCAGCAGATTTGCACAAACTTATGCATCGGTATGAGTTAAATGCACAAAATCTTTCGTGAGCATTTAGCGGTTAGGAAGCTTTGTACTTGGTGGATACCTCTAATTTGACCAAAACTCAAAAACTTTGCCTTGTTAATTAGTGCCGCGAAATGATTCAAAACTTTGACAGTGGTAGCTCAAACGACATTGTTATAGCTGGCGAAAGCTAGATTTACTGTTACGATCCCAAACCAATAGACAATCTGCTCAGCGAGCGTTTCCTTTCGAAGAGTTGCCTATTAAAGTAAAACGATGTTAAAGCGTCGGAAAAAAATGGTGGCCTCTTTTTTTCAGAATGACAGGTCATTATGCAACAATTGTTTTGAAAGATTTGAAAAAACAGTCACTGGAGATTGGTACACCGACAATTGGTTGTCTCTTGTTCTTGAAAAGGTTCGGGAAAAACGACTCACAGTAGGATTCTGCTTCATGGTAACAAGGTCTCACAACAATTCGCTACACTAACAACTGTTTGGAGACGTTAGGTACAGAAATACTGGACCTCGCCTTACAGCCCTTATCTCGCCCTATACGATTTTTATTTATTTCCTAAAATAAAAGAAGAACATCAAGGAAAGTGATTTACGGACGCCGAGCAAGCAGTGTCTCCGTATGAAAAGGCCGCCGAAACGACCCATAAGGGCGATAGAGCAAAATATTTCTCTCGGTTGTATCATCAAATGCAGCGATGTATTGATCTCAAAGAATACTATTTTGAAAAGTAATAACAGTAAAAATAACTTTCTAGTATGTTCAGTTTTTGATTTTCTATGGATTTTCAATTTGACCTACGTATATAGGGCTATAGCAGGGCTTGACAAAAGTGGCTTTCTATTGTCGTAAACGCTCGTACAATAAAATGGTACATGTACGGGGTCGAAGTTAGCTAACTAAAAGCCATATGTCACTTAACATCGATCCTATACATTTACATTTCTATTCTAAAAAGTAAAAACGTTTAAGATAATAAAAAGGCACTTGTATAGCCCTGCAGGGTATCACCGGAAATATTTTCATTGCCTTTGAAAAACTTAGTTATTTTAGCGATTATTAACAATAAAATAATATTGATTGCTTTTTTCACCTTCTCTCGATAGTTGAAAAAAAAATTATTTTATTCATAATTGTCAAGTGCTTCGGGTAACTTATATTCCAAGTTGCGGTATTTCTTACAAAAAAAAAACTGACTTAAAGGCCTACTTGATTGACCAATTATATCCAGTTTATCAGGAATTCTTTGAAATTTTACTAAGGCCGTATTATTTCCCAATTTAAATATTACTGAATAGATATAATAACTCAACATTTGTAAGATGTGTATAATATTGATATCAAGAATAACAAGAAAAGCGTTTATTGTTATCAAAAATTTTGCCATGTTAGATTCATTTAACGATTACCATGGATAAATAAGCCAAGCACAAAGCGGACTCGTGCACCGAGAGTACTATACTGTAAATACGTATTTAACATCCGATATAGTTATATGAGTAACAAAAACATAGGGTAAAATATGTTGCAGTGAAATATTACAACAGGAAAAATCTTCTGTTATGTAGTTATTAAAAACCAAATATCAATTAATATTTTTAATGATAATAATAATAATATAAACCCAATAAAGACTCAGTAAAGAGGAAGTATTAATTTTACTCAATTTGAAATCTCATACGACTTTTCGGCCGTGGACCGGATCGAACGCGATATCTTTTAGTTTCATCGCGACGGTTTCAACCACTAAGGCACCAGCTCAACTTTCATTATATTGCAATATTTGTAACAATATTTACTTTCTTTACATCGTATATGTACATTGAAAAATACTGTATTACATATAACTAAAGATATTTAATGTTAATTCTCTTATAATGTAATAATTATCGTAGATAAACGGATCAGGGAAAAAAAAAACGAATAAGTGAATTTTCATCTCCTTTCTCTGTATTCATTCGTCACATTTTAAAAAGCATTCCCTTCGAATTGGATAATGAGAAAAGAGTTTCGTCGAAAGGTCGATTTTTAATGTCCTCTCCCTTCCTCATTTACAAAACGTCGCGCGCGACAAAAAGAGAAAACAAAGAAACACCGACAAGGAAAATTAGGAGTTCCTAACAATGGCCCGAACACACACACAGACCCCCCAAAGTTCCTAGCTGTACGTAGGACTCGCCGCGGCGGGCCTTAGGGGGGATGAAGTTAAAAGAGACGAAGCGACTCGGTAATGCTTTAATTAGGAACTTCTGCGAGCTCCGTTCCGACATTTTTTTTTGTCGCGGCGTCACGAGCGCCCCGCTGCGACCGGGGGACTGTTTGATTTCGTAAGGAGGCTGAAATACTTTAAGCGGTTTATTGACGTAACGCTGATTGGTCGCGGTCGCTCTCCCCCGCCCCTTCCTACCTGCGCCCTTCTCGATACCTGATTACGAAATTCGCTTCGACGATCTGCTGCGTGGCTTACAACTAATTGCGGCTCGACAATAATATGGAGGCCACGGAAAGGAAATAAAGTTACGGGATCCCGTCGAGACGAGCGATACGCCCGATGTACAGTTTTAGTCCAAAACAATAATTTACTGTTATTCTAATATTTATAGAGCGGTGGTGAACGAGTGCTCTACGGCCGCTGCTTTCGAACCGAGAACTATCGAGTTCGAATTCCAACCATGAGCGAATTGTCCAGTTATTTTTCACTCGAGCCACATTAATTCAGTTAGACGCTAGCCTGTAGCGTTTCTTAACATGCGGCATGCAAACCACCGCTGACTCTCGACTCTGTTCTTCCACTACGGTTACCTATACAACGAATTGATTATTGATTCGCTAGGATTGAGACATATATCGAACACCTAAACGAGTGTCCTCTCAAACCAATATTCAATGCGTTGGATAGGGATTCGTAGTGGAAGATCACATTTGAAGGTCCGCGATGGGTTGCATGCTGCACGCTAATTCATGTTGCGGGCAAGCATCTAATTACGGATTTTCGCGAATTGACACCTCACACAATGGAACATCAATTCAGTTGTTCTATGTCTCGAAGAACGCCTTAAGCTATCAGTCCCAGACGGCGTCAAAGCAACAATGAGAACAGTTATCGACAGTCCACGAACTGCATTGGGTTAGCGGAAAAGTGGAGCGCAAAAGTTTGGGTTTATGTTATGACAATCAATTTTTCTGGTATATTTTTGATGTATCTTATTTTAAATGTGTCTGCGGGGCGACCGCACTCGTAGTGACCGGCGCACGCTACTAGTAACGGTTCTGTCAACCAGAATGTTCCTATGTTGACTTCACGCTTCCGGTACAAAGTAATGCTACTTTATTTGAACTGTTTTCATTAAATTGGTTTTTATTTAACAATACACTAGTCGAAATTTGAAACAAAAATCACTATTACATGACGGAATGTTTGAAATACTGAGACGATAAACATCTTTAAAATAAAAAAAAAGATAGTGCCTGGAGTTCCTCCACGCGGAAGAAGTGAAATTTCGTAATATGGAAATGAAAATAGAAAGGGGTAGAAATTGATTTTTAGTGAACTCATATTGTTTCTTTAAGACAAACTTTATTAACATTTCTTACAATTCACAATTGATCGCATCTTTTAATTATCATTTCCGAGTGGAGAAACATCCAAATCTATTGGAATAATGGACGCTACTCGTTGCTAACGCTCGCGCTGGCCTGTAACAGGTACACTACGCGCATGCGTTTGAGTGCCACGCATTCCCTCTCGCTCAGTCTCTTTCTATTCCCCCTTACGAGGAGCGTTGAACGTTTAACGCAACAGTGCTTTCATACCCCCTACATGGTAGCGTCAAACATTTAATGCAACCTTGTTGGAAGTCGCATTAGAAGTTTCACTTCAATAACTTAGCCCAACAACTTTTAAACTATACTCTCACCCACAGTATTTCTGGTTTGCCACCTTATGGTATCGCTTGAATGTATATTAGTACAAAATGCCTACTGTATTCATAACTTAACAGAAAATAATATTTGTCAACGTGATCTTCAGATTATTGCTTGTATGGGCATCATCACTCTCATAACGGAATTGAACAAGACGGGTCAAAATATTTTCCAACGCTGAAGTATTTGCGTTTCGTTTTCGATCGATCACAGTATAGTGACACTTTTTTTCCATCCCAAAGACAAAAAACTCTCCACACTCATCAATGGATACAGCGTACTTTTCGATAGCCCCGCAATCGAGTTCTACAAGACGGCAAATGTGACGTAAGCGACAGAACGTAAATATGAACTGTACATTGAAGGTATTCAAAGAAATATGGCCTCATTTAGGCTTAATTCACGTAACTGTGAATTATGAACAACTTTGTTGGAATTCGTATTCATACGAATGCGTATCTGTTAGTTTCATTGTTTATTCCGAAATTAAGTGAAAATTTTTTTACAGTCTAGAAAGTTTCATGAAACTTTTATTAACAATAGTTTATACTTTAACAAAACTCGTATATTTTTTTGGTTTGCAAAATCGATAGGATCCAATAGTATATTAAAAAAACAACACATTCTTAACAACCATTGTAAGACGACTTGTAGTCGTTTAAAATACTTATGTTCATTTCAAAGAGTCAACAGGAACTACAGCCTACATTCAAATTTACATAAACCAGTAATGGCATTTCTTTTGAATTAAACCATTAATATTGTGTTATATAAACAACGTATTTTATACGAGTTTATTACAATTATAAATAGATAAATTGATTGAAGTGATAATCCTTCTTAAAATATTTTTTTATAAAACCCAACAATACATCCTTTACTATTAAGGATGCGGCATTATTTTATGCTCTAAGTCAACGCGGACGAAGTCACGGAGGGAAGATAGTGTTTATTAAACTTAACGTCAGGCAATAAAAGAAAATGAATCGGACGTATACGTATACATGTTGTGTTTATTGATGGTTGTAGTATGGCTGGAGGGATCCAATTGAATTTCATCGCTGTCGAAGCACCTAGCAGAGCTGATCGATGCGCAGAAGCGAGCGAGGCCACAAAACTGGTGTTTACGTACCGTTAAAACGCGCTCTGAACTACAAAAAGCTAAGCGATAATGACACGAAATGATATTTATGGGAAAACGTGCCTCGGATTTTCAAAACAGAACTGTATTGAAAAACAAAATTCTTCGAAGGGTATCCTTCGTATTTATTTCATAATTACTGCTTGTAGTTTAGAATTATATTGCCTATGAATTTAACAATATTATGCTTTAAAAACTATTTAAAACATACACTATACTCTGATGGACGGTATACATATTTTTGAAAAGTTGTACTGTAACGCATCGTATAAACTTTTTGTCACGACACTAGCGCCATGATGCATTTGCATGTAAACGGTGACGGCATGAGAGTTTTACGATTCGATGAAAGCATCGTAAATATCGTGCTCTCTTCGAATCGTAAATAATCGTTGTTAATAGTTGTATTAGACATCACACCAAATCGTAAATAATTAATCGTTGTTCGACATCGTAAATAATCGACCTCACACCAAAAAAAATTTTAGTCGCTGTTCGACATTCTATCACCGCTTTTGATATGGGCCAATATAAAACCACTAGCAGACATGTGTATGTGTTTCCTTTAGCCACATGTATCACTGTGACTTCGGACCGGACACGTTACATGAATAGAATGTTGATTCTGCAAAATGAGCATAAGCTGCATTATTGAATGGTACTTAAATCGAATTAAATAATTTGTTTCGCTAAATAAACTTCAAGGAAAACGTCAGGTTTTCGTTCTTTTGCAACATTCGCTCTGGACAGTTAAGGTTCAAGGCTAAAATAAAATTTTGGGGTGGGACATGCCTCTATGTTTGGATAAATAAAATCTGACACAGTCCTGTAGAACAATTTGCTAAAAATACATACATAAATTGAAACTCTCGAGTGTGGGTGCGTACGCATATACGTATAAAAATTTATATTACTTTATATCTGTTTGAGATGGATAAGCTCCCACGCCATTTAATCCATCTCCGTGAAAATTATCACGTGGAAGTGCATTTCAAGGAGATTTTTGACGTGACAACGTCTTAAATTAGTTGCGGCTGGGAGTCACTTTGAAAAGGTGTAACGCTCGGTAACGTAACGATGAGTCACCGAACGAGGAGAGGCCCGCCGAATGCCTTGCGTCTCTCTCAACTACTTGATCGGTCTGCCGCGCGCTATAGAGAATTAGTGCATAGCTTGCAAATGTATTGCAAGTTATTGTATGTATATTTGTATATAAATACGTATGTATGTGTAAAGGTAAAAATAAAATTTTGTTAATATAAAAATTCAGTGCGAGATTCTGTATAAATTAATGTTTTAAATATAATTCTTTGTATAAATAAATGTTTTAAATTGTTACTATTATTTCATCCTTCTTCCTACTATACGAAGAATATTCACATTAAAATGATTTTACCATTCAAAGTCGTTGTCACGTAAAACTTTCGCCCATATACCGACTTTGGGCAATAAAATTTTTTATGCCGCCGCTCTCGTAACTCTCTCGCTACTAGATGGTTCTGCAGCACTTTGCGCATAGACTTCTAAATTGTTAAATCAATTTCAATAAAAATTGATGTAGATAAGTAGATTCTCCACGAGGGAAACATTTTTTGCTGTCAACATTTTCAATTGTAGAGTACATATTAAGAACAACGCGCGTCCGGCCTCGATATAAAAAAAATCTATAAAAAACCAGCGAACTTTAGGGCACGCCACCTACCGGAAAGGGCAGAACCACTCTGCTGGGTCAGATAGTACCAGCTAGTGTAGTATAAATAAGGCTAAGTTCCTAAAATTTATTTATAGAATTACCTCATTATAACATCATCATGCTACATGAAAGTAACAAGATAAATGAACTTGTATCACCGCTTCGCAAGTAGAACACCACATATCGTATAACATTATCATAATTATCCAACTCGAACTAAGTTGTGGCAGCATGCTTCAAAACTTTATTTGATCAATATCTTCACGTTGATGTGACTTAACCTGCTTACCGTGACGTAATTAATCCCTAGTCGGATACGCGGCGCGTTCAGTGCCGATAATAACACGTACAGCTCCCAAACATCAGACCCTTAGTATTAAAATCCTTTTATTTATTTTTTAATAGATAGAGATATTAAAATCCATTGTTGCGTTACTCTGACAATCTGTTCAATATCTGTTTTAATCCATTTAACATATTTTTTTTCACAAAAAAATTTTATAAAAAAAAGGTAATATCATTATATTTCGTATATAAATGTATACAATATAATAATAAACTGTTTTGTATATTTTTGGTAGCAGCAAATTTGAATAAAAGTTTTAAATCGAATGAACGCAAAAATCTTATAAGCATTTGCTGCAATCATTTTGTTCTATTAGGACTTTTTACGCTTTTTTCAATATTAAATCAAAATGTCTTCGTTTCGTAAGCCATTAAGTTACACTTAAAATAGGGCACAGTATTTAATGAATTTATACTGTACCACTCGTACGGTAGGTAGTTTTATCGCAAAAAGAATGAGCAACTGACTAGCAGATAGCACTTATCTATAATACATCAACACATTCAAAACAATTATTGAATGAAACAACAATCCAGTAACAACTCCAGCTTGTCATGCTCATCGATATTTATTTGTCTGCTAAATATTGGGAAATTGTGTAATACTCTTTTTTACTAAAGTTTAATAATGCTTTCAAAATTCTATAATGGTTGCATATCCTCAGCAACCTTATTAAACATGCGCACACCGAGCCTTCTAAATAAATTTGTACCTTTGCATAGGCGACTAACGTGTAAAAACCGTTTATATTATATCTAATACTGATTTTATATCGATCACTCTCTAAAATATTCCTAATTTCTTTTTACTATATAATTCTTCGATTGTAAATTACATAAATCGAGATATCAGAATTAGGATGTTATTTAAAACTCTACTTCGATTTTAACAATGATGAAATAGATATGATACATTCAAATATTATAAAATAAAGCATCGTAAAGCTTACATCCAAACGTATAGAAACGAACTCACACACGCATAATGCTAACACGAAAGCGACGACACACACACCGACGATGATATGGCAACAATATGAAAACTCACGAAATACCGGCCTGCGGTGGCCCTCTGCATCGGTGGTTTTAACATTTAAAATTTTCACTAGCGTTAGCCGCCGACGCGGCACACGCAAAGCGAAACGCGGCATAAATCCTAATTAGCCTAACAAAACTGTAGTGTCAGCTTTTGGCGTGAAATATGCTGCAAATACAGCCTTTGGCGCGCGGGGCGGACGGGCGCCGGAACGTCATGCCAACTTCGCTCTGTACTTACAACTTTGCTAATTGTTGTACTAGTTGTACGTCTTCAACGTTTATACTCGACGTTGAATGACTCTCGTAGGTGGTTTCCTCTACGTGTAAAGAACTTTAAGTAGGCGGTTCATCACAATTAAATAAAATGTTGAAGTGAGAAGGCTTTGTTACATTTACTGATTTATTTTGATAAAGAGTGCATCGTCGATAACTAGATAACTCAGGTTTCTTTCAGTATTATACGCCATCGTTTTTTACGTTTGAAATTTTATTTTCTATCCAAATCGGATGCTGAGATATTATTGAAAATTTTAAAATTTGTTTAAAAAATGCCCGCGACAATCAGGAATCGGATTTATATCCTATAAGGTCAGAAATAAGCCACTAATTATCAGGGAACGACTCTTTTTCTTGCATAGAAGTGTTCAATAAGAGAAAAAGTAAAATGGCTTTTGAAATGGTTTCTTTGATGTGACACTGTAAACAAACTAAAAATATAGTTTGCAGTTCAGGTTTAATAATAATTAACCTCGATCTAAGTGATACCGACGTTTGCGCAACACTCCCGCAAGACCAACACTCGACATCCTCCTAATTAACCGTTTCATAATAATTTGCAACATGAACTTTATACACCTACGCTCAAGTGAAAGCGTTACTCCTTCAAGATGAAGTTTCGCATTAACACATAATTTACGCTGCATTGCAACTCCTGTTCGCGTTTATGACTCCCTTGATCCTGGTCGACTGGAAGCACAACTTTACATCACGCCGATATTCACCCAGCCGCCGCTCACTGTTGGCGTTTTTAATATTACTTCCTGAAAGTTTTCCTCTAGTCTTCTAATAGCGACTCTTTTAAACTCGTATGCCGAAGAGAGAGATACTTCACACCTTAAAAGAAACAATATGAGAAGAACCCTGGGCACTGATCTTCCATCTCATAGAACAATACATCTAAATGCACGTAAAATTTTCCCAAGTATTAAACATTGCTCATCGTAATTCCCATGTAACAATGCTGTGCTCCCAAATTGTAATTAATCCGCTTTCATGGTAATCCAAAATGGTAAAAAAACTGGCTATGTAATTAGAATCAAAAACACCGCTCTCTTCCTGCAAAAAAATTTTGAAGGATTTACGTATGTGTCAGATAGCGTTTCTATTGTGAATAATGAGTTTACGGTCTCATGCTACCCTTCAATACACAAAAAAAATGCATCTCGTGTCTTTTATAAGAACAATAATTACTCATAGATATAAAGATGTAAGTAACTCACTGAAAGAATCATCTTAAAAATACAGAGTTTTGTAAAGGATATTACTTTTTTTTGAAAACATTAAATTAGAGCAGAAATTTTAGCATTTGTTACATCATCATCATCATCATCATCATCATCGCTCAACCTTCAGCCAGTCGCAATGACTGAAAGGGACAAGTCCCGATACACCGAAGGGAGCGTAAATATCGGGGGGAGTGTAGGTTCTAGCTTGGATTAGAAGTGACGGGAGTGTAGAGCCAGCCGGTATTCGTGCAACCTTTAGCCAGAAACTGGATTCGGGATAGGTAATAGATACTATAGTGTGTCAATAAATATAGTGGGGAAGGTATGTTCCTTTTGTTTCTCTTTCGTTCTTCGTTTCCTTTGCTTGGTGCAGGCTTTGACGTCCATTTCTGAGAGTCGGAACAGTTCATCTGCAGCCTTTCTAATTTCTACTGTAGTCTGTGCTAATGTCGTTTATTCTTCTTGGTTCCTGTTGTAAAAACTACTGTCTTGTTATGCGAATCTCCCAAGTGCGAATAACTTTCTGTTGTAGAAGAACTTAAAGCAGAGTTGAGTAGATGGTGTCGAGCTCTTAAACAAATCCTTTCTGGATTTTTCTTCAGTCGATTTTTCATTGTTTATGTTCTCAGCTTGGTGAAGAAGTTTTAGCGACCGTTAAGAACTTGACAAGTGTCATCGACAGCCTTTTAAGTTTCTGCTTTGCTCTGTACTATAATCGCCTTTTCTTCTTGGTTTCTGTTGTAATAGCTCGGTCTACCCAAGGCTCTCATGTGTAACTAGGACGTCTAATTTTTCTTTCTGTTGTAGTACATCTTAAGGCGGTGCTCATTAGATGATGTCGAGCTTTTGCTTTGAAAGAAATCCTAATTTCCTAATTTCCTTCTTCCTTTAATCTTTTATTCTTATTTTTCTCTCTTTAGTGCAGATCTCAATGTTCGTTTTGAGAATTGGTAAAGGTCATCCACAATCTTTGTAATCTCTAGTTTCAGTTAGAACCAACAAAGTTCAGCTATTACCTTATTAATTTCGTGCAGCCCATTTTGTTACTTACTACTGTCATAGCTCATTCTTGTCTTTGCAATTATCTCATATGTAACTAGAGTGTCCAACTTATTCTTTGTCTTTGATCTTAAAGCAATATCTATTAGGTGGTTTTGAACTCTTCTTAAAAGAAAAACTTTCCTAATTCTTATCTTCTTTTAATCTCTCATTCTTTATTTCCTTTGCGTGGTGTAGGTTTTCAGTGTCCATTTCTACTAGTTGATAATTTCATCCATAGCTTTTTTTTTTTTGCTCTGTGCTAATGTAGTCCATTCATTATGGCCCTTGTATGGCCCTTGTTGTAATGAATAGTTCATATCTTGTTTAAGAGTGTCTTCCGAGTATAATTAGCTTATTGTTGCATAAATCTTAAAAAGAAGTTAAGTAGTGTCAAGCTCTTCTTAAAATAAATCCTCCTTTCTTAATTAATTTCTTTCGTCAACTCTGCGTTCTTCACTCCGTGCAAGGTTTTCAGTATCCATCTGGAAATTGATGAAGTTCATCAATAGGAATTTTAATTTCTAATTCACTCTAATCTAATGCGATCCGTTCTTCTTTGTTCCTGTTGTGATAGATGATGCGCTGTTTACACGAGTCGCCCATGTGTAACTAGGGAATCCGACTTCTCTTTCTATTGTGGTAAGTATTGAGATGGTGGTAAGTAGATGGTGTTCACTCGTCTAAAACAAGAAAAAAAAACTCCTTTTTTTTTTTTCGTTTTCTTTTTCATTCTTCATATTTTTTGCTTGGAGCAATTTTTCAGTAACAGTTTTTGAGAGTTGATGAGGTCCATCACCAGCCTTTCTAATGTCTGATTTTCTGATCTAATGCAGTCCATTCTTCTTTTCTTCTTTTTTTTTCACGTTGAAATGCCTCATGTCTTTTCTACACGAGTCTACTATGTAAAACTAGGGCATCTACTCGTCCACAGTCAGTCGAGCGATGATGAGCAGCGCCAATACGCCAAGTCTCAAGTCTGTACCGTTCTTCGTCGGAGAGTTCCACCGTGCACGGAAACCAGCGCCGCTGAACCGTTTCTCGTCCACAGTCAGTCGAGCTATGATGAGCAGCGCCAATACGCCAAGTCTCAAGTCTGTGCCGCTCTTCGTCAAAGAGTTCCACCGTGCACGGAAATCAGCGCCGCTGAACCGTTTTATCGTCCACGGTCAGTCGAGCGATGATAAGTAGCGCCCGTACGCCAAGTCTCAAGTCTGTGCCGTTCTTCGTCGAAGAGTTCCCAATGCGCGGAAACCAGCGCCGCTGCACCGTTTGCTCGTCCACGGTCAGTCGAGCGATGCTAAGTAGCGCCCGTACGCTAAGTCTCAAGTCTGTGCCGTTCTTCGTCGAAGAGTTCCATATGCGCGGAGACCAGCGCCGCTGCACCGTTTTCTCGTTCGCGGTCAGTCGAGCGATGATTAGCAGCGCAAGTACGCTAAGTCTCAAGTCTGTGCCGTTCTTCGTCGAAGAGTTCCACATGCGCGGAGACCAGCGCCGCTGCACCGTTTTCTCGTTCGCGGTCAGTCGAGCGATGATTAGCAGCGCCTGTACGCCAAGTCTCAAGTCTGTGCCGTTCTTCGTCGAAGAGTTCCACATGCGCGGAGACCAGCGCCGCTGCACCGTTTTCTCGTTCACGGTCAGTCGAGCGATGATTAGCAGCGCCCGTACGCCAAGTCTCAAGTCTGTGCCGTTCTTCGTCGAAGAGTTCCACATGCGCGGAGACCAGCGCCGCTGCACCGTTTTCTCGTTCGCGGTCAGTCGAGCGATGATTAGCAGCGCCCGTACGCCAAGTCTCAAGTCTGTGCCGTTCTTCGTCGAAGAGTTCCACATGCGCGGAGACCAGCGCCGCTGCACCGTTTTCTCGTTCGCGGTCAGTCGAGCGATGATTAGCAGCGCCCGTACGCCAAGTCTCAAATCTGTGCCGTTCTTCGTCGAAGAGTTCCACATGCGCGGAGACCAGCGCCGCTGCACCGTTTTCTCGTTCGCGGTCAGTCGAGCGATGATTAGCAGCGCCCGTACGCCAAGTCTCAAGTCTGTGCCGTTCTTCGTCGAAGAGTTCCACATGCGCGGAGACCAGCGCCGCTGCACCGTTTTCTCGTTCGCGGTCAGTCGAGCGATAATTAGCAGCGCCCGTACGCCAAGTCTCAAGTCTGTGCCGTTCTTCGTCGAAGAGTTCCACCGTGCGTAGAAACCAGAACTGTAGCAACGTTTTAATGTCTACAAGGACGCGATCCGTTGTCAGAACAGTCATTATGTATTAGCATTACTTTTGCCGTTAAAATATAATAGGATATTGTACAAAATTATCTTATGTTTCACATTTCCTTAAGCCCTTATTATATATCAATACAAAAAGAAACATTGCACATCTTCGTGACGCTAATATTATTATTATTGCGTTTCATCCATAAAACTTTTTCCCTTGTGCGCCTAAAGAGTTTCACTTCAAAAAAATAATAATATATACATATATATATTTCTTGCGTTGTTCTTTCATTCTGGTCTGCATATTCTTCCCTTGATGCACATTTTACTATACGTTTCTGAGAATTGATAAATGTCATGAACAACCTTTTTAATTTCTCATTTGCTATAAGAGAATAAAGTTCATTCTTCTTGGTTCCTATTGTAATAGGAACCAACCATTGTCTAAATGAGTTTTCCATATGTAGCTTTGCATCCAATTTTCCTTTTTGTTGTGGCAGATTCTGAAATGGTGTTAAGTAGAAGGCGCCCAACTCTTCTCAATAAGAAAAATAAAAGTTCTTTACTAATTTGTTCTTCACTTGGTGCAAATTTTCAGTGTTCATTTCAAAGAATTTGTACAGCTCAAATTTTTAATCTTACTTCGCTCAGTGCTAATGTTGTATTCTAATCATTTTGTGATCCAATGTTAACTCAAGTAATTGATTTATATGATGTGTTATTGCCCTGCAAAGACAGTGACCGCCACCTTTTATTTAATGACATGTACTCTTCCTACTTGATAGTGAAATTTGTAACAGCTCCTAGATAATGAAATTTATGAGAGCAACAGTAATAATTTATTTATGTATTAGTACATTAAGTAGCTGTGCATTACCTTATAATAATATAAACTATTAACCTAAGAATAGTGCTACTAATCAATTCAAAGCAGTCTTGTTACATAATATACCTACTTATTGACTAGTCAGGTTCTGGTGGTTAGTAATATTATCAAAAGAATTATGTTATCATTCAATTTATGGTCGTTTAATTATACAGTAATGTATATCCTATAGTGTTTAATAATCCTAGCAAAAGAGTTACCTCACTAATTAGTATATTATATATAATGATTGTGCTATACTATGAATGAATTCACAAATATTCCATCAGATAACAATACCTATTATTGACCTCCTAATCCTTTGATGATATAACATTTTTGTAGGTATTATTACCAGTCCATGTGCAAAGTTTAGTGAGTAGTAATGTATTGACTGATATATAGTAAATTTATTTTTTTCTTTTATTCATTTATTTTGTTACGTGGTCCTCAGTATTAGTAATTTAAAATTACTAATACTAATTTGAGTATTTGTATCAATATATATATATATATACATATAATTATTAGCTTTATTCCATTCTGTGTTGGTTAACAATGGTATTCTAATGTTTATATTACCAGTCAATTTGTCATAGCTCAGTAAGATAGTACTATACCTTCTAATTTCAACTCCTATACAATTAACAATTACAGGCAGTTAAAATATTAATCGATTTGCATTAGAAAGCTTAATAATGTAATACTAAACTTTATTGGAGTCCTTTAGTGATCACTGTGTAATGTTAACTTAAGGATATGTTGTTTAATCATTTATGACTGTTTTGATTTATGAAAGTATGTTCTGTATCTGTAACATATTTTTGATTTATGTAACAATTCTACGTACTCATTGTCAATAGGCAATAAATGTGCAGGATTATAATTACATTAAAGGCATATATATGTGTTTATATGCTTTTTTTATTTTCTTACTTAATAAAACTATACTTACTTCTTAATGTTTATTCTTAATATTAAGAATTATAGAGATTCTTTATCTCTGACCCTTTTATAATGGTACACTCAGTATGTCTGTCGTGTTCTATGTTTTATAACAGTATAGACTTTCTATATGAAATTCTCAATAATGAGTATTAATAAGTAATGAGAGTGGGAGTGTATATGATAAGCAATAAATGCGTATGTTTATAATTAAACTAAAGGTGTGCATGCATTGACACACTTTTTTTCTTAGTTTAGTCAAATAATACATTTATTCTTTAGTATTTATTATGTAGTATTAACCTAAATCTATTGCTTCTTAGTACATGACAGTGTATATAGTATTTTATGTGTTTACAGTATATGACGGTGTAAACACTATGTATTTACAGACACCCAACAGTGTCAATGAGTAATGAGTGTATGTGATAAACAATAAATTTATAATATGTTTATAATTAAATTTATGGTATGCATGAGTTTACACATTTTCATACAGCTTAATCATATCTATTGCTTAGTATTCATTACATATTAGCTTAAATTTATTACTGTTTAGAATATGATGGTGCATTCAGTATTTTTATTGTATTCTATGTACATACATACACACACACACACTTGCATACACAAACACACAACATACATATACACAAACACATGTATATACAAACCTATATTTATAGGCACTCACTGTTAATGTGTATTAAAGGATTAATGCATTTATTCCTTAGTTCAGGCCGATCAAGCTCTATATGAAAATGATCTATAAAAAGAAATCTGATCCAGAGATTATTTTTATTTAATTTTTTTATTATTATATTTGGTGCCCAGGTTCGTATTTAGATTGAGATAAAAGGCGTTGTGAATTTATTCTTTTGTAATGGTCTTTCTTCCCTCCATGTGTGATTATTGTTAGTCTAGTAGCTTGTCACAGCTTATAGAATATGCTAATAATAATATTGTTTTATTATTCCTGTTTCATCGTGTTAAGTGTATCGGTTCTCTTGGATTATCAATACCTACTTCAATAGAGACAGATCTATACTCGTATGATATCCGAAATTGGTATAAGTACATTGTGTTTTGTATCTTTAGCCCTTGTTGTGTTGTGAATTGTGGTTAAGTATATGTGATTATCATCAATATGATCTTTATTAACAATTGATGGGTCCTATTTGATTTTGATTAAGATTTTGCTTAAAAATTAGATTTTATTTAGGTCTCGATTTTGATACAGTAAAACAATGCAATAATTGTCCTTTTGATCTATGTTTAATATTAGTTTGGATTGTCTTTATTTCAAGAGTGACTTATATACAACTCAGAACACAGGGCTATATACCTGAATAGTTTTTGTGGTTAAAGAATGGTATAGCGAGAATATATCTATAATGTCGAATAACCCGTTTATTGTTCACTTGGTCATTACTTTTGAATGTGGTATACTTAGTTGTTAGTGATTATTATTGAACGCTTTGAAGTGTAGTTTGTCTAGTTGTTATATTCATGCAATGTAGGTATAAATGGAGCGATCTCACCGGTATTTCCTTGACATCGACGACGTGCGCCTGAGCACAACACAGATTTACAAAACAACCCAAACACAACAAATGGCGTCGCAGCCGCCTGCATGCTCTCGCGCAGCACTTTTATACTATGTAATGTGCAGTGAGAAATAGTTACAATGTATGTTTTTCATGTACTAACTAATCTTATTTCACTGTTTTGCTAACAATAATGGCTAATTATGTAAAATTAATATTTAGCATTTGATTTGCAATACAAAACACTGCGCGTTCTTAGGCGGCAGCGTCCTAAGCGGTAGATTTTAAATTTATTATTTTGAAGGAACGTAGAGGAAATAAAGTGGCCTACACTGGAAAAATATAAATCCACCATAAGACCTCATCTGTACATAACCCACGGCAAAGTTGTGATAAATATGCCACGGAATTTTTACACATGAGCTCCCGTTTCTTATCGACTTGTCAATTAAAGAAAGTACTTTTATACATTTTATTATTAATTTTATAAACTTAATCACGATCTTAAATATGGTTAGTACTCGCGTAACAAGAGAAAGATTTAGTACAACTCAGTTCAAAGTACTCGATTACCGAAATAATGTAATCGAATTTTGGGGCTCAACCGATACTTGTAATTAGTAAATAAATCAAATTAAATTATAATTATTTTTCAGGTTAGTAAAACCTTAGTTTTATATGTCTAGTATTAGGTATTACATTTTCTCCAACAAAAGTCTTAAATTTTATAATTCAATTTATGCAATATAATTATTTATATATTACGTAAAAATAAAAATAAAGCTTATTTTATTTTTTTATCTTGACATGGTCTAAACTAGATTAACCATGGACGAGGCGGCTCCTTCCTTTTACTCAGAGGGGCTTTCGCTCGTCCGGAACTGATTATTTTCACCGGGTCCGTGTGCACGGTCGGTGATATTATATTTGTTGTGCGAGTCAAACAAATGCGAAGTGTCTATCAGGTCGAAAATGTTCTGAAATTTCGTTTTTCAGGTCCATGTTGGTCATTTACTTGGAGGTTCCACGGATTTCGTCTAGCATTTCAATCAGATCCTTTAATCAAAAAAAAATGGATTAACCATAAATAGCTGTTAGTGTCAGCCGGTATTGTGCTTCATTTTCTTTAGACCCGATTTAGGATCAGTGGAAAATGTGAGGCACGTGCTCGTTGACGCGTGCCAGATGGAATTCAGGGATTGATACGCCATTTCGTATTAAAATCAATTTCAAAAGTACTTAATCCGTGGTGGTTGCACCGTCCGGTTACTATGTCACGCGCTCGGGCCGGGCGTCAAATGCAGCGGATTACCCACAATGCATACGTCCGTTCAAAGCCGAGACACGAACGGCACTCATTAGTAACCCCTACCGACTAGCAACCTTCGCATATACTGGCCACCCACTTTAAAGCAGCTAATATTTATTTTATTGTATTAAATCCAAAATAAATAAACAATATTTTAAGTGACAACAATTGTTTAAAAATCTACTAATGATCCATGAAAGTAATTATTTTATTATTTGTGGTTCCTATTATGTGCATTGTAGAATTTTGTCGTTTACTGTGCTCTAATGTTTCGTCAGTAATACTTAACATGCTTTAAGTAAGTAATAACTACAGTGAAACACAAAGTATGAAATTCACCTTTCGTATTTTCATCTATCATTTCTGGCATACAAACTTTGGTATGTCAATTGTCAGTGACCATTCTGTATTCCTGTAATGGAATTGTGGCAACGTATTCTTTTATCAGTACAAACGACGAGACCATTTTCTTAGACACGCTGCGGGAACATACCACTTTTTTTGGCCTGAGCTCGTCTTCGAAGATCCAACTTGTGGATTGGTATTTTCTTTTAAACTCATACGAATAAATTCATGATTCGTTACCCGAAACAATATTGTAAACGATTTTAAATTTCCCTCCATAAAAACGTTGTAGAGTAGACCGGTACCAATTATCACGAACACAAATTCAGACAAATTACAGGATACCCAACGGAAACTAATTTTCTGACACCCAATTCATTGTGAAAAATAGTACAATTCATTGTACAGAATAAAACTTCAAAAATTGCAATGATTCCAATACCCATAGTTGCACAAATATGTCGCATGTTCGTCATGTTGTATATTTTTTTGCAAGGCAGCCACGTTTTCAGGCGTTAGCGTCGTTTTTGGTCAACCTGTAGAAGGGACGGTGCTCAGAACTCTGTATACCCGCAGTATATTGTCGTTTTACTATGCGTTTCAACATCATAAATATAAACAAGCTCAGCAAGACACCAGTCTTGGATTTGTCAATAGGCCGTGAATGCCGCGGCCTAGAAGCGGCAGCATCCCAAGGGCGGCAGATTTTAGAAATTTATTATTTGAGGAAGGAACATGGGGCGGCGGAAATAAAGTGGCCTACACTCATAAAAAATATAAATCCACCACTGCAAGACACTCATCTGTACATAACCCACGGCAAAAGTTGTGATAAATTATGCCACGGAATTTTTCACACATGAGCTCCCGTTTCTTATCGACTTGTCAATTTTAAACGAAAGTACTTTTTTTATACATTTTATTATTAATTTTATAAACTTAATCACGATCTTAAATGGTTAGTACTCGCGTAACAAGAAAAGATTTAATTTTAACTCAGTTCAAAGTACTCGATTACCGAAATAATCTGTAATCGAGTACTTTGAACTGGAACCGAGTAGCCCTTGTAATTAGTAAACCAAATTCAAATTAAATTATAATTATTTTTTTCAGGGTTAGTAAAACCTTAGTTTTGCTTATGTCTAGTATTAGGTATTACATTTTCTCCAACAAAAGTCTTAAATTTTATAATTCAATTTATGCAATATAATTATTTGCCATATTACGTAAAATAAAAATAAAGCTTATTTTTATTTTTTTTATCTTGACATGGTCTAACTAGATTAACCATGGACGAGGCGGCTCCTTCCTTTTACTCAGAGGGAGCTTTCGCTCGTCCGAACTGATTATTTTCACCGGTCCGTGTCTTGTGCACGGGTCGGTGATATTATACTTGTTGTGCGAGTCAAACAAATGCGAAGTGTCTATCAGGTCGAAAATGTTCTGAAATTTCGTTTTTCGATTAGGTCCATGTTGGTCATTTACTTGGAGGTTCCACGGATTTTCGTCTAGCATTTCAATCAGATCCTTTAATCAAAAAAAAAATGGATTAACCATAAATAGCTGTTAGTGTCAGCCGGTATTGTGCTTCAATTTTCTTTAGACCCGATTTAGGGATCAGTGGAAAAAAATGTGAGGCACGTGCTCGTTGACGCGTGCCAGATGGAATTCAGGGGATTGATACCCGCCATTTCGTATTAAAATCAATTTCAAAAGTACTTTAATCCGTGGTGGTTGCACCGTCCGGTTACTATGTCACGCGGCCCCGCTCGGTGGCCGGGCGTCAAATGCAGCGGAGTACTTACAATGCATACGTCCGTTCAAAGCCGAGACACGAACGGCACTCATTAGTAACCCCTACCGACTAGCAACGCTTCGCATATACTGGCCACCCACTTTAAAAGCAGCTAATATTTATTTTATTGTATTAAATCCAAAAAATAGAAATAAACAATATTTTAAGTGACAACAATTGTTTAAAAATCTACTAATGATCCATGAAAGTAATTATTTTATTATTTGTGGTTCCTATTATGTGCATTGTAGAATTTTGTCGTTTACTGTGCTCTAATGTTTCGTCAGTAATACTTAACATGCTTTAAGTAAGTAATAACTACAGTGAAACACAAAGTATGAAATTCACCTTTCGTATTTTACTCTTTGTTAAAACAATCTAATACAATTAAATTTTTAGCATCCATTTACGTTTGAATTATGCAATTTTCATTTAAAAACCATTAAGTCACCAAGAACTCAACGATGCCAGTTTTTTTCTAATATGTAATACTTTAAAATTATTGTAAGTGAGTCCAAATACTGTCTCCTTTATTTATTCTCGTGTTATCCACCGAATGTATATCCGGCATGTTTGTGTAAATTATTACAGAGTTAAATCCATAATCCCAAACAAAATCTACAAAAAAAAATGCATTTTAATCGGCTAAAAGAATAATCTTTATTTATTGTCGTTAATGCGCTGCTCGTACCCAACAATTTGTTATTGTCCCAATTTGTTTTGGCAGTTTCACAGTCGGATGCATGAAAAGCCTTTTTTCGCTCTTGTATTTTTAGTGAGGCTTTAGTCTTTATGGACGTGTCAGTCTCATGTCTCTTATTGAAATATACTACAACATTTGCCTTATAAACAATGTTCTTGTACCGAATAAAACCTTCTTTCTTTTTTCCTTTCTTTCTTTCTTACATGGTACCATAAATCTCTCTACATATTCAAAAGTGAAAATTGAAGATTCGGATCCAATCCGGCAAGATCAGTCAATATAGTTTCAACTAATCCCGGATGTAAATCTATGTTTTTCCAGATATTCTTTTTTTTGTTTTACATCTTGTACATTCCATAAGAACATGTGTTACCTCCTCCACTATGTGACAAATATCATGAACGAATAACATTTCTTTACTAGAAATGTATATTTGTTTAATTGAATGCGTCCAGAGCGACATATAAAAGCAGCAATTACATGTTTTCTACCAAAGTCCTACTGATGCCAAAAAGACATATTCCTTTTAGTTTTATATCACAATTTTTCTTTTAAATGGAAAAATTGATAAAAACCTTTTCATAAAGCTTATAGTACTATAATTTAATTTTCGATAATTACCCAATACCTATACTTACTAGGCGATCAATTTCTTTATTGACTGACAATCTTATGTGTCATAGAACCCATTGAGAGACAAAATTTTAAGAGCTTTATTCGACTCGTGTAACAGGTCTAAAACAGAACATGCAATGCAATTGATTTTCTTTGGCTACCCAAGGACCATCCTGTAACGCACTTCGACTCTCCGTGAAATTTACTATAATACATTTTTGTTTCCAAAGGGTTACATAGGCCAGTTCTTCTAACATAGTTAGGAGTTCTAGAGACATTATCGACACATCTGTCTTAATTTTAATAATCCTATATAATTCTGGCATCATAAAACCCACTTCTGCTCCTCATATTTTTTTAGAGCCATCGATATAGAGCTCATGAACCCCCGTACTTAGTTTTAAGTATACTTAATATTGTGACTCTACTAATATTAATTATTATTCAGTTTAATATTTTCATCGACTATATCAATTACTTTGTAACAAATTATACCCTCTACAAATTATACTACTATTAAATTAGCTACCCAAGTGCTTAAAGTAAGTATTTCTTATAGATTTGATTGGTGTATTATATGTAATCATTTTTGATTTTATCCATTATGGTAGATATCACAGAAAGGTTTTTATTTCTCCACTTTTTGCTCTTACGAGAAGTGTCAACATTATTTAATTTTTCTTATGTAAAATTATGTTTCCGTGATCGAATTTACAGATTGTATCTATAGCTCAATTATCGTCTACAGACAAAGAAAAGAAGGAATGTTCGAATTGAACATTCCTTTTTTTCTTTGTCTAACCTTCCCTAACATGGATGAATGCATTTTTTATGAAACATCATATTAGACGAAAAGCTTCATTCGGAACTTATCTATAATTTATACAAATGTGTTTCACCGTATTATCGTATAAGAGTATACCTCAATCAATTCTACTTTTATAAAAAACCTTTAATTAAGACTTTCGTTTTACAACTGCTCCACGATTCCACAAATCGGTTTGGGTGATATGATGTATGTCGTTGTCACCTCTCCATTACATTACAGTTTAATACTTCCGTATCGCTGACGGATGCATTTGTACGACTTGAATTTTACGTTTTCCCGTATACTTATTGTTTTTGACGCTCAATTGATGTATATATTTTTTTTGTGTCTTGATTTTCGTTGTTTGTTTGAGCTATCGCTCCGAATCTCAAGATTAAGTAAAACAAATAAGAAACAAACGCAGAAAAGACAACGGTGAAGATTCTCGAAACAGAATATGCCGGGGAAGCTTTTTAAAAGCGCCCACATTTCAGCGTCAAAGTAAGTACGGCCGGCGACAACAACAATCGCCCGTAACGAATGTGCCGCCGGCGCCGGCTGCGCCCGCTCCCGGCGGGCCGCCGCCCCGCGTGGCGCCGGCGCGCACGTCGATGGACCGTGAATCATTTTTTGGCATAACGACGTCTAACAACTCGGCTCTCTTCGCCTTCGCTCCTCGGTGCCGTTTTCAGAAGGCGGCCGACAGAAAGTTTTGCTTTCGGGTCTTTTCACAATTATATACGCTACTCGTCACAATCCTATACTTTAGTATATAATTACAGTAATCTATAAATATAATAAAATCATAACAAAATCGATCCTGCAGTATATATGATACTTTTTCAAAACAACAGTTTTTGTAATTGTTTTCCTTTTTGTCTTTTTACTTACTTACTCATATGAACAGAATAGGTGAACCGATTTCGATGAGACTTTATATTTTTTTTATTGTAAGTCAGAATTTAATTTGAAGTATAATTTATCTCGCTTTATTGTACTCTTCAGAACTTCGTAAAAAGTACTGAAGACACTTATAATTTAACAATTTTTTACAAAATTCATGAAATTGTTGGAACACAGTAAAATAGAATATATTTTTAGGGTTCTGTCAGAATTACTAATAGCCCTTATAGTTTAACTTATTTCTCTGAATTCTTAGCAAAACAAAAATTAAGTCTATACCCGCAGAACAATCAGAATAAAAACCGGCTAAGAGCATGTCAGACCATGCTCACTGTAGGGTTCCGAAACCGCTACTACAAAGAAATGTACTGCAGATGAAAAAAGTATGTTGTTACACGTCCTTTTATTGAGAAGAGTTTTTCAGCAATAACTCAAAAATGGTATATCCAACCATGTTAAAAATAATTTTCGTTGAAAGTATTTATTAAGCGTTAACTTTATTATTTTTATCACATTTTCAGTTTACGGCTTAGAAAATAAAAGTAGGGGACAACATTTCTGCTACTTTGAAAGCAATTATTTCAGAAAATATTCATCTACTCAAAAAAGAAATAGGTGCCACAAATCATTGTTTACTGAAAAAAAAAAATCAGCTGCAATTACTTGTGGGATTCCCCCCTCTCAAGAAATATTTATATAAGTAATGGCTTATATATGCAAGATACCCATGCACCGACTTTCATTAATGTACACCTTGTAGTTTTTGAGTAAATGCCTGTGACATACGGACGGACGGACGGACATTACAAAAATATAAGGGTTTCGTTTTTGCAATTTTGACTCGGAATCCTAAAAATGAGTAGTTTAAATCCAAGCAGGAGGAACCGCGACAGGTAACTACTTATAGTCTTTAATACACCTTATATGCAACCTTATTTATCGTACTGACATTATCAGGCCAGGGTTTTTCGTAAATAGAATAAGACAGCGATTATGGTGTAATAAAAACTAATAATATTATACCTTTGAAGATAAATCTATTAATTACGGCGAACTCGTGTTTCTTTTGACTAAAATTTTATATATATATGCTTGCGATAATTTATCAATAATAATCTTAACAAAAACACCCTAAGTTCAAACATATGAATTTAACACCTACTTTTTCTATAAAATAATAAGGAATATATTTTAGTGTCCGCATACAATACAGATATTTAAATTAAATCTACGTTTATACGCAGAAATGTATATGATATAATACAGTAGATTCCAAAACATGAAATAACGAAAACATAATGAAAATCCTTGTAACAATTATCGAATTTTATGAAAATGGACATCAGCCATATTCCATAATTTTCCATAAAAAAAAATTCCATTTTATTGAAAACTGCAAGTTATATTACTCCAATTACATTATTTCTTGATAGTAGGTGTTATTAACTTAAATATTACTAGGAGAAGAACTAATCGGGCACATTAGTTTATTTATAACAAATGTTAAGAAATGGCAAGGCGGGTATAAATACGGCAAAAGCATTTTTTCGCTAAACAGCTCCGTTAAACGTCGTAAGTGTCGTAGAAATTGATTAAATTTATCAAAAGATATCGTTGTCGGAGTCTTCAAAAACAAAATCTATTTATTTATTAAAATTTAAGATTATTCTTACAAACTAATTATTTTTTTTAATAATAGTCTTAAACTGATCATTTTTCAGTCTTAATTTAATTTTTAACTTAAACACTGCAATGAATACAGCAATTCCCGTCCAAAGTGATTACTTCATTTAAAAGATATTTTTAACATTATCAGAGATCAAAGGAGCGAGCTGGCCGTCAGAAAGTAGGTGATCATCTGCACTTTGCACACTAACAACCTCAGAACAGTCACCAGTGCACTGAAGGTCTCTTAGAACGATTAGTATTTCTAATCGAGAGAGGAGTGGACTGATGGAGGAGGAGTGGGCCACCAAAACTTTCACTCGCTGGACGAAACGCAACAGCGGAAGCTGCTACTTCATGCATGTATTTTATGTGAAAATATGGTATCTGACCGTTCGAACGGCCCATTTTCGTGGTTCAGACAAATTGGCCACAACATGGTTCTAGCCCAGTAGACGTTTGTCATTCTCAATATCTTCTTATTTATACTTCTAATAATTTTGGAATAGAACACTGGTAACTTTGAGCTCGAGAATATCACCATATTTTAAAAATGATGATGATGTACATATTTTTTGTTATAAATATTAAATGTATATAACAAAAAACATTTTATACCAATTATTATATTGTTTTGAAATATGATACATAAAATTAACGTACTTCAGGCATTAATTAACGTGGTAATTATATTACTTAACAGTAGCCGGTTAAAACACAAATATCATGCTAAAAATTAACAATGATTGTATCATTCAACAACTGTTTCATAGTTGTATTGTATAAAATAATATTTTAGTGCTTTACGAACACGAAAGTGTCACTGCCACATTAATGCGGAAGATTTGAGACTGGCCTAGGTACATAGGCGACCGTTGTCCAGATGTTTTTATTAAACACCACAGAAGGTTACACAGTGCTATGTCGCGACGTCTTCCATCACCACTAAACTAATAATAGCGATTAAAATTCGGATCAGATCGTGAATTACGACAACATAGGAGGTACAGGCTTTCCGGCATGAACTTGCAGTTCGAGCGTCGCGACTACTGACCACTGACCCATGACCCGGTGCCGCTGTTCAGACTCATCGACGACTTAAGGATCTATGCCGAATCTTACTCCGAAGCGTGAATATAAAGTAAGATACTCTTGCGCATGAATAAACCACGCAACAGCGCATCCGAAGGCTGAGAATGGCCCGAGACAGACGCTTAATTCTAATACTTCATACGCGCGGCCCCCTCGCGAGATTGCCCTCACATAATTCCTCATAAGCGAGCCCTGCGACAAACGAATATACGCGGCGGCCGCGCCGTGTGCGCGACTTTACGCAGTTACGCGGCCAGACTACGGGAGAGAAATTTACTTCGGAGTCGGAAATTACGTTACGGGCATTTGTTACAGAATATAAAGAGGTTACAGTGCGTTACCTCGCTTGGCTTATTGTAGTCAGAAGAAACTTGGGCAGCGTTATAATTTAATGATTCGCGAGACGGCTTTTTCGTTCCCGCGAACGGATAAGGAACAATCCGTGTCGACAATCGGCAATAGTTTAGTAACCTGTAAAATCTTGTTTTTCAAGGTTTTGCATCTCGAAACAAACACTTACAAAATTCGTTCCGTGTCAGTCGGTCCGTCTATCGATCAAGAACCTTTATCTCAGCATTGCGTGGAGATGTTGAGTTGAAATTAATATGACATATTTAAATGTATCGTCTCTTGAAGCTATAAGAAAATCAATCTTCTAAGTCAACACTATCAAAACATACGGGAATGTTGTTGCATATTTCGACACTTGCAAATTCATCAAAATTTGTAGGGTGCTGCTCCTAGATGTACTAACTAGAATCAACAAATTTAGCAAGAACTGAGGTCTAACAATTGCAATTAAAAAAATAGTCTGAAAATCATTAGTTTTTAGTTACATTTAAAAAAAAATTACATTACAATTTGAGTTCGTAATATATACTGTAATGTATACTGTGATATATAATGTTCGTAATGTACTATGTATGGGGAAACATTTTTAACTGCCCTCTATTAAAATTTAGATTTTCAAAAATTCAATACTTTACAGTTGTTTTACGAAAATCCTTTAAAAAAAGAAACACGAAACAAGTTTCAGAATGATCAAACCGATCCCTCGATCCCTCGGTATCGTAAACATACAAATGGTTGACATTTTTGATGACAAAAATTTAAATGAAATTATCATTACTTGTTCTTAATAGATAAAAAGCAATAAGCGTGTTTATAATGTAGAAATACTTATTATTTTTTCGTTATATAAAATAAGCACTGTGCATAATTAAAAACCGGCAAGTACTAGTCGGAATCGCGTGGAGTGAGTCCTGTAGCGTTTCAAAGGCTCGCGTGGAGAGTGCCCGCCCTGTAGTCGGCGGTGCGGCTTACCCGGGGAAAAGGGACGTGAATGTAATTTTTACTAACCGTTTGCGCTGCGTCAATAAGGTTGGGTCATGGGTCATTACGACCCTGCGCATTTTGGATCAGGTGTTATAAAGGTGTAGCGGTTAACTAAAGCATTTTGACATGCTACTTAGTAGCTCCAGCGAATATAAAAGCTTTTCCATGTTTTGCAAATCACCGTTAATGCATTCAGCCGGTCGAACATGACTCTAAAAAGTCTCTCCATAGGGCCGTCTCTTTCATTTATTACTTTGTACGAGAGAAATAGCCCTATAGAAAGATTCTTCTCTCGGGCGCCATGCTAGGCCTGCAGGGCGACGCCAGCACAATAAAGAAAGCGCATGTGAACTTCCTAAAAATAATTTGAATATTTTATCGTAGTCTGGGTCTTTTTTTGTAACATTTTTATTGCATTTTCAGGCACATAATTTTTCTCTTTACATCGGGTGGAAAAATAAATAAAGTCGCCATAGATATATTCACACAATACTCAGAGAGAAAAGCAAACTATGGGCTCTAGGAACAGCTCGGTGAATGTACAGGCATTGTTGATAGTAATAGAAGCAATGCTAAAGAAAAACAAACCTTAGCAAAAATGACCTAGCATTATAAGCATTACTTAGCCCCGTGCAAACTACTCCAGATCATCTGGAGTTCACTTAAATAACTAACTGCGTTGCCTCAAGCACGTAAGTATCTGAAGTGGCTATAACTCATAAGCAAAATTGCGGTCATAATGACCCTCTTAATGGCAGTGTAACTACTTCCGACCACATGATATCGGACTTAACAATATCTGAAAATGCAATCTGGGGACACGGTAAAGTCTCCGCCAAGATAAGCTAAAAAAAAACTGGTCAAAAGCATGTCGTACTATGCTCATTATAGGGTTCCGAAGCCATTATTACGAAGAAATGCACATCAGATGAAAAAGAAATTTATTACACTTTTTCCATGTTTCCCGTACAGAATAGTTACAATCACATTAGTCGCCTATAACTATAAAAACAAGTATGTATGTCGACTATTACTACTAAACTAGTATAAAATAAAGTGCATCATAAATAGAGCGTATCCTCAAAACACTTACGTTCTATTTGTTGAGAAGCGCAGTTTTTTGGCAATATCTCAAAAACAGTATATACGACCATATTCGTTGAAAGTATTTATTAAGCGTTGTCTTCATCTTTTTTCTCATATTTTTCGTACAAATTAGAAAATATTATTTCTGAAAATATTCACTTAATCAGAAAAATTGCTTAGACACCGTACAGTGTTTTTAAAAGAATGTCGAAATAAGTGCCACTCGTTGATGTTTGCTGAAAAAAAGTTCTTCAGCTTCTGTTACATGTATGGAGGGCCCCCCCTATAAATATTTATTTTTGTTATTTAGCCACTAAGCTAAGTAGCGGCTTATACAAGACACTTACACTACAAATTTCATCAACATACATCTTGTAATTTTTAAATAAAATGCTTGTGACATATGTTCGGATGGACAGGCGGATATGACAAAACTATAAGGATTCCATTTTTGTCATTTTAAATCGGAACCCTAAAAAAGGAAAGCACTGTCTACTTTTTCTCGAAGCATTTTGTCGCATCATCAAACTCTTATACATTCGGCCTAAATAATACTATAGAGACCAAGGTGTCAGGATAAGATTTATTTAGAAAAATGAAAGACACTAAGTTCGATTTATATAGCATTTTGTACTTTAGCTTTTATTAATACCTGAAATGTGTCTATTTTCCACTGACTATCTCTCTCGCTCATTAGGATACTACCCGAAATCTTGGAAAACTAAAATTTGTTACGCAAAAAGTTTATTAGCACACAAATAACAAAAAAAAATAATAAATCGTAACTTTCGCCCACGAACCCCCATAAAGAAGGTCCAGGTCTATATATAAAACTAAGGTAGTACCCAAAATCCTAAAGAGCTGGAAATCGGTATGTAGTTTGTTTTTTCACGGTTTCATTTCTGTCTTGCTATTTCGCTACCGCCGTACAGACACTCCCATGACTTATGGTATGAAATTAAGTCACCGGTCTTCAATATTGTATCATGATATACTTCTATTAAACACTCACACCACACTTTCTGACCAAGGCGTAGGGTTTGTAGAATTAACAGTTGTAGAGTTAGGGGCTTGGCTCTTCATGAGATCTGATAACTTTTTAACAATAAAAGCGTTATGAGCTCGTGAGTCTTGACCAACCAATTCTAAATTAAATGTTTTTGGTGGGCTTCTTGTTACCGCGATTTCTCCACCGCCGCGTAAGCCCTTCGGATTTATTCCTTCGTCGCTTCGGAGAACGGATTTCTTGCGGTGTGGGCAGAAATTATGAAAGAGTGGATATTCATCCTTTTTCTAATCTTCCCTCTCTCTTTCTCAGCATTTATTCACATTATATACACCCATTCACGCATGCACGTACGCACGCGCACACCCACACACACACACAGACACGAACGCACTTCGTCCACAGACAAATGTTGCTGTACATTACAACCGCTACTCAGCGCGCTCACACCGCTCGACGATTTTTCTTCCTACAATCATGTCGGAGCTTAGTGCATCAACACTCAACTTTTTACTGCTAATACCCTAGGTTACCTATTGTAATCAAACCTAATATTAAAATCTGACCATATGTTTAAAAAAGAACTACATAAATTTAACCAGTAATTCTTCACTTTTTCTTAGTCTCGCATAGTCGGACAGACAACACACAGATAAACGTTGAGTTTTAGAATATATAAAGATAAAACGTTTGCGGTCAATTGCTATTTTAATTTAAAAAATCATTTCAACGTTTATTTATTACGGTAAGCAAAAACAAAAACTGTAAACAAAACCGTAATATTTATTTGAAAATTTAACATCGACATCTCATTAACTTAAAAACAAATAATGTATTTAATATTTCAGTATTGATTCTCTTGTATTATCAATTTTTGTCCAGCATCAACTTATCGCATTTGGGATTTAATTTCACTGTTTAAACATAAATTGATCAACGCTTAAGCGGTGGCGATATCTCCACGGCGCCTGTATGTAGTTGTAGATAGAGCCGATGAATCATCTCGTAAATAAATAATGGCCGCCCGCGGGGAGCAGGCGGCCGAACTCGCGGCGGGTAATAACCATGACAGAGTCGTTCCTGAGGAATCGTTTATTCAGGAGGGAAGTTACGTTTTAAGTATATATAAGTAAATAAGGTCGGGGAAAAAGTTTGGTTGGAAAGTCTTAATGCGTCCACCATATAATTCTGACCTTGCACCCTCAGAGTGTCGCTCGATTCGTTCTCTTTAGAATTCCATAGGTAATATTAGGTTAATATCAACACAGGACTGTCAAAAATACTTATCTCAGTTTTTTGATCATAAATTCTAAAATTTGTAGAACAGATTTATGTCGCTACGTAAAAACTCAATAAAGTTGTTGAACGAAATGGCATATATATAACATTGCCTAAATAATTCTGAAGGGACCAAATCGGGTGACAATCTGAGGGATCAAGGTCAGAATTATACGGTAGATGCATTAACACTTTCCAACCAAACTATCTCCATATTTGCTGAGTGACTAAAGATATGTAGTCAGAAGTTATCATGGGAAAAAATTCACATCATTTCTTTTGATCGATTCCGGCCGTTTTTTTTTCGACGTCTTGCTTGAATCTCATCAACTGTCGGGAATAGAAATCCGAATTAATGATTTTGCCCAGCAGTAGAAGCTCGTAATGAATAATGCCCTTCCGATCCCAGCATACACATAGCATCAACTAGTTAATTCGGATTTCGCAATAGACTGATGAGTTTGCTTACATTTTTTGAGCATGATCTTTTTCGCACGTTCTTTTCGTTTCTTTCAAATAAGTCAATACTTTTTACAACACAATAAAATACTCTTTAGCTAAGTCGTAAGAATTAATGTGCCAATCTTGCTCTATTTTTTTTCAAAATGGTATCGACTTTATCCGTAACAGGTAGACTACAACAAGGTTCATTTTTGACATAAAAATTACCGGACTGAAAACGCTTGAACCAGTTTTGTGCTATTCTTACTGACACTGCATTATATCCACAAACTCCATAAATTTTTTCACGACTTGTGTTGCATTTTTCTCTTATTTGTATTAAAACTTCAAAATGTATCAAGCTTCTACCTTAGATTCACTCATTTTGGTGGACATAAATACAATAGAAAAATGGCGCGATACCGTTTTTACTTTTTTTTAAAATGTCATTTATTTATTCATGTCAAAACTAGCCAAATAGAAACAGCACAACCAAAAAGATTTTACTGCAACTTTTTACTTACAAAATACAAAAACTTTTTCCGACCTAATATGTATATACAAGTTTCGTTCCTAAAATGTATAATTTAAGTTGAACTATACTTCTATTAATTAAACGATTCCCGTTTTTCATGAATAAACTATTTTTTCAATGTCTTAAAATAACTTAGCAGATCCAGTGAACAAATATCCCCATAAATATACATCGTTTTGCTATTTTTTTTTGCTAAAGCGCTACACAACTATTTTATTTTATCATATAAAATCTTAAATCTATAAGTATTAAACTTATAGGCCTATAAATATAGCTTCTAAAAAGTTAGACAGTGTTGCCGTGGCAAAAATGTTGAACGTTATCTGATAATCTATGACTGCGTATCTACTAAATTTAACAAAATCTGAAATAGCTCTAAAACCTCAGAGATTAAAAAGGAAGGATCATTTCTATCAAATTTTCAATTGTATCATTGAAAACACCGAAACATACAATACGCATGCTATAATAAAAAGCATATGTACACACGTAAGAAGTTCATTGGCGTAAATAAAAAAAAAAACATTGTTTTCAAATTAGAAATTATTTATGTAAAACCAACAATTTATCTGATGCATGTTATTTTCTGTATCTTCAAAAAATGTAATTTGAATGATTTTATTAATACTTAAAATGAATATGGCCTCAAATATTGATGTACAATTTTGTAATAAGAAAATAAATATGCTCTAAATAGAAATGCATAATGGTTTATAAATGTTAACAACAATATTCACAATATAAAACATCGGTATTCAGAAATTAGTCTACATAAATACATATTTATTACTTTGGCCAGATTTTCCTAATGCGCCAAAAGAAAGCAAATTATATTTTACATGATGTTTCAATCTAAATGTTTTTAGATCAAACTGATACCTCATTTTAACCTAAAATCTGATAATATATATGTGTGTCAATAATACCTAAAATTATGTCGGAATATAAAATGTTTATAGTAAATAGTTTTCAACAAAAACTCTTGTTAGACGAATATGAGAGTGATCCTACTTTTTTACGATATATTTACAGAACCCTAAAAAAAGTTCTTATGTAGTTCGAAGTACCCTGGGAACGCTTTAATTTTTTCTCTTGAGTTTCAAATTAATTCTATTTTACTGCGTTGTATTGCGAAAATAAATTAGTGTAAATCCATTATTTTTGTAAGTGCTTATTGAATTCAAGCGCCTTAAACTTAAGCAAAGGTAACAATGAATTTATTTAAATATGCACGACTTATAATATGTTTGTGTAAATAAGATGATATTAGTTGTTGTATTTAGTTTGTCGACTGAGATATTTCATTTTATGAATTTTGAGAGGATCACCTATGTTTCGACGAACGTGATTTTAGCAATCCCTTTTTCGATAAAATTATAATGCCATACTTGCATACACACTCAACATATTATCTTCAATAAATTTGTCTATCCTTTTACATTTACACTTACATCATTATTATTTGCTGTGATTAATGGTAAATAAATAAAATTTATTTGTTATTTTAAATAAAAAAAAAAAAACACTGTGCCGATAGAAATTTAAAAAAAATAATTTATTTTCAATAGAATTCTTTTCGCGAAGCTTTTGGCAATTGAATCTCGTTCGAGTTCATTCCAGCATAAATTACGTCTTTCATGTCCTAATTAATCCTAGAACTCTATTTTCTAGAATTGTTCATGTTGCTTTTAATTGCTAGCAATTAACGTTCCAAGGAGATCACAATTAAGCTTTTTTTAGTAATAGAGGCTAAATTTAGGATTTAAAAATTTTGAACTCCTAAGAAATACCTACTACAAGCAGTCATCAAACTTCATGCAGAACTAACAATTATTTTCTTGATCCTCGAGGCCTAACAACAACGCCTAATTATTACAGATTCATATTGACCGCTCTCAATCCATAAAACGATAATGGCATTTATAACGTAATCAAAGATACTCGGTATGGTCTTTAACAAAGCATTTAAATTTTATTTAAATGTCGTAAATTCAATTTCTTTACCAATTAAAAAAAACCTTAATCAGGTACTTTGTGGTTTATTTATGGTAAGTAAAATACATTATGGTCAAGTGTCTCTGTTGTCAATGTTTAATATCGAGCTTTTCTCGTTCAGTTGAAGGGTTGCACCCTTCCACGATCTTATTACATTTTTAAAGACTTAAAAAAGCAAAGTATCAATCATTAGGCCTTCGTCATAGTATTAATAAAAATTAATTTTTACCTGCCATTCCACTACATTTTCAATTGAAAATCGATTGCTTTCACCTGTAAACCTTTTATAACGTTCCACTCGTGTATATTTCCTGGGATCGATGTGCTTCAACATCGGATAAAAAATTGTATTTCTGACATTCACTACGGAGTTGATTTATATAAAATAAATTTACCGCGTAGATATTTTTCAGAGTAGAAGGCAGATACCATCGAGTTTCATCTACACATTTCTCTTACTTAAAAATCATCTATTTTTCTGTTTGCATTATCATTGATTTTAAATAATTAATTTTTTTCGTTTTTCAATCAAATTGCAATTGGTTCTGCATCCTTTTGTTTTCTTTTTTTCTTTCGCAGGTCCTCTTTTCAGGTCCCTTGCATTATGCGTCCCACAAATTTCTATAATGATTCTACCAAAATTCACCTCTACAAGATTCTCAAAATATTTAAACTCACTCTCCTCTACTCCGACCACTAGATCTTCTTTTAAAGCACGCCACCTTTTAACATCAATATTTCTGCATTATTGATACACACCTCACAAAACGCATAGAAGGATTGTACCACCATTACAGTTCGAGCAGTACTGATTAATCTGCATCGTACAGTCCAAGAGACCGGTCTACGTAAAATGTAAGGTATGCGGTAAACTCGAAAGTCGTTATTGGGAAGGTTGAGTTCTGGTGGCAAATAAAAAGCTAGTCAGATACCACGTATGTTAATATCAACACTAGCTTTATTCTGTTCAAACGTTCTATTGAGAATAATTTATTTTCAAGCTGTTTGTGTACGATTTAACTTAATACTGGTATTGGACATAACGAGATAAATCGAACACAAATCGCTTGAAAATTAATTTTTCTTTGAATTTGTTTAAAGTTGCCAGTCGCAGTAGTAAAAACTGAGAGACCTTTAAGGGACAATTAAAATCGACAAAGAACTATTTCAATTACAGTATAGTATGGGAAATAAAAATTACTTTTACATCAGAGATATTGTTAGCAATTTTGCCTGCACAAAAGCATCAAACTTTTTATCCAGTATTTTAATTTTCATTAATTGAAAATGTTTTTTTTCGATTGGCATTTCGATTTCGACTGCGATGTCAAAAGATGCGTATGAAGAAGTACGTGACGGTAAAAAAATCTTTGAAAAATGTTGATAAATATTTGATAAAGTCGTATAAACTGCTAAGTTTTTTAAAGTTCTGACTTTTTTAGGGAGATCTTTTATTACTATTTAGATTTTTTTTGAGTGTTTTATGTTTTTATTGAAGTTTGACTCAATATCTGAAAATTAAAAATTCTTTTTTTATATTTTTTAATAATAATATAAAATTTTTGCAATACTTCTTTTTAAACGACCGATTTACGAATTGCGTCAAATGTAAACGGGAATATCTATATAGGTCTAAATAAACGTTAATTTTTACATTTCAACATATTTTTTGATACATTCAAGAAAAAACATTTTTATTTTTAAATTAGAAGTAATTTACGATATTTTTTTGTTTTTATCGCTTTTATTTTATTTCTTTAGTTACTAGTTCATTTTAAATGTACCCGAAGGTTGTACAGAGCACGAGATCTGTGATTATTTTGTATTTAAGCTGTTTATGCGCCCTGCCCACGACAAGTCATAAAGTTAACAATGTTTATTTTTCTTAAGTCTCAAATTAAAAATCGAATACCCGGTACAAGTTTTCGACTGCCAAAAAATCAATAAATCAACGCCACTAGCTGCGAGCATCAGTATTGTTTTTTCGAGTATATATTGAAAAAAAAAACTTACTACGCTGAAACTGCCAATAATTTCTAAAGTCTCGATCAGTGAAACTTTAAAATCGATATTCGAGTATACAATTACGTGTTCATTCGCACTCCGTGTCGTTATTTATCGTCGAATTTCAACTAGCTATTCCAGCTGAACGGCGCATCACTATTTCCCGCTTCCGCTCGCTAAATTTAAAATGTAAAAGTTCGTAGCACCGGCGCCCGCGCTGATCTCCTTTGCATGCATAATATATAACAACAAATCCTGAATAAATGGTGAGCTGGTTCGCTACAGTTTTGCGTATCTACTCGGCGTCCGCTTGTTGCGACCAATTGGTTTTCGATAAGTTCTTAACGGGTCAAAGATAAAATCATTCACTTGTACATTCCGTATTACGTTTCAATGTTTCACTACAAAACACGAGAGTAGAGTCTTCTATATGTATATATTACGATACAGATCCCACGCTACTTATACAAATCTTGAAAATTCCCTTTTTTCCGATATAGAAAATAGTCAAATACACAAGACAATAATGCAAAGAACGAAATTATACAATTATCGTAGGGTCCGTAGGTGCGAAATACGAATGCTATTGTATATATTTCGGTATACTCGTACGAATTAATTCGATCGCTGTCCATTTAATATTTATTTACCAATATTTCTAGATAGCCAAGCTATAGAGCAATAAACGCACAAAGAAACTTCTGTAATAGCATCTCTACACAGTTGCACATAAATAAAAGACCAGCTAAACGTGAGTCTCTAACTTGTAATATTAATCCTCGATGAACTAAATCAACTTTTACAGATGTTTTCTCTGGAAATTTAAGAACAAGATTTTAAATTTCCCGATTTTTTTCACAATTTTTTAGCACGCGTACTTTAGAGTTAAGGTAGAGACAAAACTCGATTTTCATGAATTTCCTTTAATAAATTTTAAAGTAGGCATTTTAAAATTAAAAGAAAAATAGAATTTTTGCACCAAAGTCATTCATTCGGTATGTCACATGATGCACTTTAACCAAGTTCTTTTTTTATTTTTTAATTAGTTCCTCGAAATCAAACACCATAAGTAAAATTTCTTTACTCACACTATATATTCAAGATTGGTCAATCGCCTGACTCTAGGTACCGAATCACAGCTTTTTTTTGTCAAACGCTAATAACAAATACATTGGGCCGAGACAATGTAAAAGCCCAGCTATATAAAAATAATACTAACTAATCCAATCTTAAAACCCTACATATTTGCCTCTTATTCGCACTTGACACTACCATTATTATATTGCTGGTTATAGCAAATGCGAACCCAATACTTTCAGCTATTTTAATGCTAGACTTAATCTACTTTCGGTATAACAGTTGTACTGAAAAAACTCAGCTGAAAATATTTGTTCATACGTGGCGGCGAAAGATAAAAAAGCACGTCTGGTTAGATCCTTGATCATTTTATCTGTTACAGTCCCGTAGTCCTCTCATATGTCTAATAAACCCACCCGTTATTGAAAGACTACAATGATGAATCTCCAAATGAGGTATCCAAATCCCCGATGTTACCTCATCAATTTAAACTCGACATGAACGAGATTCAAAATTTTAATAGGGAAACCCCTTTAATTCGAGTCACTTTAAATATTCAAACTTGTGTATTATATCATAAAGGTGGATATATAATGCAATAAACTGAAGATTTGCGTCATACGTGTTTTGGTATATTGGTGAAACTTGATAATGTCTTTTGTATCCACCGTTAACATCCATTTAACTTGTATTCACGTTTACCTACCTTACACCCGTAGTTATATCAACGCTTGCTCAACTAGACAACGAAAGGTTCTAGATTCTTCCGATGAAGGTTTAAGTGCGCATGTACCTATTTAATGAAACATCATTAGTGCCGTCGGAACCGCAGGCATATCGATAGCGCGCGGCCTGATTAGACCGCGATCAAAACGTCGACGCCGCGCAACGCGCCGCGCTAAACCCCACAAGTTGCGGGCGGACGCGTAAATCGCGTAAATCGTAAAGCTGCCGGGAATTGTTTATGACACGCACGCGCGAATGAGTGCCGTCCCCCCTCTGCCCTCCCGCCGGTCGCGACCGAATTTCTCTTTCTCTACCCGCTCTGCCTTAACCGTATAAGAGTTGTTACGACTCGCTATTCCAGATACTCGTTGAAAATGCGTTAAAACGTAGTAATTTATCTACATAATTTCGCAAAGGTTATTAAAATGAAATCCTTAATTTTCGGTGAGTCTGAAAATAAGTACGGCAATTATAATTCTATTCTCGTATTTCGTAGTGGAAGAACTTGAACCCGCCTTTTGTGTTTTGATAATTAAAAGTTGGAATTTTCTCTAATAATAATGTATTTATCGCAATTGTACAAAGGTCGTTTTATCAACGGAGTTTTAAATATCATTAATACGCCACTTAAAAAGCAGTACTGAAGAGTAATATCAGTGCTTTATAGATAAGCATAAATGTCAATTTAAATAAAATAGCGGCCATGCAATAACATAAACTCGGTTACTCTGAAAGTCAAAACCTCGGGGTTAGTTAAAAAAATATTCCGAAAAGGGTGCGCTATAAATTTGACTTACAGCGATTATAATAAGTACATCTATTTCTTCTGATAGATAGTATCTGAAAGTTCTGGTTTCAAACTCAAAAATTTCTCGTGCACTGCATAGCGATGACTAACCAAACATCTACAAATAAAAACAACTTTTAACTTCAAAACTTCATTTATTAACATAAAATTTGAATGAAATGAAAACGTAGTTTAACAAAATTAGATTATAGCTGTTTGTATCTATAGCAAAAGCTTTACCTCCAAAACCATGTTCTGATGTTATGTGCGCGCAAATTGAAAAAGTTTAAGGAATCCACAAGAAAAGTGCCCCATTAAAAAGATACAAATGGAAATAATTTTAAAGACGTCCTAGTTTTATAATATACATAAAGCAAGCAAACTACGCATATATTCCTACTTTGCTGAACTAAATGATGTTATTAATCATATTAATATTCTTTAATATTAATAATAATTCTATGAACCCTTGTGACGTATGATTTATTGAAATGACTAATGAAATATTGTTTAGTGTGTCAATTTGAAAATATTTAACGCAAACAACTATTCAATGAAGTTAGTCCAAAATTTTTAATATTGATCCCTTGTTATTTGTTATCAGCAATTTTGATATATTCGAAAGAGAAAATCGGACCCATCTCAATGTCAAATACAAATTAAATTAAAAATATAAATTCAACCTATCTCTTTCTGATCAATTAGACTTCGAAGAATATCGAGACTTGAGTTAAAATCTGAAACTGTACTTCTAAAATTTCTTACCTATCACTCGCCAAAGCGTTACTCTCGATGCACATAATATTTCATCGCCATAGACGCCGTTTCAGAATTCAGATCGCCGTGAACCCTTATCTACGCCCTATTCGAGTTTCAGCACCGGAGCACCCAAACGAAAACATTACCCGCGATGTCTTCCGTGAGAATGGCTTTGAACTTCTAATGCCTTATCCAAAGTTAGTCGCTTTTATGTCTGTATATACAGTCTCAATTTAAAGAAGATTCTCGCAGAGATAATCTATAGTTTTAATCAATCGCATTATTATTCCACTCTCTATATAAAGGGTTTTTTGCTATACTATCAACTACACAAATTACATATGTATTACATCAATGAATGAAAATGGTCTCAATGTCCTCAGAATGTATGAAAATAAAGATTAAAATGCTAAATATTTTAGGTATTTGCGTATGTGTGTTTATTGAGTGCTCGATTTCAGCTAAAAGTCGACCGTTGCGGCTGAGTGTGTCCAAACTAACAAATACGTGTTAGTTAAATAACCATACGGAAAGTTTGAAATTTTAATGAATTCGTTGAACTAAAATGTCAAAATCAGACTTATATTTCGGACATAATCAGAGGCAATATGAATTATATTTTTTCGTACAATGTTTATTTACATTGAATTGTTCAAAAATGCTACCTGTCCGCTGTACCGCCGACCCGCCTGTCGTCTTCCGTATCCAGGAACGCTCACCACGATGATTTCTTTTGCTGATACCAAAACCATACCAAAACAGACACTTACTTGCAAATGCACCGCACTGCATATTTTTAAGTAAATTAGATCGCGCTCAGAGGTTTTGTTAATACCGCTGGTGAGTCTATGTCGCACTATCCCCCGTCACCGCACCGCTCTGTTGCTATATACGTCAGTCAATAGTATAGGAGGTTTGTGATAGAACGGCGCAAACAACTTGAACACAAACAAATACGCATTCGCGTACTCGAGATTGCTCGGCTGCTAGCTGTCTCATACATTGTTCCTTCCGGTATGACTATATCTTTCTACCTTGTTTTATTCACTACGAAACTTAGATTTCAATTTCAATCTGTCTAAATTAACATTAGTGGCCGCTGAAAACAAAATATTACGCAGAAAATTACTGGCTTTTCCAAGAGCTTGTAGCAGGTAAGCTCATCGTGATTGTAGGTGGAAAATTTCGACTCTAGGAAAGAAAAATTTATAAACTCGGTTGCAAAGTCAAGTTTCGCCAGCAGAAGAATGGAACACGAAACGAATATGTCTTTTTTCGGTGTTGCAAATGTATATTTAGAGATGAACGATAAAATGGATGTGCCTGAAACTGGAAAAACGATACACACTGAAAAAAATTTTTTTTTAAATAATAAAATAAGCGATTTCCTAAGGATAATATGGGGCCTACATAAGTACGACGTTATTTTTATTAAATAAATATTGTTGAAGTAACTAAATTAATTAACATGAATTTAATGCTTGTTATAGAGAATTCAACTAATTCATATTATATTAATTTAACGTAAAACTTTAATCAAACTTACAGTAATTATTTGTAAAATCTATAAAAAAAAAGGTTCTTTTTACTTAGCGGGTACAGAAAAAATTTACTGGGAATCTCTGTATATTTAACTATATTATTTTAATATATATCACTAGAGGTGTTTGGTACATGATTTTAGTACTTTTAACGAAACTAATTTTGTATTTGTAACAAAACTGTGTTTATATAGTTCATCAAATTGCTTTTGTTAATCTACAGAAATCAGTTTAATACACTAGTCCCGCTATACGGGAACTTTCAGATATTAAACTTGTAAGAACAAATAGTACACTTTCATCTCAACCAAAAGACCAAGAAGCGGTAGCGTACAGATATTCTTGGAATTTCATAAGTCTGATCGTCGACAAGAACATCCTTAATAATAAAATAGTCTTGTGTAGAAATAATATAATTTTTTCTCAATATTAACAGGAAAATATTTTTTAATAGTGTCATAAAAAAATATTTGTATTTTACAAAATGTCATTGTTAACATAAGCTTTGCATAATGCTACTTTTAGCTAAGAATAATTTTTGAATTTGTGTGAGACAAAATAAAGCAATTTTCATCAAAATTAATTGTCACCATGAGACATTTTCTTCTTAATAATATGACTTACTGATAATATTAAAAAAAAATTGTTGTTGTTTTAATATTCACTACCCTTAGATTTCATAAAATACTACTGAGAAAGTAATTTTCAAATTAGAATGGCTTAACCGATTTATAATTGCACTAAAAATTATATGAAAGTAATTTAGAACCCCACAATTACGTTTTTCAGTATCTTTTTACGATAAACTTATACTACAATCTTATTTCTTTCACAAAAGACTTGTATTATGTAATTTAATATTATTTACCCATATTTTTCAAAACGACTTAATTTAAAGCAAATATGTTTTTAGTTTCTTTGAAAGTTTTTAGTCAATTTTAAGTTTCGTTATAGTTATTATTACTAAATACTGTTTGTTATGTTTATCATGAGAACCGTTCTGTGTATTTTACAAAATGTAAATTTTAAATTAATTAAAGTTACTTGTGGATTCTACTAAAAATATTTTGTTGCTATTATAAACAAAGTATACTGGTAAATTTCACTGCAATCATTGTTTAATCTCACTTTTTTAATATGTTTTTTTGACAAATAATTCATTTGAATTGACTATTGAAAAGGCTACGACGTATGAATTCAATGCATTTTATACGATCTAGTTTGAACGAAAGCATACATTTTTAACCTGATTAAAATTGACCCACTCTCCCCTCTATCGAGAGTCCTATTCCTTTCGAAATTTCTCGTGACCAACTCCACCACCTCATTAGACGTATTCCTTTGTAAATGGCCGGCGACGCACTAGTGACTTCTTTGGAATTGCGACTGCCCATGGTTGACGATGATTACTGACGCTCTGGTGGCTCACATTTATTGAGAACTGAGAGAAGTATTTGGTTAATCAAAGCATAGTAAATGAGATCGTTCATGATGAAGTCAACAAGACTGTAATAACGTTTCTCCTATTATGCTATTAGCTGAGTTATGTAAAACAAACACTATTTATAACGAAAGAAAAATACACTCCTATACATGGTGAAATATTCAACATTGACGACACACTACCAAGTGAAACATGACAGATTTTGAACAAATAACGATATAAGTGATGAAATCACAAAGTGGCAAGTAATGGATAAAGAAAAATTTTACTAAACTTATTGTTCGGAAAAGCCAAATATACGGTATAAAATATTAATAGCGAAAGATGAGCCATTGCTATTGCAACTTTGTATACAAATTTAATTTGGCTACAAAGTAAAGCTAAAAAATCTTGAAAGGATAAAATAAATAAATAAAAAATGGCTCTGACAGGAATATGTCGGACAATTGCCAGGCAAGTAACAGCGGGTTTGCCGAAACGCCGCGTGTAAAATTTATTAAATGAAATAGTGGATGCATATTGAACGAAAAATAGGTAAGTGAATATTTTAATTATCATAATGGAAATGAAGTAACGTGGGAAAAAAAATTAAATCACTCTTCGTCGCTTATGACTTATATATATGTCATAACAGTAATATAATAAGGCGATGAAATTTGAAAGAAAATATATTAAGCACATAGAAAGTAAAATCATGTTCGGCTGACCATTGACCGCTTAAAATTTTAAATTAGTAATTCTTTTTCTAGTGTAACCAAAACAATCTACAAGGTAAATATATATGAGGAAAGATTGGCTAAGACTACCCTAAGAAAACTTATTTATACAAAATTGATGGCATATTAAGGAAGGGCTAAATTCTATCCAAGGAACCCGAAAGCGAGGAGCCTGCATAAAACGATTATTGAATTTATGATGCTATCCGAAGACCGCATCAAGCTAAAGTGTGCCAGTTTTCTCTCTGAATCTGCGATGTCCCTACGTCCCTTCAAGGAAGATAGACCTTAATTTACAATAAAGTATTAAATAGAAGTAACTTTATATAGGAAAAGTTTTTGGAATACGATATTTTTCATTTTAAAAATATAATAATCTAATAAAAATGAAGATATCAGCTCGCGTTATATCGCGAATCCTAAAAATAAACCACGTACTCGACGCTTAGAAGCGTGGAACCAAATGTAACACGAGACATGTCTGTCCCTCATCTTCATTCATGACAGCCCACCCTCCAGGTCAAGGTAGCTTTGAAAGAATTGAATACAGCAAAAACTTACATACGCTCCTGGGGTAGCTATGAACAATATATATCTTGCTTCTTTCCGCCGGGTAAAATATGGGATGTCGCTTAACACTGTCTGCTGAAGATTTACGGGCGTGACACTACGCGCTTCTGAACTTTTTACGTAACGGTATACATTTAAGAAAAGCCTCGCTGAAAACATCAAGTACTTTTATATCGAACAATATGGTACTTCAGATTACAATTGACCAATATTCCTGCTTATTGGTATATTTCTATAATTTTCAGTTGCTACCTAAAAGAAATAGAAAAAAATAGTAGATGCACAATAAACAAAGGACTAATTTAAGGGGTAAAGTTGAACAGCAATTTGGAACAACAAGTATTAGAGCAAACGTAAGCAAGATCCAAAACATGGTGTTTAATGAAAGCAAAAGTATGGCTACCTATCTAAAGATAACATTATAAAAAATTTGTTTGCGTCTCAATCTTTTTTAAAAATCTATTCGTTATTCAAATTTTAATTCAAAATTTATTGTGAACCGTATTTTAAAAGTCATAAGTTAGTCATCTTTGAAAAACTAAATTCAACGACATATATTGAAGCTTTTTAATGGCTACTCATTATAAATGGTTTACTTTCGCATAGCCTTTATTCATCAGAGCTTTCTTCCTATAAATTTGAAGGCGTTCGCTTATTTAATTTATTTTTTTTTATTGTAATGTAATCTTTATGATTTACTACAACTCTATGTTCCTATTTAGGGATACTAAACAAATGTATAAAAATTATAAAGAATATACCTCCCTTAATCTTTCTCAATTCCTTTGAAATATATGTTTTAGATGAAACATAACTTACATCACTTATACATCACTTTAAATTATCTTACCACAAAACGATATTTACACACACACACACACACACACACGTGTTGTGTGTGTGTGTGTATGTGTGTGTGTGTGTGTGTGTGTTTGTGTGCGTGCGTGTATGTGTGTAAGAAAAAAACAAACACATTCGATTAGGGCGCAAAACTACTCATACGAATCTTAACATAAATTTAAAAAAAAACACTTCCAGTTTTTTTCTCAATAACATATATTTTTCGCACGGAGAAAGATGAAAGTAAAATTGGCGACAACATTTTATTTACAAGATTTCGTATTCACTCCATATATTTTTACGACCATAATCACTTATACACCCCATATGTACCGTCTGCTATAATTCTCTTCAGAAATATAAAATGCATTAGCGCAATATTGTAAAAACTTTAGTACATTATATATAGCGCTATATTTATTTTAACGCATAACAATATTCTTACAAATCCTATCACAATATATGCATAAGCACATAGTTGCTTATGCGTGTATTGTGGCGAGTGAAGGTATAAGTGCTTATGTTTATAGGTATAGGCAGATACCACAGATCTCCACTTGATACGATCTGTGATAGGAATGGTTAAACAGCAGTTTAAAAATATGTCGTTTGTAATCTTGTAAAGATAAGTGTGTTCTTGATCACCCTTTACGGATCCTTTTATTTACAATATTTAAAATGCCTTTTGCTGTTGACTACATCTTTTAAATCACAGCGTGCATTCACATCACTATTCGACTTCTATATTCCACAAATTTGAGGTGTTACACACATTGCAACACCTCAAAATTATTTTTTTTTCAATTTATTAGTTTAAACTTCCTTCATAGACTGACAATTCAATAAAAAATTTTGAATAAATCGTCGTAGTTATTGCAAATTACAATGGTTTCAAAATTCACCTGAATCAAAAATAAAACAACTTTTAAATTTTCAACTCTGTTCGAAATACGGACCTCAAAGAAAAGTTAATATAAATATTCATTTTCAATATTTTACTTCTATTTTGAATATGTTCCAATTTTTTGAGTAACTCGTCATTTGTCACTTGTAATAGCTAATATCTGGGCAACCGCCGAGCAATGCTTCCCTCGGCGTTCTTCATTGGGTTTGCTTGAGAATATAATGGCTTCCCATAGAAAAGTTACTTCTGTTCATTGCCAACAATAAATATATAAATTGCAAAATTAATTTTTATTATTTTTGTTTAAACTGTGCGATTTGTAGTGATATCTATATTCAGAACAATAACATACCAACAACGTAATTACCTCATAATACTCTGAAATGGCGCTAGGATTTTAGGAACCCTAGAATATTTAGGATTTTTTGTCTCATTTTCTAAATTAATAAGGTGAGGTTAATATTTAAAAGTTTGAAAAGTATATTTATTTCTTTGGCCGGTAAGACAGCTGAAAGCATTGCTTGAAATTGATTTTGTCTAAGAAACAAAAATGAGATGTTATAATGAATCTATGTCATAACTTGCGTTTATGGAGATTTCCATAAAGAACCCTGATTTTCAAGAGACTTATTACGAATATTTAATACTACAAATTATTATTAAGAAAACGTTATAAAAAATCAGCTGTATACACCTAGATAGATATTATATTAGAAAGTAGAGTTTTTATGTTTCTCGAATTTTCTGCTATAACGATGGAACACTGCTGTTTAAATGAGCTGACACAGCCCAGAACCGTAGTTCCGTGCTTCTGCGACAACTTATTAGCATTCACGATAGTACTTAAAATTCCTGCCTTGCTTTACTGCCGTAAACTACATTACATCTTTACATACATAAGATCCATGTTTGATATTACAAAGGACACAGCGAAATGCTTTTATTCCTATAGATGCATATAAGAAATACTTTTTTGTACCAGGTTAAGTTTCCACATGTGAATTTTTAATGGAGTTATATTATATAGATGAAAGTAACGAGAATACTCCATTGTGGATATTTTAAGTCAAAACATTATTTCATTTCCTCATTAAGAATAATTTTCTAAAGTTGATGACATTTATTTTTGATGTTATCAACACTAGTCAACATTAGATGTCGCTCATTGCATATTCTAATATTTACAAACTGATTATAGAATACATTAAACCAGGATATAATTGATTACAAATTATATCCAACACGAGGAACATATACGTAGATGATCTTACGCTGACACTTTTTTTGAAGTGGCGATATCGAAAATTATATAATAAACAAACATATTTAAATCCCAAAATGAAACTCTTTGCCAACATCATTATCTATGTATTGTTTTTATGTTTGCATTAATCTGTTATTTGTTTTTACAAATTGGCGATAAAACGAAAATTGTCCAACGTCAACATGAATTTATAGCGAAAAAATTTTCGTGCAAGGATGTTCTACGACTTATGTTGCCATTTAAGCAAATAAGAAACAAATAACAGACTTCGGTTGACCTTTCATGATCAAGTTGCATCCCTTGGCACTGTTTATAACTGGTTTAACGAGTTCAAACGTGGTCGCACTAGTCTAATTAGAGATCTACGTGAGGGACATCCTTTTACGGCAATGACCCAAGACAGCATCAGTGCGGTGCGGCTCATCATAGAAACTCACAAAAGAATGACCTACTAGCAGATTCGGACAACCTTAGACATTGGTATGAGTGAAGTGCACAAAATACTTCACGAATATTTAGTGATCAGGAAGCTTTGTACTCGATGGATATCTCAATTTAACAGAAGCTCAAAAACTCTGTCATATTTATTGGTGCCGCGAAACAATGCACAGATTTGCTGGTGGTAACTCAAATGTTATTTACTATACAGTTACAGGTGAAGTGAGCTGGATTTATTGTTACAATCTCGAAACCAAAAAACAGTCTGCTCAGTCGGTTTTTCTTTTCAAAGATTTACCACTAAAGTAAAACCGAGGTCGAAGCGTCGAAAAAAAGATGGTGGCCTCTTTCTTCGAAATGATAGGTCATTATGCAAAAATTGTTTAAGACTATAAAAAAACAATCACTGCACACTGATGGGCTAACAATTGTTTGTCCTATGTTTTGAAATAAGTTCGGCAAAAATGACCTTGCACTAGGATTCTCCATCATGATGATAACGCCTCACCACATACAGCCAGACAAATAATTTACGATTTGTACGAAGCGTTGGCAAATGCTAGTATCAACATAATATGTAACCTATATGTTCGTAAATAGTATAGCTATTTATGAGTGAATAAGAAATTAGAATCGGTGTAGCAGTTCAGTTCAATAATACAAATATGCGAACGAAGTCGGAGATAAATACTAGTAAGTGAAATAAAAAACACGAGGATATTAGAACCCAACGTTGTGTCATTACTTTAAGCCAATCGATCGACTGCTTTTCGAGTTTAGCGACCAAAGACATACAGAAACTGCATTTTTATAGATGAAATTTGTGCGTTAGAGTTTGTCTTTTATTTTATCCTCATACAGCCACTATATAATCCGTCACGCAGCAGTCGTATATCATAGTCAGCACTCTAGTTAAAATCTCAGCAAAAATATAGCGCAATAAAGTATTTGTCAGACTCGGCTCAAACACGCCGAGACAGATCCAGTGCTTACATTCACACCGCACGTCCTAATCCGTCCCGAACTCCACCTTAATCTTCGCACGCCGTCGGTTCGCGCGCGCTCATCCGGCGCGTTGCCCCATCGTCGTAAATCACGTGGCCGGCGTCGCGCTCAAAACACGCCAAACAAAGCGCCCCGAGAGCAACTTTTGAACATCCCCCGAGCGCGCCGGGGGTGCGCCGCCCTTCCTAATGGACACTTTGTATAATTTTATCGACGCGTCCTCAGATAACCGGACCCCGTTTCTCGAAGCCGGGCAAATATTTACAGCGGCGCGCGCCGGCCCGGTTTTTCAATGCCGTTTCAATGCCCCTAAAACCGCCCCGATGCGATGCTTCGGGATCCCTTCGAGGACCGGTGTACTTTGTCCGTGCGGTTTCCGGGAAGAAAAATCGTTCGGTTGTTTCTGCCCCTTTTTGCCGTCCGTTACAAAGCTTTCCGCTTGTATTTTTAGTGCACCATGCCGAAATTGAATATTAATGACGTCGCTTCGACGCCAAAGTGTACGTTAGGTTTTCTGCATGTCTAGTACGTTCTAACTGACCAAAATTGATGAATGCGCAAAATAATAATTCGACACAGTATTAGAAATTGGTAGCCTAACTAGACCCTTGCTGTTTTTAAAATAAATTTAGTTCTGGGCCAAAAATTCGAAGCTTATTTTTTTCAGGTATTGTAGAGTGGAACACCAAATCCTTATTATACTTTTCATCTCGAAGATGAATATATTTTTCTTCGCAGTTAATATAAATAAGCATTACACTAATTTAGAAACGTCTAGGGTGGAACAGAGTAGCATCCATATTTATGATATAATAACAGCATTCACTCATAATTCTTTTTAGTATAATATGATTAAGAGAAAAAACATTATGTTTTTACGTTTGCTGACCCTACAAATGGTGGGCGAGAGGTTTAGAATACGAAATAAATATAAAAGTAATAAAAAAGCTATTCCCGTATATACATCGACTGCCGGCACAACCCACAAGTTTTATTTAAAACTTATTTGGCATTACTTTCCTGTTAATGAATATAGTCCCATCTAGGTACTTAAGATATATATATATAGTGAATTAAAACAACACTACTCGCATTCATATGAACGTTTTCAAAGTACAGAGATAATAATAACCGTATAAAATATTGAAAATTTGATGTAAATTACAACACTATTATTGTCTTAAAACTCTTGAGGACGACGTTAATCTCTTCAATGTATAAATCAAATTGCTATCGAATTCTCAACCTATTTTCATGAGATTTATACTGACTTGCAAACTTTATATATCTTTATATATATTCATAAACAAAGCAAAGAACATCGTAAGGTCACTATGCAAAACAACGGGTTGTCAAAATCTGTACACAAAGCGCGTCGCGTGGCATACTGAATTCAAGTTACTTCCAACAATAAAATTTTCCATTTTAAAAATCTTGATGTGTATTCAAAATTAACAACTTACCTTAGTAATCAATTATAAGGCTAATCAATGTTAATTAAATATAAAAATATAAAAACGCACGACGCTCCGACGTAATTTATGAATAATGTTGTCATCAAGATTAAGGACAACGAATTTACGCAAAGCTGTACCCTGTTTTATTGAATATTATAGTGACTATTTTCGAAATCGATACTACACTTTTTTTATTATGGGAAAATAAAATACGCAGTTTTTTATTAAGATTCTACTTATTAAGATACGCGCTTCAAAGCTCTTCCAACTGGTATATAAATTTTTCTTGCATAATTTCATACGAATTCTTTGTTGATATAGACTGGAATAAATTACTAAAGTTGTTATTTTTTATCCTATCCTTACGACTACAGATTCCAACAAAACTTTTAAAAATTCTGAACTGTTTTTGTAATATAAACGATCTAGAATATTCTTGCCTTTGATATTTTTTACCACAATAAATAATATGTAATAAACTGCCATACTACATTGCATTACACACAAATTTTACACATTATTATAATTATTTTTTCGAAAATTCCTATTCTAATCTGATCCTGACAAACAAGAGAATTTAAAGGATAGTAGACAAAAATGTAATAACTCGTATTTGAAGTAGTACATACACATAAATACAAAATTTTCGGTAAATTAGCGCATTCTATTGAAATCTCCGTAATTTGCTACTCCGCCTTCTTCGCTTACCCATCATCGACTACGTTAAGACCGGAACACTGTCTACCTGACAATGACAATGAGAGATTTTCGCAATGACGTAAAACAATGACAAATTTAATACCGTCTGCCTCAATTGATGGCTTTGATGTTACTGATCAATGTCAAATTCAAAGAAACGAAACAAAGCTTATTTCTTTTGCTTCAACCTTAATATTTTCCAAGTAACATAAAATACACTTTATACATTTAAAATCTAATATTTTCCGGGAGAAAACCACATTGTTCTTCATTTCGTTACGATTCCCATAGTATTTTTTACAGATATAAATTATTCAACATTACCTTTTTTTTTTATTTCAGTACTAAAGAAAAAAAATATGTTTGCTCATGACGATACGATAAAATTAAAAATTTATTTATATAAAAAACTATTTTTTTTTAATATGTAGATAATAATTATTATTTTGATATTATATTATTTCGGCGTATTAGGAACAAGAAAATATTTTGATTTTATAATGCCATTATAAATTTTTATATTTCGATACTCATGAAGGTAATATAAGTTACAGTCTTATACACTTATATTTATTAAATGAAGAATTTAGACTCAAATCCATTTAAACGTTTAATATGTAAAATTTATCCACTGGAACCAAGTTTATTCGATTCAGCATCACTGACCCGAGCGCGACTGGAGCGTGCGAGAAGATTTTAGACTGGGTATGCATGGCTAAGAAAACTTTTTAGTTTTACCATATTTTCGTATGGTGGTTCACCGACGGTGGTTACCTATCCTACTTGATTCTCACTATACGACAGATTCTTCTCGACAATTCATACAATAGGAAGAAAAGTCATCATAAGCAAGTAGATTAACAAACTTCGAGTCTTTTAAATTTTTGTAGCCACTACAACATTCGTTCAAAACAATGTCTATAATTTCGCAAAACATGCGCTTTTAATAGTGTTGAAACTCATCAACCCCCGCTTGCCCGATTAGCGCAATTGGTAGTGACCCTACTTGCTGCGCTGGGGGCGTGGGTTCGATTTCCACACCAGATAGACATTTGTTTAGTTGATTAAAAATCAATGTTTTCAATGAGTCTGGCTATCTCCATGTGTTATATATATATACAAAAAAAAGTAGGTATGTATTGTATCAACTATCTGATACCCACAATACAAGTCTCGTTGCTTAGTTTAAGATCAGATAGTGGTGTGTATGTCTTAGAAGATATTACTATTGTCACTATTTATAATACCGCTTTTCTTTAAATTAAATCGCAAATGAATTAGAAAACAATTATAGTTGATAATAAATTTAGTGCTGTATAGTTCCATAAAGGTTTCAAACACTTAAAGTATTTGGACACAGTAAAAAATGCCCTAGTCTTTTTATGTAATATTTCATACCAAATATCTTTATCAAAAAATATTGCTTAGAACATATTTAGAGAAAAATTAAATTCAAATTCCCTTCACTTCGCAATCGATTTCAATATTTCCTCAAAAGATAACGTCCAAAAAGCGGCAGATTTTAGTTTATTTAAGAACACTTGGCTAACAGAGGCATATTTTAATTTTTTTTAAAGTAAATTTAATAAATCATTACTTAAAGACAGTCAATAATTTTCTCTAAAAAAAAAACAATTGTAAGAAAATGGATAAAGACTCTCTGTAATTAAAATACAATGGAACGATACGGAACGCACGCGAAAAAGTTCAGCTTCCAAAATTATCACACGCATTCATATTTTCACGCACATAGACACACTTTTATTATGTTCATGCTCAAGCCTCGGCTTCTTTATATACTGGCTCATAAGAAGAAACTCGCTGTTCCTTCGGCCAGAGGCGGCGCTAGCGCAGTTTACCAGCGCCGCTTGCGGTGATTCGTGTCATTAATACTTAGTTGAACAAGTTATCAGAAACACTAATAAATGTTGTGATAAAATAAAAAAATAATCTCATACCATGATTTTTTTACGAATTATATTTATTTACAATTCAAAAACGACCGTTTAGCTAGCAGGGGGACTCTGCACAACATGGCAAAGACGGGAAAAAATCAATCCCATTTTACGTTTAGGGGAGGTAACCTAAAAATCACTCAGAATTTTGTTGTTAATATATATATATATATATATATATATATATATATATATATATATATATATATATATAGTATACCCGTGCCAAATTACAGCTTTCTAGCACTAAAATCTCTGAGTTAAGCCGCGCACGGACAGACGGACCGACATGGTAAACTATAAGGGATCCCATGGAACCCCAAAAACCCTCCAAAATCGATGACACGTATCTCGTTTACGCCATCATTCGACACGGCGTATTTCTTGCAAAATGCTATTCATTTCTCTAGGGCTATTAATCATTTTCACGCGCGGCAATTATTCGAAATTATTGTGCGTGAGTGAGAAAAAATAAAGGCTTAGTGTTACTCGATTTAACGCCTCGGATAATTAAAAGCGGCGTTTCTTGTTGTATTATTACCTCGTTGGAAGTTGTTCCCCGAGGGAGGCGGCCGCGCGAACTCTAATCTTTGACAGGACGCGTTGCCGGGTGTTCCCGCGAGGTATTGAACAAGTTTCATTTACCTAACTCGGGTAAAGTTTGCACCTTCATAGCGGTCGTGTGCACTAGTTTACTGGAACATTCTATTTTGTTTTTTTTTTCTACCATCTCACGTCTGAACAGTCTCTAATTTGTTACCATCACGGCGTATACCATCTTCAAATATAGAGATACTGTCATTAGACGAGGGTCGTTCCAAAATTATTGAGACATATAAAAAAATATATAAGCAAGACACGCCATATTTTCGTATGTTCTAAGCGCTCTCTTTCAGCGTCGGTGCTCTTCTGTAAACGAATTTCCCACAAACGGAAAGCATCGCGTCAATGGTTTACAGAAATAAAGTCAAAATATTCAGTAATAGTGGAGTCGACCGAAAACGCCGACCATGCATTTTTTTAAATAAAAAGCAAACAAAAGTTCCACATTACGAGTGTGGTGGATACTCTAAGACTATAATCTTATTTTTCTTCAAAAAATTGACAGTGAACACTGCGATATGAGAGGATGCGTTGTCGTAGTGCAGCATTGAGTCTCTAATTCTAAGAGTCTTGAGACTTTCTGGTAAGCTGTGTTCTGTGTACGAGGCCACTGTTACAGTTTTCTCTCCTTATAATTTAACAGCCTTAACCAAGCCTGTCGTTCTAAGAAACACGGCATACATAAGTTTTTCATTGCACGTAACTTTTTCACGATGATTAGCGTTGTATCATCTTCCTGCCGTGTAGGCAAGTCATAAAATGGAATGTACGTTTCATCACCTGTCACAATTTTAGATATTATACTATAGCAGCCTTTATTCAATAACTCTAATGTATATAGGCTGATCCTTACACGCTTGGATTTCTGGTGTTGTGTAAGGTGATGTGAAACCCGAAGAGAAACAATATTTTTAATTTTTTATTCATCACGCAAAATCTGAAACACCGCTACGTATCCAACTCCAAGAACATTCTGAATCGTATGATAGGCCCATCGATTGTTCTTGCTAACACGGACGACATTATCTGGCGTCGCTGTTGAAACGAGCCTTCCCGTATGTTCTTCATCTTCAAAGGCCTTCCCGTATGTTCTTCATATTCAAGTGAACTGCGTCTATTACGAAATTTTTTAAGTCATTGAAACACAATGCCTCGAGACGGCACTTTATTTTTAAAAGTTAACGATAATCATTACACACATTGCTCTACGGATAAACCAACCTTAAAATCATAATATATAATAACGCACCAGTGCTCACGTTTTAAATACATTACTTGTTTCACATAAACGCGATACCGACGTTTAAAAACGAGGGAAGCGAATACTGCTCGCGCTTTTGTGGTGAAACGGACTTGCACGCATGCGCAATCATAACCGCAGGAAAATTGTGTTTGAGAGTATCTCAATAATTACAGAATAACGTCGCATTTCATTGACCCAAAAACACTATCCTACAAGACGGAACATTTTTCATTGAAATAGTCAAGAGATATGTAAATATTTAATTTCTTTTAAGTTCAATTGTTTTGATTCCATAATTTATAGAAGTACTGTTTATTGCTTTTTGGGCTTTCATAGCCATTCTTTATGATTTTTTTGTAAAAATTGTAGTATAAATGTTTAAAAATAAATGTTTTTGCAATCGTTTAATCTTAAAATAAACATATTCATAGAAAGTTGAGAGATGATATTGAGTAAGCCTCCAAAATTATATGGTACCTATTTACAGAATAATGAAATTTGTGTAGTGTGAAGGCGCATTTTTAATAAATTACACAAAAACTTGAGACAAAAATATTTTAAGAAACAGTAACTAAGGTAATTGCATAGATGGAGCAGGCATATCAAATAAATTCATGCTAACGGAAAATCAGTAATTTCAAAAATTCATAAAACATACTCTTATATTATGAATTTCAAATAGACACATATAAAATTATTAAAAAAAGGATCAATACAATCCATCAATTGTTATAACCTTTTTTGTTTTTCGATATGATAGCTGGTTGCTGCCAAATATTATTCAAAATATCATCAGTTTCATGTATTTCATAATGTCTCTCTTTTTTAGGGCGTCTACACAGTTGACCTTTCGTGGGCGCTGCAATCGACTTTTATTATGTTTCTTTTAGTATTCTTAAAGGTTTTAGTTTATATAAAACTTAGTATATACATTCAGGTAATTATTAGTAGAAATTATTTGTAATATACATGGAAAATATTTAAGCTTATACACAAAAGAAGTGTCATATTTTTTAAGTAAAAATAAACGTTACTATTATGTTTTATGATTTCGAAGAATTTTTTATAAGTTGCTTTATGTGTACTAATAATTAAAAAAAATAGTTCATAACCAATTTTGAAAATATTTATAACCATATAGACGATAAGCATCTAATAAACACTTACTTAATGTACATTGCAGTTAATATTATCGAGTCTGGTGAGTCAAATTTCGTCGAAATATTACGGAAACTGCCAAATAAATTGTTGTGCTAATAGCACATCATTCTTAGTCGAATTCGATGTTTTTTAGACGTTAAGTGGATGGTGAAGGTTACATTACATTAACCGGCATATCATATTACAGGCAGACATTGTCAAGACAATTCCGTCGATGATTGGTCGCTTGATGGAATGAAAATTCTGTCTCTAGAGTGGTCGGATGAAATAAACAGTAGAGAATCATTTTGACGGCATGTATCAGGAAATTAGATTCTCGCAGGACCGCTGGGTGTGCGGCGCATAATTAAAATTACTGTGTTGTGAAGATCAATTTGAGTAATTGAATGCGGTTTCGTGTTGTAAATATATCATATAATTTATTGTACCGACGTTTTTCTACTTGTAGATTTCCTGCTACGCGTAGACAAAATTTATATCAAGCTGGTTCCGATTCAATTCTTTTGGAGACACTGTCACATATTTTGTAACTTTCATTTGTTTAAAAAAAACCAATAAAATTCTTGAAATTATACTTCGAACCAAAACGTTAGGAGTGTATTTTTAGTAGTATTTTTTTAGTCTTTATAGAGTGTATCATTATAGTATATTTTCATCATGGGACGCGCCGATGTTATAATGTCATGAAGTTAGTGAGATGATGAGAAATAAATCAAAATGATGAACAAATGATATGCTATTTTTCCTTATTATACAACAACAGTGTCTACTACTAATTCAGTTAGTCGCTCAAATCCATTAAATTATTAAGTATGCATTGCAGACATAACAGATATTGAATCGTGACAAATACGTAAGCGAATTTCTATAGGCTGATATTTTACACCGCGACTATTGTTTTTGTAAATACATACAACTCTGTGCGTATATTTTAGCACACACATATTTTTTTATTTTGAAAATTATATATAAAGGTTCGAGATGATATTTATTTAAAATGTTAATAAAGAGCAAAATGGTTTTCTAGGTAGCAGAAAATAGAAACACAGTAAATAAATTCGTGATTTTGTATTAAACATTTTTTTATTCACGCCAAAGAAATATGACTTATTGTGCACATCCATGAGTACACATACTTATATTTATATGTATATATATAATTTGTTCCGTTTTCGTAGTTCAACTAATATTAATCCTAGAATTGACTTCCATAAAACTTTTCATCCACATCGCCATTACTATACAATGATAAGATATTAATACATTTCCTTATTAGGAGTTATAAATTTTTTTATATGTAATTGTCACATTTTTCGCATAATTTTGCACGTGTACAGCCTGTATCAAAAACGTGTTTATTAAATATTTCTTACCTTAACATATCGGAAATTTTTTTAGAAATACTTGCTAATAATGCATAATCGATAAGCTTTTTTTGTATAATTATTCAGTAACAAAGTTGCAACTAAAAACAAAACATGTACTTGGAACAGAACTGGCATCAAAATGTATATTGAGACAGAGCATATAATTCGGTCTCGCTATGGGGTCAATGCATAAGATATAGAAATTTATTATATACGCTCGCTTGTGAATCCAGAGGCAAGGACTAGTGGATAACATTTTACATGAATTTCAACAAACCAAATCTTACGGGTCTGGAAATGTGTGGCGGCTAATTACAATTATTTTATTACACTACCAAGATCAATTAACATAATGAACATGTGCGTGCTCGTGTAATACGTGTTATGTGATAATTTTGATCCTTTAGCCATATATTTTAACATACAATAATTAATATTCATTGTGCTTGGTCGAAAATTTAGCTGATTTCAGATTTTACATTTTGTACCTAATTCTTTTTATAATACATGTAATAATAAATACTTAGTTCATTTTGTAATCCTGTTCTTACTTATTTTTCAACTAACGTTAAAGTTGATAAAACAATGCAATCAAAAAAAAATTATCGCACTATACTTTCTTATTGCATTTCACTAGCTTTCCGCCCGCGACTTCATCCACATGAACATACAATATATTCCTTAATCTTCTATGTTGTAAGTCCTTCTGTCAATACCAATCACAATCCCGCTCTCAATTTCTATTCCGCTACCGGTCACATTTTCAATTTGGACGGAACCTGGGCAAATGCATGTATCAAAATAATATATAAATTTAACTGAGGGGGCTGGATTGGTTGAGATATGCGAAGAAGACGAACAATGTACACACAATTTTTGAACATTATAAAACCCCACTTCATCCTCCTAATCGTGAAAAAAAGTGCTCGCCATTTTCGATTAACAATTTCTATAGTAAATATTTTAGTTGTACCTCGCTCTATAAAAAGTTTCGTACGAAATACAACCCTCTTGAAATGTAAATTCGTAAACATACTTTTTTCACTTTCAACCAAAATTTCGTGTACATCGAGTTTATTGTTTCCGAGATCTCGCTGAAACGCTTTTCTCATGTACATTGTACAGAAGAACATGATATTAAACGTTTTCCTAATCGAATGCTCTTTTTTTCTCCAGTACGCGGTCACACCGAAGTGCGAGTGGAGCTGCAAATGGAGAGGTGGGCCCCACGAGGGGGTTCGGTGCGCCTGCGCTGCGCTCACGACGTGCCCCCACATCTTCTGGACAAGGTGGTCTTCCTAAGGCACGGCACCAAGATATTTCAGTACATCAAGGATCGAAAACCCCCATACAGAAATTTCACTACACCCGGCGCTGTGCTGAATGTAAGTACATCATAGTTCTACTATATAAATATACTATCGTATATATTTATATACTTTAACTTAGGAGGTGTTCTATTAATTTGTAGATTCCGTAAAATATAATTAAAGTATAATAATTATATTAATAATATAAACTCACGCCTATTTCCCAGAAGGGTAGGCAGAGACTATAGATTTCCACCTGATACGGATCTTTGCATATCTCTCTTGCCTCTCTGACATCCATCAATCTTTCCATGCAATTTCGTCGGTTTCGGATGCTTAAAATTTGGCAGTTTTTTAATATGCCACCGATATAATATGCATAGGATTTTCTAGGGCGACCCTTGCGGCCCTTTTCATCACACACATTCACTCTATAGATTTGTTTTGTCAATCCACTTTCATTCATCCTTTCCAGATGGCCAAACCACCGCAACACACCTCTTTCTACTCTAGTCACTACGTCTTCCTTCAAACCACACTGCTCTCTGACATCACTGTTTCTACGTCTATCTTTCCGAGACACTCCACTCATATTATGAAGCGATCGCATCTCTACTTACGATCCTACTTGCGTTTTTCTTCTGTCATACTCAGCTTAAATGAAATTAAATTAAACTATATTCTTAATTAAATCGGAAAATTAGATAAAAGTTTAATTTTCTAAACAATAATTTAAAAGAAGAAATTAAGCAACAACATTTAATTAATTTGTAATTTGAATTGTTTGTTCGACTAAAAACCTTGTTTTATTTAAAATTTTCTTCACTTTAAGAATCTCTCCTGAATACCCGTCGACTGAAACAGTTTACTTTGTATTAGAACAATACATTGAAGATTTCTTTTAAAACTCTCTTTGTCTTAAGACTGTCCATAACAAAATCTACTATAACTTTAAACTAGTGCGGTTAGAAATAATCTTTATTCCGAGATAACTTTAAAACCCATTTTGTGTATTACAATTGTTTGTACACGGAATTGTACTAAGTAACCATGAATTCAAATAACCAAGGACCTTACATATAGTATCAGTCCAAACATTTATAGCAGTTTAATCTACACTTTTATGTTTAAAGCATTTTTTTACTACATTTTTTTATGATACAACTGTATTTGTTTCTAACAATTCTATAACAAATTTTGTTTGCCGACGTTACGGTATTTTCTAATAGGTTTCGATAATTTTTTCCAAATCAAATATGCCTTTCTTCAATTTTTTTAGTTCAGAAATTAATTTCCATGAGCCTTTCAATATGTTAGCAACCGTGTTCATAACTTGAAAAAATTCTGGTAACAAATATTTTCAAATAATATTTAGGGTGCAGTTTTAAAAGGGCGACAACGTCGGGATCCCATTGCTGAGCCTAAGCTCTCTATCTCTACGATCATCCACCAATCCAGCCTAAGTTAAAAGGCGTCTTTTGTATCGTAAGCAGATGTCATATAATAAGTAAGTAATTGTAATTTGTTGTTGTGGCGACTAACTTAACAAATGATAAATAAAAACCGACCGAGAGCATGTCATATCATGCTCAGTATAGGGTTCCGTAGCCGTTACTACAAAGAAATACTCTACAAATGAAAAAAAACTATGAAATTTTTATTCCTCTTTTTTATTCCCCTAAAAATATTTATTTTTGTTATTTAACTCCCAAACTAAGTAGCGGCTTATACAAAACACCTATACTCTAAATTTTATCGTTACTTATCTTGTAGTCTTTGACGGATGGACGGACGAACGGACGGACTATAAGGATTCCGTTTTTCCATTTTGACTGCGAAACCCTACAAACCCAAAATCTAAATAAGAGGGGTTCCCGTACTAGAAAGGTATTTTTTTTTTGCCTTGTTTTTATTTTTGCATTATCATAAAATTGGCGATATGTACACGCGACCTGCTCGATGGATTATAGTGCGAGCTTCAATTTAAAGCACTAATCATAAAAACCGAGTACGTGGAAGTAGTGCTTGCGCTAAGAACTTCAAAGAAATGGAAGGAAACGCGAGTGTATTTAGTAAACCTTGTGCTATTTAGAAAAAAAAGATAAATGTATTATGTCGTTTACGAGATTACAGTGTTATGATGTGGAACCGCGGTTAGATGAGTACGACTCACGCTTGGCCGATTTTATTAGTTAATAAGAGCTAATTTAACAAAAATTTTCTCACGCTCGATGGTATTTTATTTACAAGTATTCAAAACGATTGTTTATGGTCGCTTCCCAAGATGTCACCATACGACTCGTGTGCGGTTTGCTTATGTCAATATAAATTAAGATTTTCGAGATACATAGATAAATCGTATAATAAAATAATTAAGTTAAGATATTTAGTTTATGTATTTACTTAATTAATTCAATCCGTAATATTATTCTTTGTGCGACTATTTTCGCTCTTTTCATTAAAAGAGCTTTTAGTAGTAACTTCATATTACATCCGTAATTCCGCAGTACTACCGATCAGTAATCACTTATAAATCTTACTGTAACATCGTCTTAACAAAGCTTCGATAGAAGCCTTCTTCGCCGGCGCTCGGCCGGTTTTTAATACTTTTTGCGCGTCGGTAATTGCGGCCCTAAGCGTCGGCGCGCGTACAAAGCTCCTCTCACCTTCGTTAGCGGCCGCCTTAAACGGCCTTTAACGGCCGACGTGGAACGTCCGTGGGAGGGCGCCACGCGTCGGACGCTTCGCAGATCCGCGCGGAACATGTTTAACGAATACTGCAGGGCGAGCTGCGACCCAGTTTACGAAAAATTTACGTACCCCCACCTCTTTAATGTGTAACTGGTTGTACGGTTATAGGGTCGACGTTCTATTGAATTCCACCTGAGTAATTTAAATATTTTCCAGATATTGGAAATATTCAAAATGTTCGAAATATTCGGGGTGTTATATTGTTTTAATTCTGATTTTTTTATGATCGGGTTTTGATCAGACGTCGTTATTTTGGGATGTATGTAACACACATCAATGGTGTACGTTCTGAGTATTATCAGCGATATTTCCTCGTGTACGTACGCGCGCATGTGGGCATGTGCGTGACTTAAGACGACTTGACCAACATAAGTTTTCCTTTCACACCCGACCGCCGTGAATTATCCGATCTTGTTGTTACCTTCGCCCGACTTTCTCTAATTTCGACGTGCATGTAATGTAATGGGAATTTCTTCTTACCTATATTATATTAATTGGATAAATAATAAAATCCGAAGCGAAAAAAAAATTCGACTGCACAAAAGTTGAACTAAATAGAAGGAAAGAAGACGATGCAAATTTCATCTTTTTGGTTCACTTTTTCGCAGCAATTTTTTAAACTATTTTTTTATTTGTTTGTTTCTTTTTCTTTCGGCTTAAGCAATAAACTAAGATTGCTTTCTCGTCATTAACGGGACCAATGTCGTTTCTTGTTGTAATAATCAGTGACTTGTCATTAAGTTTTTTCAGTTTATAAATAACATATTGGTAATAATCATGACAAATTTCTTTTATTGGTACATTGATATTTATTAATGTTAATAAATTATAAATTCAAATTGTATAATTGTTAAATACAGGTTATTTGTGTAAAATAATCTAAGATCATCTTGCTTTTGATAAACCTACTGATCGGTATGTCACTCAAAATGGTGTGAATTTTTTTTCGTCTCTACCGCCATTTTATATTTACGGCAGTCATTCTGATTGCATAATAATTATTTTTCACATTAATAAAATTTATTATGTGTAAGAACTTTATTACAGCTTTATTAAAAGTTTTAAAAATTTCAATGACAATTATTGTTAATCGACTTTAAATCGTTATAAATCCTAAATGGTGATTTAAAATTTAAAATAAGAAACCCATCGTACATATTATTCATTATTATATAACCTATATTCACTGAGATGATTTTCATAGACCCATTCAATGATACTTTACTTGACATAGTACGTTGACTTTCATTTTTCTTTTTCACAATACGGCGTCTGATTATTGCCATATCGAATTATGATTAACGTCATGGTTTTATCAACACAAGATTAAGACAAATCGATTGACGTAAAAATCATAAATATCGGCTAACGCGTGTAGTCTCTATAGTGCCGGAAAGTAACAAACATACATACATACATATTTAGGCTGATAAACACATAACACCCCTTTTGGGAAGCGCAGTCGGGTAAAAAGAAATTGAAATCCACGAAAGCTTATACATATGTATAATTTTTGAGTTTTCTGAGCTCGAAAATAGCGAAAATTTTCAGGGTTAGCCTTACAGAACCAACCGATTTCCGGATTATATTCAATGTCAGAAAATAATCTCTGTGTACTCTTGTGATAAAAAATAATTCTGTTTTCTAAAAATCAAATTACTTTGAACTGTTAATACTGTCAGATAAAATGTTCTTTGAATATCAAAAACTAGGGCTGACACGAGTAACGAAATTTAAATTTCCCTTTGTCTAGGCTAAACAAATTCCACCTTCGTTTTTACAAAGTTAATCTCATTCTGTATTTAATTCGTTTGTCTCTATCCATACTAATAATAAATGCAAAAGTGTCTCCATTTGTCTATCTGTCTGTTTATCTCTACGTCTATCTTTTTCCGTTTCTTAAGTTTTCACGCCTAAGCTCCTGTATCGATTTTGATGAAATTTTGCACAAAGATAATTTAACAACATGATAGAAGGAATAGTTACTCTTTATTTATTTTTCTGGATGTTCGTTTGTATATTTCTTCATAGCTCAACATTGGTTAAATTGATTTTATTATATTTTAGTGTACATTTCTTTTTTCATGTCTGTATATCTTCTTATAATGGGACAGTTTAACCAGTTTTATGACATTAAAAAACTAATAAAACTCGTTGTCACGTAAAATATAAACTAATGTTTATTTTGTCGTATGTTTATCTGTATAACTCCTTACTAACTAAACTTATCTAAAATATTTTAAAAATTTGGTTGCCTGTAAAATACGAAAGTTTTACGTGACAACGACTTTGAATGGTAAAATCATTTTAATGAATATTCATTCGTAGGAAGAAGGATGATAATAGTAACAATTTAAAACATTTATTTATACAAAGAATTATATTTAACATTAATTTATACAAAGAATCTCACTGAATTTCATATTAACAAAATTTTATTTTTACACATACATACGTATTTATATACAAATATACATACAACTTGCAATACATTTGAATATGCAATCTAGCTGCGCGCGGCAGACCGATCATAGTTGAGTGGGAGAGAGATTCTCTCGTTCGGTGACTCATCGTTACGTTACCGAGGTTACACTTTTTCGATCCAGGCAACCTAATTTAAGACGTTGTCACGTCAATAATTTTATTTTAGTCAAATTGCTTGGAAGGAGCAGTGTTAAAGTCGGCGATCAGAATTGAGGAGGAATGGGGAGAGAAAGATATTATGCGAAAAGCTGAAGTAAGGCGAAAGCGAAAGTAAGAGAGTATTAACAATCCGATTTTAACTATATGGTTAATGACAATAGCTTAATAATTAGAATAGTCACAGTAAATTAGAGCGAATAATAGAGTTTTTAAACTGCATCTTTTATCAGTAGTACAACCTATTATTATAGTACCATATAGGTGATACTCTGCGATGATGTTTATTTGTTTATACCTCAATTTCACTTAAACGGCTGACGGATTTAGATGAAATTAAACACACAGAAATTTCCTGAATAATATGCATTAATATTTTATGACTCACTAGTGTGCACCTGTGCAACAATTTATGGTGATCGATATAAGTATCAAGAGCGATAGCGCGATTGGAATAGCGAGGAGACGCAGGATTGAAATAGGGAACAAGACCGAATAAGAGCTAACTGTGAAATTGGAACATAAGTTAAAAACAGGATTGTGATTGATATCGATACTAGCAACGGTAACATCCAATTCTTATGTAATTAATTGCAATCAAGAAAAAAACTAAAAATAGCACTAATAATTATGGTATCGATCTAGTATATATATACACATATGTGTCTGTGCGTGCATGCGTGCGAGAAAACATTTTTTTTAGTTGGCCCTAATATATACATATTAGTCAAAAATTATGTATGTCACGTCTAAATTTTTGATTTTCTTTGTCTATAGAAGTTGAACGGCGTTCATTAGAGCTTTTAGAGCTTAGATTTGGTATGTATTGTAATTAATCGTAAACGTTTTACGAAGTAAGAAAAGTATGAATTTTGACCAAAAACTGCAAAAAAAATCCATCAGGTCTACTTGTATACGAAATTTAGAACTATTACATGGATGCCCAAGCGTTATTACCAATCGAATACTCGTTAACAAAGTATATTCTGTTTTCATAAACTTCTGGGCTTTAACATATTTTGACGTGACAACGTCTTAAATTAGGTTGCGGCTGGGAGTCACTTATGAAAAAGTGTAACGCTCGGTAACGTTACGATGAGTCACCGAACGAGAGAGAGGCCCGCCGAATGCTTGCGTCTCTCCCACTCAACTATGATCGGTCTGCCGCGCGCAGCACTAGAGAATTAGTGCATAGCTTGCAAATGTATTGCGTTATTGTATGTATATTTGTATATAAATACGTATGTATGTAAAGGTAAAAATAAAATTTTGTTAATATGAAATTCAGTGCGAGATTCTTTGTATAAATTAATGTTTTAAATATAATTCTTTGTATAAATAAATGTTTTAAATTGTTACTATTATTTCATCCTTCTTCCTACTATATACGAATGAATATTCACATTAAAATGATTTTACCATTCAAAGTCGTTGTCACGTAAAACTTTCGCCCGTATACCGACTTTACAGGCAACCAATTTTTTTTTACATTATTTAATTCAATCCTTCGCTTGGGAATTGCATTATGAAAACGCAGACACTCTCCCATAAAAAAATATTAACCCGTGACAATATGAACCCGAAAATTGCGAGTATGTTTTCTTCGCATACGTATATTGTGACGGTCGCCCACTTTGAGAAAACTTGGATATTTTTGCGTATATACTTTAGTAAAAATATTGATAGTAAGTCATTGTAAGAACGTTGTTTCCTTTAATGTGATCACTTAGTTTACATTAACTTACAAACAGCTCGAACCGCGCTCTCCTCTATAAAACAAAAATTGTCTGTCTGTTAGCAGCCTTCTATCATAAAAATATAGTGAAACAATAATTAAAAAAAAACCAATATCCACGGCGTTGTCACTCATCATGTAGGTAAACTGCACAGCTCAGTTTAGCGATAACCCTCATAGCCCCATTTTAATAAATAAAACTTACACACAACCTATACCGCTTTAGGCTGTCGTCTATTTCCTAGATCTAGTACTTAAACGATATCTACTTGCATCGATACGTTATCAGTCAGGCATGTATTCTATCTAACAGATTACGCACGATATCGTGTCACAGACAGGACTAGGGTGAGAACCTATCTTTAAATATGTCCGTATTCGAAAATACCTTACTCAAGAAAAGTAATATTGATAAATGAGTTACTTAAGGCAAAAAAAATAGTTGATATCACCATTCTTCATCACTTCGCCGTCACGTTATCCTGCGGTAATGGGCGGCCAATCGCACTTTTTCCTCTGCACCCATTACGACATCCCTCCGGCGCGTGTCCTCGCGCGCCCCCTAATTGCATAGAACCTAATGAATTAAACGGCGCCCGCCGCTAATCCTGAGCCTCGCAAATTCCTATTAGCGTAATTATATCTTGTTACGTCTTCGCAAACGCGAATTGACGGGGGCGAACCGGCGACGGGAACCACCGGTCAGGTTAACGGTGAGTGGAGAAATAGAGCTCTTAAAAAAATATTGAATGAGGTCCTGTCCAAAATTTTCAGTCTGACAAATTTATTGATACTGTTGTTTGAAATGAGGTAATAGATTCGTTGGGCACCACGGCCCTGTCAGGTTTCGTGGCTTTCTCCAAACGTATTCAGATTCATTCCTTCCTTCCATTTCTCATTTCGTCTTAATTTAAGTATCCACCCAAAACGATATATGTAATTTTTTTTCTCTCAGTAAATCATATCTCTATGAAAGAAGATATTCATTTGTGCTATCAAACAATAGTTATGCTGATGAATTTTTTTTTTGTGATACGTTTACTGGGCGCTTGCCTGCAACATGCATTAATATGCAGCATGCAACCCACCGCTGACCCTCGAATCTGCCACTCCACTACGAATCTTGATTTAAATGATTGAATATTGATTCCAGAGTATTGACAGATATCGAACACCTAAGCAAGTGTTATTTATTTTTATAATTATCTAATTCCGCTAACTGTTAAATTGTTAATTCTACGTTCGTTTCATGCCAACAAGGCACATCCTCAGGAAATTGCCGACAGTCACATCCACCAGGGTGCAAGGAGCGTTAAAACAACCAACACAACCTCGTTAGGTAGGCCGCTGTCAGGCAATGGTCAAAGAGCGACGAAAACATTCTTAAGGCAGCCACAGACCACCACTGATAGACATGCTTGTCAAATGTCACAGACTAACCATCACCAACCTAACGAGGTTGTGTTGGTTGTTTTAACGCTCCTTGCACCCTGGTGGATGTGACTGTCGGCAATTTCCTGAGGATGTGCCTTGTTGGCATGAAACGTACGTAGAATTAACAATTTAACAGTTAGCGGAATTAGATAATTATAAAAATAAATAACACTTGCTTAGGTGTTCGATATCTGTCAATCCTCTGGAATCAATATTCAATCATTTGGATAGAGATTCGTAGTGGAGAGGCAGATTCGAGGGTCAGCGGTGGGTTGCATGTTGCATGTTAATGCATGTTGCAGGCAAGCGTCTACTATGGATTTCCGCGAATTAACACCTCACACAATACAACGTTTACTGAGTGCAAACTCCGTCAAGATAGTCACCTATTCTGAAATATCAAGGACAGCGCTTAGTTTGAAATAAAGATTGCATCGCCAAATTCGACCCATTGAAGTCGGAACGCAAATTACTTCCAACAATAATTTTTATCGAAATACATGAAGTGGTTTTCGGTGATATAAACAAGTAATAACGTATAAACGGGCATACAATCTACAAAATTGTATTTTGACTAAATTCATTACTTCACAAACATCAGCCATATGTTTACAATAACTTTATAAACATGTTTTAGCTATTTATATATGTCTCTATTACATGAAGTTACACTTACAGTCCTCTTATTTAGTTAAATATATGTGGCTTTTATAAACATATATAACTTACATGCTTTATAAGAACCACTATATGAAGCCGTGCTTAAATTTCAGGTTTCACAATTTAAAGCGTTATCGATATATGAATAAAGTTGAAAACAATAATTCGAAACTTCAAAAGCAATAACCTATTCATCACAACCGCGTTTCACGGTTCGTGATTAAATAAATAAATACTTTCCACCATTAATTGTCCGCTATTTTAATTATTATTTAGATATTTCCAAATATACGTCATCACAATGCGGCAACCGCTCGCATTAGAAAATCACATTGTTGCCATAAATTATCATAAATCACCAATATATACGTAAAGCATTGAAGACAATGGAATCCTATTCAATAACTGCCTCGATCCAACATCCATTCTCGAGCTCAATAAAGTTACATCCAATTGCCCCAACTCAAGCGGCATGCATGTAACATGATTATTTAAATGGCGGTATTATTCCGCTTCCGCTGCCCGAGGACAGAGGAAATAAAATTATAATGAAAAGCTCCTTGAATTATTTATCGGCGTGCTGAAGTTCTGATCCTATTTTTTTTTAAGATACGGAAGCTGTAATACTTTTTTTTTTTATTGCCGCTACTGTTTCTGGGATTCTAAAAATTGCTAAATAGTTGTTTTGGAACTTAGCCTGTCTGTCTATATGTCACGGTTGTGTTCGTCATAAAATTTTATTGTGTATGCGTAAAAAGGAATTTGTAAAAAATTTAATAGTCTACAAAAACCTAGCACCGGTTTTTTGTTTTATCTCATATATTTGTCGAATTATAAAACACAAAGTGATGGAAAACCAATTTCAGTGTCATTTAAATTTAATTTTATTTAGAGTGCATGAGCTGAGTAATTAAACAAAAGCCTCAAATTTAGCCACGTTTGTTTATGCTAAAAGCGACATAATTTCGGTATTTGTCCGAAAAATATGTCGATTTTCTTGACAAAATCCTATATAGTCGTATGTCTCATTAACTGTGCTATTGCTAATAACGTGAATGTATAGTTATAGGAAATCAGGCAAAAAAACACAAAGCACAAAGCATTAAATACAAATCTTATCATATGTTGAATATGGAACAAATGAGAAACTTGAAAACTTTTTATTATACTCCATAAAATTTTGGAATAATTTATGTAATTATTTTTTTTCTATTTAAAATAGTATTCCATTTTACTCGTCTAAAAAGTGGGAAAAATGTACAATTTCCTTTTTACCTCGTGTGATTCAAAGCCTGAAAAATTCATATGTTTCGTAGTGGTGGTAAACGAATCGACATAGTTGCAAAAAGCCCGTGCTCCGGGAAGAATCAACCCGCAAGGCCTGGACATTGTCTGGAGGATTCGGTGGTAAAGCTTTTATCAGCCGCATTTACCCACGAGGAGGCTGCAATGTCGAAACCGTTCAATGGGAAATAAAGAGAGTGTATATAAAAAAAAATGTTGGGTACTTTCCAATGTTGTAGACTAATGAACTTATCGCGTAATAAGAAAATAATCTTTTATGTATTTGATACAATGTGTTAAAGGCGTTTTTTATTGTTATGTGACTATGTGAATTTCGTTGACGCTTCAGTCCAGTTTTTCGTATTATCTTTTTAAATCTTTCGGATTTGTGTTCTTTTGCATTTAAAATTCGTATTATTCTTAGATATCAGTGAATCCAATAACCTCAAAACAATTACAAAATGTTTAATACATGTGGAACGAAACGGTGCTTATCAAGACTTCTATTTAACAATCGCTATAGAGATTCGATCCTTGCCTTTTCAACGAAATGTATGATTGTCACTCTTTTCTTAAACCATTCGAATGCGTCACCGTACTTTGAAGCGAGAGTCTCCCCCTGCGACAACGGCATAGGCGCATCGCGTTTAAGCGCTACTTAAATTTTCATTAACCGAAGCACTCGAAAGCTCGCCGCCTTTCACGGCGAGCACTGTCTCAGCGGTGATTCAAGTCTGCGACTGCGGCGCTTTTGTGTATCGCGACGAGGGATTTATTTTATGTGCGGCCGAAGACGAGAGCAGCTAGCTCTTTCAAAGGAACAATTGTCCAGAGTTGTTTTTTTTTTTATACATCCGGTTTAGCTTAAACCCATTTAAATAACCTAAAACAATGCTTAGTTTTAAGAGACATTCAAAACATGTAATAATTTAGAATTGATTAAGCTGTCTTTTGGGATCCGGTAATATCAAGACAACGAGTCGCTTATGACAAAGAGAACATTATCACTTCCAAAGGATAGAAATGGTTTGCTATAAACAACATTCTTTTTTCTAAAAAAGAATAGAAATATGTAAAATTCTCATTCTTTAGCATAAAATCTGAATCCACACTACTATAGAACGCTACGAGGGAGTAGAAATTCCTGATACCACCTTAGTATGTGCACGAGCGTACCCATGAAGAGCGACTGTGTACTTATTGCGGGATAAAATGATTATCTTTCTTCCTCAAAGAGAAATAAAGGATTTAACCTATGATTAAATACAATATTAATTGTATTGTATGAACCTATACAATACAATTCGTCATAATCTTTAATCGACAGCGTGTTTGTTTGCAATTCCCAAAATATGAACATTCCAGAAGAGCTTTTCAAAAAGTTCGCATTCATTATTGACCAATTAACTAAAAACAATACAATATGTGAGAAATTTCATAGTAAACTGATAGAAAGACCCTGCTTAATTTTATGTGCAAGAGTTTGAAAGTGAACCATAGCTTAATTATAACATTCATATTCATATATATAGTCTAATTAATCAATGCATGTTAAAATTAATTAATATCGGTAGCAATGCCAAGATTAATTTTAACTTCAAAGTTTTAATAATTTATTCATGCACATTTCAATATATAAAGTGTATTTTAAGTTCCGACTTTTTAGAGCTTTTAATCTCTCACTGATTGCGAGTGTAAATCACGGCAGTAAAAATGGGTATGAAGCGGTTAATTCAAATAAGCACGTAGCGTGCACCTTGCAGCTGTGACGGCGCAGCACGCTCGCCTGCGTTGTCGGAGAATCGACTTTTGAGTCCTGGACTGTGCTATTTTGAGTGTTTTACGAAATCAAGGCATTCAAACATATAAATACCACATGAATACTTTTTTTTTTTCAAAGTAGAAAGAATATATTCTTCAATAACCTAGGTACAAAGAAGACGTTTCACCAAAATCAAAGTGGACTTTCAATTAACCGAATAACATGTTTCAGAAAATATTTCATCCTGTTCTAGGTCGTTGTAGATCAACGATATACAATCAGAAATACAAACGAGGCGATAATTGAGTGTATAAAATTGTTTTCTTCCATTTAGATGTCACCACATACGAACCTGCTCACGAGTGAATTGAGCAATGACTCTTTCTTTAACTTAAGTCGAATCTGCTCAAGCCGTGCTTCGGAGAATAGTCATGGATCATGGATCGCGGACGTTGTTATCACTTTGATAAGAACGTTTGTTGGCAGTCCTTAACGCACGCCGGCTTAAGATACCCCATCCTCTTAGTTTGAAATAGAAAAGTGTGAGAGGAATTTTGTGACATCGCTCTGATCATAACATGGTACAACAGATGAAGGATAGTACCACATTACGAATGATTCACTCTTATCAACTGCCAATATGTTAAATGTCGAATTGATTTGCAGTTATAAATTGTGAATACTTGTTAAGTTGTACTTAGAAATACTTTTATAGTGCGCACATACCGATTAAGTAAAATTTTATGTATTTCGCTTATGATCTGTCTATTTTCTACTATTTCTTGACAAAGTGTATCCCAAAATGGTGTGCACGCTCGAGGCTCGTCAACCTCAAACGTGAAAATTACTAAAATTTATGCCCCATTTTGGGAAAGATGTGGGTGCAGCAGTGAGACATTTTATATGGGTTGCGCATCCTTAACTTCCACATTGTACGCCTATTTGTAGAATAGATTTAAATTTTCATTCGTTCACCTTTGATACGATATTAAAAATTAACCATTACATATTATATATGAATTTTCATAGAATACTTTTATTACTCCTACGTATGAAAATTGCAATAAAGATCATGATTAACATAATGCACGTAACAACTGCTTGCCCAATCAGCATGATTTATAAAATTATATTGATAAAAACTGTTACAATTTAAAAGTTTTTTTTTTTTTTAATTAGAAACAAAATTGACTTTCTTACTTCCTTTAGTCACAAAGCATTTAGTCACAGAGCATTGTGAATATACGCGGCATACCATCTCCCCAATAAATTGTAACCGCTACTTTCACATCGCGTTTTTGTGCGTCCATTAGCGCCCACCAATTAAATGTCAATTGAATTTATGGACTATGAAATCGCGATTTAATTATAGCGATAGCGGCCCAGTGGTCAACGCATTACGTCCAAAGAGAGACCAATTTCTTCAATTCGAAATAGACGCATCTGCAGTGTGTTAGTGATGTTACATAGATGTAGATAATTATGTATAATTACACGCACATACACACACGCACGGACGCACACACATGTACGCCTACGCACACACTCATACGGAATGGACACAGGCAATTTTTTTGCTTTTACAGAACAGCGAGAATGCATGTTTTTAAAGGAAAACAACGTGCGCTTATCAATTTTAAATATCCGACTTTACCGGTTAAATTTTTGGTTTACGGTCAAAGCACTACTTTTTACCTAACAAGTTAACTATGGACGACATTTTATAGTTCGCTTATAGAATTAATTTTATCAAATCGATGTCGTTTAAAGGCGTTACACGATCTGATCGCAATCGTATGCGAACATGCGGAAATGCTCACGCGCAGGATACGATTTAAGCGTGCTCGCGCGGATCTCGCATCGTCTCCAAAGAGAAACACTGCCTGGGGTTAATTATTCCCTACGTCAGTTTGCCCGGAGCGCTCCGGACTGAATAGTTCATCAGAAGAAACGGGCTAAAAACGCGAGCCGTAGAAACGGAATCTGTTATTAAGCGCCCGCATTGTAATGTTTTATTTACGTACAAGATCCCCGGTCGGGGGTCGAACGCGGAATGGGCGTAATTGATTTAACTTTTAAAGTAAGCGGCGCGTGTTTTAATTACGAAATTGATATTTAATGTTTTGCTTATGTAAATCGCCTGAATATTTTAATGTTTTGTGATAATAACCGCGTTATTGCAAAATATATTCGTTGTAAACACGAATATTTTGCTTGTATTAATATGTAATTAGTGTTCCGTATTATTATATATATATATATATATATATATATATATATATATATATATATATATATATTAAGGCAGTTTTTGAACTGTTTAAGATATGTTAGCTCTACTATTCGATGATGAAATAGATCCGAGTGGTGGCGTTTTTAAATGAGCATAATTTAAATTACATACGCGCATCGAAATGTATAAAACTATTCGTATGTCTATGAAATAAATTATCTTCCATATGTATTTTAAAATTCTATTTCTCTCTGTCTCTCTGTCCATTTATGTCCTTTTCACGCGAGAACCACTTATCGGATTTGCATATTTTTTTTTAATTCATAGTTATGTTAATTGGCCAAGTTAAAAGACATATTTTGTTACAACAAGTAATTCACGAAACAAGCAATGAAAATGATGGTGGTGAATGAAACCGGAAAAAAAAACGCTTTTGGAGCACTTAAATAAGTAAGCCATAAGAAATATCTCAAATTAATGGGCTACATAATTGTAGATCTTAAAGAACCAACAAAAAAAATCCGCGATGACATATGGCTATCTTCTAAAGATGACTCAAATAAGCATTTTTGTTTTAAATAACACCTAGCGGTAGACTGCGGGTGGGAGCGGGACGGCACGATTCGCGCGCTACTTTTTTTAAAAAAAAAACCTAAATAATAATACTGTGGTCGACGCGAACGGAACCGCAGGCACTGGTAGTATTATATAAGTTTATTGCTCTCAAGTTTCAAAACGAGTGGTGGACAATTTTAAGTTCGATTCTTAATGTATAAGTTATCCCTATATCAGGTTCAGCACTGGATTGCGTTAAAGTGGTGGGGGAAGTAGCGCCCAAAGGTCTCGGTTACTGTCGTGACCGCGATCACCATCACCATTACCATTATGCCTTTGTATGCAAATAAGAGTTAAAATCAGAAATAGTCTGAACAATGGTTAATTATTAGGAATATATAGACTAAGCGTTGTCTAACCATTACAACGAACTTATTTAAACCCTTACCACGGATGAATCAGCTTATATGTTTTTAACTTAAGTTATATTAAGCCACTTGCCTTGTATCTCAGAATAGATCAATTCGTCAGTTTTAAACTTTTGGAAGGTCGCCCATTTGATCCCAGGGTAATTTGTAAAGTTATTCGTAAACGTATTATCTGATACTATACCCTAAAAATTGTATATTCGTTGTTTACTAAATATAATTTCATAAAAAAAGCATATGTGTACATAATATATACGTATAATATAATTTTATTCGAATTATTCAACAAGTTTTATACGATAATTAGTATATCAATGTTTTATTCAAAAAAATTGAACTCAAATTATGACCCTACGAGCTTGAGCTAAGAACGACCGTAGTCGTTGATGCAATTATGTTACACGCAGTTTTTCATTTGACTTAAATTAAAAACTCATAGATCAACTTCCACGTTTTCATTATGGAACCAGACACCTTCTAATTCAAAGCCAGAGCCATTTAACTACCATCGATTATTGTAGATTTACCATACCAAAAAGTGGAACATCATTTTAATCATTTTTTTTAAATAAACAGCTCACGTATTTAAAGACCGATCAAACGAATTCGTCTCGCCCATCGTTATAGCGCTCGACGAAACCCATTTTGGTATTTTACGCCACTTGGCATGAACTGTAGGATAAACATTACAATCAGTAAACAATACTTTTCACTATCGTCACGGCATGAATACGATATGAAACCTCCGTTTCCTGTGTTTCCAGCCCAGCGAACGCCTTATGCAGTATTAATTGCCGGCGGACGCGCCCCGCGCTCGCATGCACGCGACTCGTTAGCACGCTTGCTAGATTACCACGGCGGTGTATCGCTGCTTCGCTTTTAAAATAATACAGGAAGTTATGCGATTTTCGATGGTGCAGTTTTAGATCGAAGTCCAGCCTAGACGAATGTGTGGAAATGACTAACTGAGTCGTGGGTGGATTTCGCTAGATCAACGTTCCGAGTTGCAATTTAAGTTCTATGCGGGAAAAGTGATAATAAAACCAAAAAGATTTCTTCTTACCGTATGAAATATAAGCAGTTTTCGCGAACTTTTAAATATTCAGAATAAACGGCTCGCCAATCATTTTTTAACAATAATATCTTTTTCTGGTTTTTGTCGCCTGTTTGCTGAGACATAAGCTTTTTGTGTTGACTCTTTGAATAAGAAAAGGTTTCTCATCTTTCACATTTTTTGTATTAAAAAAATCAAGTGTTTTGACAGACGTGTGCGGTGCGGCATTGTTGTGGTGCCAAAGAAAGTGACGGATTTGTGACTTCAATTCAAATCAAAAATATTTTCGTTACGTTTGGCAGGGAAACAAATTCGACCCTTACACACCAACCCACCCAGTTTGATACCAGATCAAACTTTCAAAATTTTACATATTTACTTTCCGGATTCTTTAGTACGGATCGAAGCAAACAGCAGACCGATTCTCTTACACGTAACTATAGTAAAATTACACATATAATCTACCAGGGGTGCGCGCGGCGCACGCGACACGACGAATTCTAAAGGGAATAACTCGTTGGAGCTCTCGCATATCTCGAGCGGCGGCCGGCGCTAAACGGCGCGGAGCCGTGTGACTGTAACGCGGCTACGTGACGTGACTTGGAAGCGCGTGACGGGTCGCGGGCTATCGAGTTTGTTGAATCTTTGCAAAGTAAGAGCTTCTTAGGACAAAATCGTAAAAAGATATTTTTTTTTTGCAATTTCACTCCGCACGAGACCTAACTAACAAACGTGTGATCGATGTTTTGTTTCATAAAACTTGTCGTTTTTTCCTTCTGTGTCCGCCGCTGACGTGTTTATTAATGAGTCTATCGTGAAAATAATTTATTTTTTCATGCTATTTCTTTGAGTCTGACCTATCTTTGTGATGACTTTTGGAAAGGAACATCATGGAAAATACAATTGTATTAAGTTTTTACTGATTTTCTGAAGGTATAGTCCTGACTTTTATTTCTCATCGAAGTTTTGATTTGAAATATACATTTGATAGTCGTATCCCTAGTTACCTATGTCTCATAGGTGACTAGGGATGCGACTAAACATAAAATCATAGAGAGTTCGCTACGGACTAAGGCTGGCAGAGTCAAAGGAATTATATTATCATCACATTTTCATTACTATTTTTTCCGTTTTTATCACATTTTTATTAAGTTTCTTGTCTGTCCATTGGTTTATTTGTGATTAAAAACTTACTTTTGCAATTAAAGTATGGACCGTTATATAAACCAATACACAGAAGAACAATTTTAACTATCTGCTATGAAAACTTAACATTTTCAAAAATTCGAATATTTTTACAATAATTCAAAATCTTCGAAATAAGTAAATATTTTGGAATTTCTGGGACCAATATCTTGCTAGTAACCGTATCGAAAACAGACAAAAAATCATCGAGACTCTTGATGATTGGAGTATCTACATGCAGAATTAAGTTTGTACGGAATCCTCAGGATACGAGTCCAGTTAAACTTTGTGGTTGCTAGGGAATGAGACTCATCGGAACTACACTCTCGAAGATGCTGTGATTTCCTTAAATGCTAAACAAATCTGACCATAGTTTTCTATAATTTTGTCTACATACTTCCCATCGACACCGATTGATTTATGAAACAAATATAAACGTGATACGGCCAAAAGTACATGCATCGGATGTGTCTTAGAACATCAAATACAGTCATGCAAATTAACGAAGAAATTCACAATGGAGCATCAATGGTTATTGAGAACATGTGCTTCACGCTAATCCACAAAGGATTAAGAGAATTAGGAATGACAACGTCTAATCGTCCAATACACGACGCATTTAATCAACTGTTGAGACGTGAAACCCAATACGATTCCGAGGTATTGAAAGAGACCCTTCAAAGGAACGTTGCCCTTTTAAATCAGCAAAAAAATGCCTGCGATACGCTCATGAAAGTAGTGAACGATGGAACTGGCGGATTTGTTTTGGTATAACTGGAAACACGTGTATCATTGAAGTTGTCAACGATTCGATAGCAAAATGATGTTGCATTTGCGCTTGATTCATTAGGTATTGCAGATACGTTGTCGGATGGCGGTCGCACACCTCATTCGGCACTCGAATTGTCGTTGACCATGGAAACTAATGAAACTCCAGCTTGCAACCTTTGAAGAATTCTTTGATGGCCAAAGTGTTGCAGCAAAGCAAATCGATCGTTTGGAAAGAATGCACGACGCCGCACAAAAAATTTTTTGAGGCATTAGACCGCACGATGCATGATTTATGAAACAACCAAGACCGGTTCGTTGATGCCATGATTCTATTGGCAGGTGATTTTCGACGAACGTCTCCAGTGATTCCACGATCAATGCCAGCTAATGAACTTAATACTTGTTTGAAATCTTTCATTTTATGGAAATGCGTCAAGACACTCAAATTAAATATGAACGTGCAAATCGAATTGCATAATAACTGATCCGCAAAGGTTTTATCCAAACAGTTGCTCGACATTGATAATGGCGAAATTGCTGTTGACCCATAGTCCGGGTACATTGCATTCCCAGCCAATTTTTGGGACTTTACTGAATCGAAAACCGAACTCATCAAGATGGTGTTCCAAAACGTTGCTCAAAATAACAAAAATCATGTTTGGTTGAACGAACGTATTATATTGGATGCAAAAAACGTTGATACCGACGAAATCAATTATCAGATTCAAAATAAAATAGCTGACGAATTGGTGACTTATAAATTGGTTGATTCCGTTGCTAAGACTAAGTTGTCACTTATCCAAAGGTATTTTTAAATTCGTCGGAGTTGCCCGGATTACTACCTCACATTCTGTTAATAAAAATCAGAACAGTAATCATAATATTGAAGAACATAAACTAACCGCGTCTTTGTCTGCTCTTTGCTCGCAGTGAAGAAATTAATGAACAACGTCATCGAAACCACAATTTTGAAAGAAAATACAAAGGCGAAGGCGATTTGATTCTACGGATTCCATTGATTCCGAATGACATGCCATTCCTTTTTAAACACTTACGATTTCCACTGCGGCTTGCAATTGCAATGTCGATACATACATCGCAAGGTCAGTCGTTGAGAGTTCGTGGTATCGACCTTGAAATTCAACGTTTTTCGCATGGCCAGTTGTATTTCGCCTGTGATCGTGTCGAAAAACAATCAACATTATTCATTTACGCGCCAAAAAACAAACGTTGTGTATCAAAAAACAATACAATAAACACTATGTTTGTGATTTTTTATTTATTTATTTCAGTTCGAATTGAATATTCATAGTTGAGAAATGACAACGTCTGTCGGTTCAGCTAGTGAAACTATAAATGCATCACGTCTGTACATTGAAAACATATGCTGAAAACTGATCGCGAGTGATTAAGGTACTGCGACAATACCTTAAGAAAAACTATTTCTACAAACTTTGTATGAACACGCTATTCTCCAACACTACTAGACGAATATTTGTGAGGTTTGTACAGAAAACTTGAACGAAGCTTGGAGCTTTGTTTCATCACAATCCGTTCACTAATTGTAAGTAAGTTTTTAAAGACAAAATTCACACGTACCTATTCATGAACACAGTTAGTATTGAAAAAAAATCTGTGTACTTATGTACGCGTCTGAGAAGTTGTACTTAATTAAAAAATGTTTTTAATAGCAGGCAAATAATTAAATATATATATATTTATTTATTTATTTTCTTATACAAAGTGTAATATCTGTCTTATCTCTTTATTTGAATTTACGACAATGATTAAGTGAAAAATTGGAATATGATAACGTTATATTGTCGCCATCTTTCAGTTTGCATTCAGCTACACAAAACTCACCGACTGTTGATCTTGCTAATTCAATCCCTATATCTCAGCAGCTCAATTGAATTTGTAAAATCTGAGCGGACCAAAAATTTCCTCCTCTGCCTTCTCTTAAGCCTTGTTTCGAAATTCTAAGATGCTTACCACTGAGATAGGTTGCATGGGATGACATATCCGACAGGAGAAGTGAGGGAGGGTAGGAAATAGACATGACAGAGGGGGAAGGGGTGTACCCCTCGTGGTGTATGGTCACCAATTTAGTGACAGGAAACTTAAAATAAGGAAATAGAAAATAAAAACTTCCCGTCAAAAAGGGAATGTGTCATCTAATTGGTGACCTTGAATATATATATATAAAAATAAATATAAAATAGGGATGTTGTCCTGAAGATATTATACTAATAATTGTTAAGAGATGAGCGAGAGAGGGTCTAGTATTTTGAAGGCACCTACACGGTGACCTAAGGACAAATTGTGAAATAGAGCGGGAAATAATACCAATTGACAGACAGCGAGACGCTTATACATTAATATGATTTTTTTATAATTATAAGCGCCACCTAGTAGCAAACCTTATTGGCACGTCAGTTATTAGTGGTCTGAAGTTGTTCGCTAAATCGCTTGTGAGAACTTCACACTGTAGAGTCTTCGTGTCACCCTAATAAAAATTCACTATCTTAATTTTTTTTATAACACTCCAAAACAAGTACCTATAACTTCAATAAATATCTTTTTTGTGCAATTACATAGAGCTTTTAGTTTTAATCTCACACTATAAATAAATTACATATTTTTTTCTGTTGCTATTCCATATTTCCTTCGTTTAATTATTAAAAAGAGAATCAAGAAAATTTTGCTCTTAATTTATATTTGAACGTATAAAGTTAACAAAAAAATCAACCAGCTATTCTTGATTAACATTTCTAGAAATCGCTTTTCGATCACCTTCATAGTCATTAATAAAAACCGGCCGCGGCTAAGTGATTGCAAATGAAAAAGGAAATTATGTATGTAACGAAATTATATTTCTTCGTGCCTCCTTTGACTATCCGAACTCCAATGTGCTGGCAGCTCAGAAAAGACGTCTACGTCGTCCACTTATCTACGGAACGACAAATGTCAATGCTTTTTTTCAAGTTGGAGAGAGTACTTAATGAAAAGCTACAATATTATAAAAATTAACATGTGCAGGGAGTCGACAAACTAATTAGATTTCTTTAAATGTCGTTTCTTTGTCTTTACAAGCAACACGTTTATTTAATTTGCCGATTCCTAAAAAAATCCGGACGAATTCGTCTTACATGTATATAAACTACCCCAGTGATAATTGTACGATTGTAAAAGTGCATAATTTTGTCTCTTGTCCATTAGTGTAACAAGCGTAAACGTTTAGCCACTACTTTACATTTAAAATTTTATAAAGAGAAGTAGGAAAGCCAGTTGACGAATTTTATTTGCTGTTGTATGACGGTGTAATGTAAAGACGGTATGATGTTCGTAAAATTTTTCAAATTTACGTAACACTGTATAAAAAATCATACGCAACCACCCATCCGCGCTTGCTTTAGTAGTCTCTAACAAAATGTACACGTATACATGTACTTGCGCGTGCGGCGCAGTGCCGCTCGTTCGGCGGCGAACAAACAGTGCGGTCTGAGCACTGTGCAAGCTTAGTGTTTGTTGTGTTCTGTTTGTATCACCTCAGTGTTCACTTCGCGTCTATCAAAACATGCCCATACAACAGTCGGTCGTTCGGACGATAACCTGAAGTTGCTTTATACACAAACGTGTACCGGGATAATCTGAGGAATTTAAATCAAAACTACATACAAGCGGAAATTTTTCATATGTTTCGCCAACCGAATCGCGCCTTCAGACAAAGCATTATACAGCAATGTGCTCACAAAAACGTCGAATTCTTGTCATATTTTTAGCGATGAGAAAACGAGAAAGCTACGTTCGCTCTCCTGAATTGTGATGTTGTTCCCAGGTCGCCTTGGCCACGGAGAACTCGATCATCCTGCAGAACCTGGATTTCGCGGCGAGCGACAGCTACTCCTGCGAAGTGTCCCTCGATACGCCCATATACACGAAGGCCTCCAGCGAAAAGCAGCTTACAGTCTTCCGTAAGTCTTTGAATAAATACCTACTAACGCGCACTATCTCAACTCGAACTAAGTCGACGAGGGATTCTCCCGAACGACCTATATGGAAATATTAACCTATATTTCAGACAAAAATCAATAAAAAATATGTAACGTATGGCTTTGGATTTATTATGAATTTATATAAAATATTTATCATTTGAAAACAAGGAATGTGAGAAAATTATTAGTTTTTTTTCTATATGATAATTTACAAAGTTAATAACACAAAGTTTCCAGATGAAAAATCTAAAACAATAGAAAAAGTACATCATCAAACAAGGTCAGATCAGATACGGACGCTACATGTGATAAAGATGTGTGTGAAATGTAATTATAAATAACAACCCAGATATAGACGCATAACAAATATATCATTCCATTCATTCATTTATTCATTACAATTAAAATCTCATTCATTCGTATAAATGAAAACTTTCTTTTTCGTTCGCGCCGCCGATTTAGTGCAATTCACAGTCTTTTTGTGCCGGAACGTCGTTTTCCTGAAAGCGGGCGGTGCCCGGTAACATTTTCTAGATAGAAATCTAGGCAATTCGATAACCCATTACATAGTGTACTACGTGCGAACCGATTTTAGGTCCGACTCGATCGCTCGCCGGCCGGGGCGGCTTCGGTTCGCCGGCCGAAGAAAAAGAGCATGCGGCTTTTATTCTGCAGCAGTTTATCGACCATAAAAAAACCACTCGATTAGTAACGAGGGAGAAAATACTTTATTGGCGTGTTTGTAATAGCCTTCGTTAGAACGTTCGAAACACATTAGATTTTTTAATAATAAAACTAATGAAGTGGTTATTTTTTAAACATTCTCGTATAATATCACGACTAGTAGCCGTGTGATATTTATATGGCTGTGGAATCAAAGGATTTTCGGGCAGGCGTTATTTCGATCAACCAAAAATGTTCCAAGATAACCGACGTTGTCGGTCCATAGCTGTATATGACGTGCAGCTATAGACGGAAGCGCTCTCGTTCGGTGTCGCGAGAGACATTATCTAATTAATTCTCGGAAAGCCTTTTATTAACCGTCTATCTTGACGTTCAGCGTGGGCGTTGAAACACGTAACTTCACAGGATTACCGTCACTGCGATTCAGCTTGTATAATAAAATAAATCGCATTCTTTTTGGCATTTAAATATTTACTCGCACAGAGAGAGGAAAAATTTTTACAATATTTTCTAAATATTATTCGTGTTATAATATGACATATTCTAATTAACGAAAAAGTGGCAGTAAAAACAAAACTCAAAAGCGTTAAAAGGATAAATCGTCCATCTCATGAAAGGACACTTTGGAATTAACGTGTGTTTCCCTGTCCAACGGTTAAAGGGAACTCTATAATAGGTTTCAAAATCAACGTATTATTTTTCAGAAAGTCGTATGACTGTAAACGTAGCTCGATTTCGTGCACTATACTCGGTATATAGTACGAAATACGGTGACCACTCTCTTTGTTAATAAGTTTTATAGAACTTTTATTTAATAATGAATTTATGTAATAAGTTATTTTGATTATTTTATTGTGTGAGGTATTAATTCGCGAAAATCCATAATAGACGCTTGCCTACAACATGCAGCATGTAACCCACCACTGACCTTCGAATCTGTTCTTCCACTACGAATCCCCTATCCAAAGAATTTAATATTGATTCGAGAGGATTGACAGATATCAAACACCTAAGCAAGTGTTCATTTTTTAATTACCTTAGTCTGCTAATCGTTATATTGTAAAATTCTGCGTACGTTTCATGCCAACTAGGCACATCCTCAGGAAAGTACAGACAGTCACATTTACCAGGGCATTTATTTTGAACTTTGATCGGTGAATCCTTTAATCATTTACCAAACGCTTAAGATGCAATCTTCATAAAAAGTTTAGGCTGACTTTAAATAATTGTTTTGTGCTGTGATAACATCCTACGACGACTATCGTCTTCTCTGTTATATTGCAGTTAGTAACTTGAATGAGAAAAAAATGATGAAACCCACCATCTGAGTTTTGATATCGTGTCATTTGGTGGTCACATAAACATGCATAATGGATAGCAGGATAATAATGTACACAAATTTGAGATAGGACTACAAGTCATCGATGTATGGACCCCTACAAAATTAAAATAGGGTAAGAGAAAATAGTAAGCTCTACAAACGAGAAGAAGTGACATTAACAATATAAGGGTGAAAAAGTATTTTTTTCCATGTAGTTTCTCACGTATTTCCTTTAGTTTACAGTTGTGTAAAAACCATAAGAATCACATATACTAATTATATTCAAATTGATAAAGAAATTTAGAAAAAAATCCCATATGGGCGACTGCTGTTGAACTTTATACAAAAACGTAAGTCATTCTAGTTAAATTGGCTGAAATGATAACTGACATTAATGTCACAAGGTATTTCGAAGAAAATACATTTCACGAAAGTCCAGTAACACTAAAATTAAAAAAAGCTAGCTGATGGCGATTGATGGAGACATATAAGCTCAGCTTATTACATCAGCATGACTGTATGACATATAGCTATGGAATAGCATGTTGTTATAAAATAAGACTTCACGTTAAAAAAAAATCTCTAATCCATGCATCACTTCTTAAAGTTAAAATGGAGAGCAGAATAAAAGATAGTCGAGCATTTTTCAAGCTTTGCTCGACATTCCACTAGCGAAAGACAAATTATACGCATTTCCTAGGACCGCGCCGAGGTGGGATTAACTTCTTGAAATCCGAGTAATTCGGCGAGACATTGAGGACAATCGATATACTCTGAACGTTTACTGTCCCTTGTAAAAGTACTCCGTGTCACTGTGGGACCTGGCTAAAAGAAAACTGGATTTCTCTTTCAAATAATTCTCTTTTGATATCGACCGGCCAATTGGCGAGTGCGGCATTTGCCTTACCTTCTGCGTTGGGGGCATTCGATTCTCGCATATGACAAACATTTATTCGATTAGAAATTAATGTTTGTTGTTAATCTGGGTATTTCTATATATTAGGTTCACATAATTATAAAAAAAAGTTAATTTGTTTTGTGTCATCTATATGATACGCATAGTACAAGCCTCGCGTGCTCAGTTTGGGATCCGAATCGGTGTCCGAAGACATTATTATTACAAAGAACAAAGGATCGCAATTGTATAAAACTATGAAATTAAGAGCTTAACCGGGATTTTTATGAGAGAGAAACAGGTAAATTAAACTTTAAAAAAAATATTATTAAATTTGTTAGTTCACGAGCACCTGCAGGGTGTGGGAGGCACTACCCCACCCTTCCCCATTCCCCTCGTATCTGACTACGCCCCCGGTGAAAGTGACTTGTAAACGTTACTTAGTTTTCCCGATAAAAACACTGCATTACCATCGGTTTAAAATTAACTTTAACTAATTACGTTCGTGACGTTGTTTTAATAGTTACGTTGCATAGATTATAACACTGATTTCTACTTTATGTATACGTACGCGTTTTTTTTTATGTTTACACAGGATGTGGCTTACGCAAAACTGTCTAAATACAATTTAACAACTATTTTGTTTTTAAATAATAAAGCTTCGCTATCATTAATTATTGTAACGGCGCGCTATCAACAAGAATTACTGACTTAAATTTTTTTTCGTGAATACTTTGTAAAAAAAGATTTGAACATTTATATCACATCTTATGCGATACGATGTATTAATAACATATTGTCATTTTATACAATGTTATAGCTTACCACATAAAATTCATAATATATTTAGAAAAGTTACGGTAAGCAACGACATTTGTTGACATCGCGTACTTTATTTATAAACAAATAAAGAAGTAGATAAGGCCGTGCCTTACTGTTGTCAAATCGCGTATCAGAATGTCCACCTGCGCCTGTCGCCTCGCGACAGCATGATGGATGACGATGTCCACACGCGGAACGCGATATCACACAGCACAGACTTGTGGACAGACAGATAAGTAACCGATTTTTCTATTCAAAAACACGTTTTAAGTTATCACTTGACTGTGTATTTAAGCAAGTCTCCGTAATGCTTAAACATTATCTATAGACAGTTACAATTCGAAAAAATTGACATAGATCTGTAGTGAAAAAGTAACAATAGAATTTCACACTCTATTTTAAAATTTTCAACTACAAAGACTGATGAAGAAGATTCTTAACTATAAATTAACTCTAATATACTGTATTAAAAGATGATTCGATACGACATCTGCAGTTTGATTGTATTAAATTAAATTAAAAATTTAAAAAAAAACTCTGATGCAAACAATACATATATAAAAGTGAATAAAATAATACTTATTGACCCTTTAAGCTCGTATAAGTAATAGTTTGCCCTTTATTGGCCTTGTAAGTCTTATAATGAGCAGTAGGTGGTACTATTTTGTTCCGAGCTAAGTTGATAAAGAAAATAACAGAACAAATACAACTAAAAATAAAAGAGTTGGATTTTAAATACAAGAAAACTACCTCGATAAGTACCAAAACATAAGTATATGAATATGTCTAAGTCTTAATAAAGACTGGTACTTATATTGAAGTTAAAGAGCCAGTACGTATAATTATTATTATTTTTAAGGGGTATTGCTTGTTTTGGCTATTAGCTTTTTAATTTAATTAGAAAGAGTTTACTTCAAAGGAATTTTTAAAATTTTATATGTGTAATATTGAAAAGAAAAATTTTCTGAATGAAAATCTGAAAAACCTCAAAATACCTATCTAAATTTTCAATTATAATAAAAATGTTTTTTTTTTAATTCCATAGTGTTTAAAATGATTTAATAAAGTATCTAAGAGGACAGAAAAAAATCCAAATATTTTATTGCTCCTCTGTTAATCTTAATGATATTAAGTTTCAATGGGACAGCAATAAAACTTTAAATCGGCGGAGCACCTGTTAGTAAACACTACTCGTTTATTTTAATTTTTATAAAAAATATATACACTGCACAAAAATATAAGCTATAATAAATTCGCTTAAATTCGTTAATTACGATAAAAAACAAACGCTCATGATTTTTTCACTGAATTAATACTCGTATTTTTCACCTTATTTAAAAAATATTTATTAATTTATTTCTTTCTCTCAGGCTTAAAGACTTATTACATTCGAGTTTTAATTTTCTATAAATGACATTCATAATAATCATCACTGCTTTTACTTAAATATATTCTTTTCGATATAAAGTTGGTAACAGACATAATTTAGCTATGATATAAATATAAGGTGTATACCATGCTAATATAATAATAATAATAATATTTATTACCAGAAATATACAGATATACACAACATACAAAGACGTAAGTGTTTGCATTAATATATCTGCCCTATATAGATGATTTTAATCATATGTACATATGCCTAGTTTGATATAAATCCAAGAAAAGCAAACATATTAACAAATAAAGGATTTATATAATATAATAAGTAACAATTAAATTGAAAAGTTTGAAAGGAAATCCCTTTCTAGGAATCTACACAATATAGATTTATTAATTAACTAAAACTAAAAGTTCACTTGGTTTGCCCATTTTATCCATTTATTTTTAATCAGTTTTTTGCTAGCAACTATGCATTTTAATTCGAGTGGTAAATTGTTGTAATGCTTTATAGCAATGTATCTAGAGCTTTTGCGCAATATAGTTTTATTTCTTTTTGGCAATGAAATTGATCTGTTCCTAGTGTTCACCTCAATGTTACTAAAACTTGTCTTACATTCATCATAATGTAACAAAATAGAATTAACTTTTCTTAATATCTAGCACTTTTTCATTACTGATTTTTTTGAACAATTTATTTTGAATTGAGACTAGCGCTTTAAGAGTATTACTATAAGCTCCACCCCACGAAGTTACACCATAGTTTATGTTACTTTCAATTAGTGCGTGGTATATGTTTGAGTTTTATTTATATATAAAACACAAACATTTAATTAGTATTCTAGGGATAACCTACTCATAGCATATTTAAGTAGGTAAATATTACCTCAAACTGACACTAACATTTATGTATATTTTTTTCACTTCCATAGACTAACTTAATAAAAATAGAACTCGTGAATAATCTCAAATACACCTTAAATATGACATTAGTATCATTTTTGTAAATGTGAGCCCTACATTGTACGGATGCTTGCTGATGTCGTTTGATGTAATCAACATTTTCAAATAATCTGTACGTATATTTTAAATATGTAATATATATTACACAGCTACACATATGTGTAAATATGCGTTAAAAGTATTGTTATTCTCATCAAAGTAAACATATATGCGGCAAAGCGTATAAGATATAAATATATAAGACTTTACAAATTATGTAGCATAATATTTATTCTTTACATTTATGTAAATAACAAGACAATATGTTTCTTTAAGGTACTTTTTTATGTGTGAATCACACAGTACTATGTTATTTTAAATCATCTTTATTACGTTTTCACGAGACAATGTTCTAAAATAATAACCTAAAATTATGTGATAAGTTATGTGATTGAAATCGAACATCGAAATCAATGAAATCGTTTATCTTAATTTTAATATTTTTCGAGACTAATTCTCATCGAAGTTTTTCGCCCACTAAATACTTCTTAGCGTCGCCTTGACAATAAAGTTTTTAAGTTCTAAAATATTATTAGTTTAGGGCATGACGCGATACCATTAAATGATTAGCTGTATTAAATCTGATTATGCACGTTTTCTTAGGAACATTACAAATAATAATAAATTGAGTGTTCGATTCCTACGAGCACATTCCTCTCAACATCTCACACGGTCTTCCAAAATATCATAGACGAAAAAAAATCCGTATCAAGGATTGTTTACGAACAACAGTGGGGATATTAGGATATTGTACCGGAATTGAATGCGCGACGCCCGCCCGCCCTAATAAGAGGGCCCGATCCCGTGGGGCGGCGCGCGCGCCCGCACACGCCGCATTACCATAACGGGGCCGCGGCGCGCCGGGCCGCTGTTTAATGCGACCTGGACCTTAAAATCCCGCTGTTTTGATGTCGAGTCAACGCCGCGGAGACGTGCGCGAGTAATACGAGCGGGAAATAATAACTTAGTTTGAACAATATTAAAGTCGCCGTTTTAGTGGGTCGCGTCGGGCGCTCAACACCGCACTGCGGATGAGCGGAAGCGTCTCACGGCGTTTTTATGTCGACGGCTCGAGCCTCGTACCCTCCGCGTTGATTCAGTGTGGCCAGACGGCGAACGACTCAATAATCATCCAATGCAACGGTTTGCGTACGCCGATTCGGCAACAAGATCCGAGACCTATCGTGCTCTCCGAGGCACGCGGCAAGTGGTTTAGATTTTGGTTTAAATTTCAAACTTACTGGACGGTCCGCCCGTAGTTATTCAAACTCGATATCTTACGATTTGAAGCTAACTCGATGACGTACTCAGTTGGTGTGGTTATTTGTCCTACAATAACAAAAGTCGAACATAAAGGTGACTTGACTATGTAATAAAAAAAAAAAAAATTTGGTTGCCTGTAAAGTCGGTATACGGGCGAAAGTTTTACGTGACAACGACTTTGAATGGTAAAATCATTTTAATGTGAATATTCATTCGTATAGTAGGAAGAAGGATGAAATAATAGTAACAATTTAAAACATTTATTTATACAAAGAATTATATTTAAAACATTAATTTATACAAAGAATCTCGCACTGAATTTCATATTAACAAAATTTTATTTTTACCTTTACACATACATACGTATTTATATACAAATATACATACAATAACTTGCAATACATTTGCAAGCTATGCACTAATTCTCTAGTGCTGCGCGCGCGGCAGACCGATCATAGTTGAGTGGGAGAGAGACGCAAGGCATTCGGCGGGCCTCTCTCTCGTTCGGTGACTCATCGTTACGTTACCGAGCGTTACACTTTTTCAAAGTGACTCCCAGCCGCAACCTAATTTAAGACGTTGTCACGTCAATAAAGGTTTGTATTTATATTTTATGGTGTTTATTGAGATGGATCTACAAGTTTTAGGCATAGAGCATATTAAAACTTTGGAAGGCACAGTTCGCAATGGAAGTGTTGATTATAAATATATATATATATATATTCTCACTATTTAAGCCCCAATATATGCGAAGCAAATTAACAAAAGTTGCAACGGTGGTGAAGGGAAATTAAATTGAATCTCTGTTTTAAAGAAAATAAATTAAAATTCGCCAAACGAATTAATTTTTAATAAATAAGAAGAGAGAAAAAGGAAACATTAAGAAATTTGTGTGATTATTTCCCACGTATTATTTTTGATAATTGAATAATTTCCTAAGCTATTAGTGATATTTAAAATAAAATGCAAAGCAAAATTAAAAACGTCTCCACTTAAAAAAAAGAAAAGGGACATCAACTCTTACCACTCGGCCGTACGCTCGCGTTGGCCTGTCTCTGTCTTACATTTTCTATCCAAGAATTTTATTTATGAGTTTTGATATCTGCCTTGCACAGATTGATTTTTTTAATTGAAGAACTATTATAGACAATTAATCACTTTTCTACTTTGAAAATCTTTTATTTACATACATACATTGTCTGGAATTCTACAAAAAAATTTGGTTGCCTGTAAAGTCGGTATACGGGCGAAAGTTTTACGTGACAACGACTTTGAATGGTAAAATCATTTTAATGTGAATATTCATTCGTATAGTAGGAAGAAGGATGAAATAATAGTAACAATTTAAAACATTTATTTATACAAAGAATTATATTTAAAACATTAATTTATACAAAGAATCTCGCACTGAATTTCATATTAACAAAATTTTATTTTTACCTTTACACATACATACGTATTTATATACAAATATACATACAATAACTTGCAATACATTTGCAAGCTATGCACTAATTCTCTAGTGCTGCGCGCGCGGCAGACCGATCATAGTTGAGTGGGAGAGAGACGCAAGGCATTCGGCGGGCCTCTCTCTCGTTCGGTGACTCATCGTTACGTTACCGAGCGTTACACTTTTTCATAAGTGATTCCCAGCCGCAACCTAATTTAAGACGTTGTCACGTCAAAAAAATTTTTGTGTATTTACATAAAATACCGTGACATATATATTCTCATTTTAACCACAAACAATTAACAAAACAATAGATTACGATCCGATGCTAAAATGTGCGTTTTTTGACCTGTCGTTTTGCCAGCACTGATGTACGATATTTGTGAAGTCATATGCCGTGAGATGCCGAATATGACGGTGAAAATTAAGTATTTGCATAGCATGCGGCGAATATTGAACAGGGCAAAGCTAACCGCAGAATATGATTAGCCTACGATATGATTTTAACTCGTACGTGGCTACAGTCTAACGAGACGTCTACGAAAATCCAGCTGTTTTATAAACCGTTGCAAATCATTTCGTTTGTTTCTCTCTCTCTGTGTGTTTGTGTGTGCGTGTGTTCGTGCGTGCGTGAGTGCGTGCGTGCGTGCATGCGTACATGTGTGTGAGTGTGTGTTTGTGTAAAAAACAACTTTTTGATTTTGATTTGATGGACATAGACATTAATGTGAGTCATCGATAAACATTTTATTTATATATGCGTGCGATTTTTTTTTTTTTAATTTTGATTTAATGGGCATAGATATAATAAACATTTTGTTTGTTTTGGTGTGTGAAAAAAACTATTTAATTTTGAGGTAATGAGCATAGATATTGATATAAGCCGCTGATAACATTTTGTTTGTTTGTGTATCTGGAAAACAACTTTTTAATTTTGATTTAATGCGCATAGATATTGATACAAAGCTTTGATATTCTGTTTATCTGTATGAAAATCAACTTTTCAATTTTGATTTCATGAATATGCATATTGATCCTCCACGCTGGTCAGTTGAAGTACCGTGCTGCTCACGACCTCTGTCACCAATGCAATGACGTACTCCACATTCCAGCCGACACCTACCAGGACTTCATAAATATACCCCAACACTTATTCTACCGGCTGGCTCGATCCAGTGACTGTTTTCATACTCGAAATGTACACTCAACGCGTTATTAAATATTTTTTATTATATTTATAACAATTCTTAGCTTGTGTTTTATCAACTTTTTCATTGCAACAATTTAAAATATTATAGGTATCTATACGCTAATAAAAAATATAATAGAAAAGCATAAAAGTTAATTATCTTTTAGCGATGGTTAACAAGTGTGATCAGTTAAACTTATGTTATAGGTCCTGTAGCACATTTTATATCACAGTATAATTGAATATACATCTCCTGTTTTTCAAGTGTTTACTTTCGTAAGTTCTCAATCGTCAAATCCCGATAGTGAAACATCGTAACAATATACATAAATCTTTAAAAGTGTACGATCATATGTATTTTATGTTCTATGTTGAAATTCAAATTCGAAAATTGGTTGTCTGTAATGTTGGTTTACGGACGATACTTTTACGTGACAATGTCATAAGAAAACTTTGATGAAAAAATTGCATTCTTTTATGAATTGAATTGAATTATTATCACTAAACTATCATTATTTTGTATAATACAAAGATGAAGTTAATTGAAAATGACAATGTTTTCGATAAATTAACATTTATTTGCACTCGTTAATTCAAATATTTTTCACTTTACCATTAGTTTGGAAGGCAGTAGTAATCCCTCAAAAAGAACGAACAAGAAACTTAAAAGTACCTTTTGTAATTTCATCATGCAAAACCAAAACGAATACAAAACCATCGACGAACAAAACAATTTGTTAAGAAATCGATGCACTTATATCCATGAATATTTGTCTACTGAATATTCAGAAATTATATAACACCCTTTTTCACTGAGCGATTGTTTAATAACACTCTTAAATTTATTTATTTTTTACGGTAACATTTGGAACGGTGTCCCGATTGAAATTCTCATTACTTCATTACATATATTGACGCTTATATCGCTGTCCGTATTGATTCGATTTCAAAAAAAAGTCACGAAGCGACAACGGCATTCATCATCGGCGCGGATACACCGAACGTGTCCACATCCATCCGAACGAGATTGCAATCAAAATGCAAACGAAAACAGCGGCTCGCTGCCGAATCGAGTTTACAACAAAACTATGCCGCGACGGGCGCGAAACAAACGGCGGAGCGAACGGCGCGCGAATTCAATTCGTTCCGGAAGCGACGGGCGGCGGTAATACGCCGAAAGTTTTAATGCACTAATGTCGGCGTACATCGAAGCGTACGGTGGTCTATTAGTGCATAATTATAGGTTCGTTCCTTCGAAGTAACCAAATGGAAATCGACAAAAAAAAACATCCCCCGACAGACCGCCATTTGTGGCACCGGGACGTGTATTCGTCTCTACACGACTTCTACTCCATTCGACGCGGCGCATAGAACATGGGATCAATTCCATGTCAAAACTATTGATTCCTCCTCGGTGACCGTTCTCTATGCGTTACCCTTTCTATTTTTAACTTCCCGCTATGAAAATTGAATTATTTTCATATAATTGGAGAGGTACTGTTTTCAGTTCGATTTTCGAAAATCGAATTTTCACTAGAATTCGACATGTTAGGTTCCTACGAAACTATTTCGACCAATTTCGATTTCGATTTCTGTACGTCTGTGTCTCTGGTGTTTGTGTGTCTGTGTGTTGTGTGTGTGTGTATGTGTGCGTGGGTGTGCGTGTGTAAACTCGAAAGGCAGTTTGCAACATTCAAAAGAGATCCGCTCAAATTAGACTTTTTAAAATACTGAACTGATTTCGCCAAGTAGATTTTGGGGAATCTCATAAATAATGTTTTCAGGAAAAGGTTTTATTTGTAATAACTTTTAAACTACTCTACCGATTTACACCAAAATCTAATTAGTTCTTTTCTTAAATGGATGGATTGACTGCCGCAAATTGCATGAAAATCGGTTAATCTCTTCAAGAAATATCGTTGGAGAAAATTTACAAAAAGTATTTCTTTTTCAACATTTTGTAAGTTCCTTTACCAATGAATATTAGAATCCATCCTGTCGCTTTCCTTAAAAAACCGTCGTTGATCGTTGCTAAATGTTTCAAAATCAGTTGATTTGTTCAAGAGACATTGTCACAGAAAAAAATTATAATACAATATTTTTTTAACATTTTTTAAACTACTTTAGCGATGAATTAAAAAATCTAATCAGAGTTCTTTTTTGAAAAAACAATGTCAATCATTGCCAATTGCATCAGAGTCACTTGCTTCAATCGAGAGATATCGTTAACGAAAAATTTAAAATAAGGGTTTTTTCAAAATAACATTTAAAATCTTAATGTATTGATATTTGGTACTCAGTGAAATTTTTGTGTTTAAAAAACTGCGCCAATTTCCGTAAATCAAAACAAAATGTAATAGCGTATTCGAAAGATATCGCAGTTTTTTTTATAAATTGCAGTTTTTAACTTCATGCTACGAAAATTGAAAAATTTTCGTAATTTAGGAAGATATTGTTTTCATTTAGGTTCAAAAATAAAGTTTTCATCAGATCTTGGCTTTTTTAGTGTCCTAACAATCTATTTTCCGAGTAATGTCTGTAGTAATACCTATATGTTTACCTCTCCCTCTTTCTTTCTATTTTTCTCTCTCTCGTGTGTGTGTGTGTTGAAAAAATAAAAAAAAATGTTTTTTAGAACATCTCTTGAATCACTCTACCGATACATTCCTAAATCTGACTAGTTCTTCCGCTTAGAAAGCACTGTCAATCTTAGTAAACTGCGTGTAAATCGATTGGTCCATTGGAGAAATATTGATGATAAAAATTCGCAATAAAGATTTTTTTTACAACTTCTCAAGTTCTTTTTGGATAGATGTTCGGTATCCGTCAACTATATTTGTTTTAATTACTGCATCGAATACCACAAAGCAGATCAAAAGCGCTCAATAGATATATTAGTTTAAATACAAAATTTAAACTATATTTTTGAGCTCGAAGAGCTCTTCGAGCTCAAAAATAGGTTTTTTCAAGCTTGAAAAAACCCAAAAATTGTACTTTTAAGCTCAAACTCGACAATTTCTTGCTAGATACATTTTTGAAATCCTTAAGCTCGAAAGTAACAAATTGCTTCACGAATGGCCTATAAGGTCCACCGTTTTTCGAATTTTTGATCTCAAATAACTTAAAGATAAATCTTTATGCGTTGAAATAACTGTATTTTTAAATTCGAAAAATCACGTCGATAAATATCAAAGCGAGAAGTTTTGGAGATGGCCTGCAAGGTCAACCGTATTACAGATTATCCAAAATACGTACTCTCTTGTTACATTCTGCTACAACATTTTCCTATGTTGCACAAATGAAAACGTTTCAATTGAAAAGTACGTTTTTTTTTTCTAATTTTCCAGCTATCAAACATGAATACTAAACACTCAGTTTAACAAAATACTACATCAACTGTGCACTTTCTATTATATTACAAACCGAAGTTTTGAACATTTATGTTTATGATTTCATTCGTGAACGGATGAAATCACGTGGATGAGATGTCGAAAACAAACAGACGATGATCTAGATTACTACGAGGATGCTGATTTTTTGTTCCAAAATCCGCAAAAAGTAAATCAGTGTATTAATAACGTACATGTATTACCAGAAACTCTCTAAGGTGTAAAGTATAAATGAAAATTTGTATGAAAAATTTTAAATGCTATTCTTATTACCTAGAAACTAAATAAAAATAATATTTGAAATAAACAATGAATGAGACTTTTTGTACGAAACTCTTAAGAAATTGTGACAAAATGTTGATATTTGAATGAGAATATACGTGAAAGGGAAATCAAGAGCGCAACCGGTATGTATCGAACTGAAACAGGGACAATAATAGGAAACGGTAGTGACCTTGGATCCGAAACGAGAACTGTATTGGGTTAAAAACGGAGAACGAGGCTGAAATCCGATACGAGAGTGGAAGCGAAATCGGTGCCGAAGGGAACCCGACATCAGACTTAGAGAAAGAACAAAACTTTTAGTTTATTACAGCATTGTTTCGTAGCCTTTCGTAGTTTATTTAAAATTTCTATTAAAAACCAGATTGGAAATGCTATATAAATGATGAGGCAATTCACGATGATAATCCACGAGGGCAAGAGCTACTTATCATAAAGAAAGAAAACAGAAATGACAACAGACATACTAAATTTTATGTTCACGTAGCTTGAACCGTGGGCGTCACAAGTTTTTTTAATAAAACAAAGTTATTGTCTCAAACTCTATTTTCTGAATGAGAATTATTAAATAGAATACTTTTCTTTTTGTCTAGATGCCAGACTGTAGCAAGGATAGACGTGGCTAGGATATTTAAGTACAAGATATATCTATTTTTAAAATTGATGGAGTTCTTATCGTACTAGCAAAGCATTTTCTACAGATTCGGTTTTATTACAGATATTTCTTTATTTTCAACATACTACAAACATGTTGTAATTTATATACATTATAAATATTATGGTTTTTACATTAATATATAAAAAACCCGTGTCACGGTGTTGGCCTGCGATAAAGTCCGAAACTACTAAACCGATTTTGATTATTTTTTTCACACTGTATCTAACTTCGTCCAACTTAAGAGATAGGATAGTTTTTATCGTGATAGTGGCGTCGTTGTCGAGTTCAAAATTTTTTTAAATATTTTCAACGAAATTGTTACTTTTTCTAATTTCGGTATCTCATCTGAAAACACATAGAAACACAAATTTTAATTTCCCCAGACCCCGGCCCCCTTTGGCATAAGACGGATCGACAAAAATATTGTTCACCAAATCTGACCACATTAAATCTAAATTCATTACGTACTACACTTTAAAACAACAATACTGCGTAGATTTAGGCCGGTAGCGATATCGGAATGAAAACGGGATCGGGATCGGGATCAAGAGCCTGATCGGAATCGAAATACAATAGATGAAGAAATTCAGATACAATAAAATTAATGTTTGTATGTTTGTCCCCTATGTACCCGTGCCTGAACCATTAATCCTATTACGGCGAAACATTGGTGATATGTTGTACGCATGCCCGGAAGGGTTTCAGGAAAAAAAATTAGCATCCCCGATTACATCCACGTATTCGTACTATTAAACTGAACTACTAAACCGATTCTAAAAACTCTTTTACTAATAGCTACACTATTCCTGAATAAATTAGGCTGCTAACATTTACCTCAGGCTTCATCCATGCATTTATATTCCTAAGACTATTTTTAATAGTTCTTTAATTCGTATAAAAAGTTAAACTATTTCCGCGTAATATAAATATTCTACTATATTCCAATTTGGTACTAACGCACGGTTTCTTACAAATCGGAATCATAGACTGGTAGCGAAATCAGAATTGAAACCGGGACAAGAAACAGTATCGATAACGGGACCAGCAGTGCTAGCATGAACGACACGAGAAAGACACAAGTCTACAAGAATGTAGACAAAATACGTTTTATCTTTTTATCTAGCATGACACGTCATTTTGTCTACGCGAGGTTTTATATTAATACATGTCACGTGGCTTAAAAGAGTTATGTCTTCATTACTTAGCATGAATGACAAGAAAGTAGACTAGTTTCTATCTTTGACAGCTAATCGGGGTAGACATATGTCTTTATCCAATCAAGGTGCCGACAGTTCTCTATAGAGAAATTATTTCTTATCAAAAGATTTCTTAGATAATTGCGCTTATAAACTTTTAAGTACCTGCGATATTAAAATTTAAATCTCTTGAAATTTAAGTATTTACTTAAAAAAATACCGTTTCAAGATTCATACCTAATTAAAATCATATTGGACGAAAGTTTTGTTTAGGTAAACTGCAGTCATAAAATAGTTATAGTTACCTACAGAATATATGTAAGGTGAGTATATATATTTGATCTGAAATCGGGAAAAATGCTTTCTTTTATCTAAATTGAAATATACAAGTGTCTTTTAATAACCGATTTAATAAACTATTTTTTTTAGAATGTCGAGAGCTTTTGTATTTTGGTACGTAGCAGGTCAGTACGAACGCGCGTATGGTCGTAAAACTATTCGTAAGAGTTTGAAAGATGCCTGTGACCCATTTTTTTTACCTGATGTAGAATTTCAACAATTATATCGCTTTACTAAAGATGTAGTTCATTACCTTATTGAGGAACTCACTTCAGACTTGAAACCTGAAAACTCATCAGGTTGTCCACCATATATACAGGTATTGTTTTTCGTCACACAAGCTAAGTGTAGTAGATATTAAATGTCAATATGTTTTACCAAAGATATATGTCTTAGATAAAAAATATTTTAGGTATAAATTTATACAGTAGGTTCTCTGTTCTATAAGATTTCTGGCTGTTGGGAGCTACCAACGCGAAATTGGCCAAGACCACATGATATGTGTTGCCCAAACCACAGGTAGCAAATACCTTCGAAGATTCACAAATGCTGTATTGAATCGGTAATTAAGATTTTTTTTTTTATACATGAAGTGATCTTAGCTAGCTATTTGAATTGTAATAAAACAAAAAAAATATTATTGTTGACAGTCTTATGAATCGTTGGATAAAATTCCCAGGAACGTCTCGTGGACGAGATGTAATTATATCTAGTTTTTATGAAAAATTTGGGTTGCCTAATATATTGGATTGCATGGATTACACTCATGTTGGCCTATTTCCGCCTTCAGAAAATGCAGCTCAATATTTAAACCGAAAAGGCTATCACTCATTAAATGTGCAAATTGTAAGAAACCATATTATTATATTTGAAATAATCATGATAAAATTATCCAAATTTGTAGTCTTCAAGTATAAGAGTATCTATTTTATTTATTTTTAAATCTGCAATAAAATCAATCGACCACTTAACAACACATTTATAATAACAATTCACATGTCACCCAGAGTTTTTTAATGATTTTTTTAAACTATTTTAACATTGTTTCCTTAATAACTTTAATTTTCTTAAGGGTTTGATTAAATATTTTATCATTTACACTATATTTTATGACTAGTTGTTCTTGAAAGAGAATTACATCTTATAAATGAATATTCAGTTTTATTATCAGCACAACATAGTAAAGAACACAATGATGCACCGTTACACGAGATAAAGGTTATTTTTTATATCGATTACTATATAAAATTCAAACGTAGTGCTATTACGTACTGACAAATCGAATGTTACTAATATTTAAATAAATAGGGTTTTATGCTCTTGAACAAAATTGATCGAATGCTTAATGTCGCATTTTTTCCATATAAATTTCGTTGTCTATGCACGAGAAATTTTCTCTACGAGGATAAATTAGTCTATACACACGTTAATACTACAGAGTTAGACAAATTTGACAGCTAGAATAGAAATTTTCTCTCAAAATAGACACTTGTCGAGAGTCATCATGCTAGGTGTGCAGGATCGAAATTAAAAGCGGAACACGAGTTGAAAACGAATGTGGTGTGGGGACGAGAATCAAAATTATGAACCGGATCGTAGTTTAAAGCGTAATCGGGATTGAGATTGACATCAATCAATACAGAAGATGAAAGAATCTATTTATGCTATGTCCATGCTGGTGAAGGCGTGGGCATTAACTATACGGGCAAGTTACTTACAGGAAAGGACAGAACAACGTCTGCCGGGCCGGCTAGTACATTGTAAATATTATAATTTCCTTTTGCAATAAGACTCAAAACATAAAACGTACAAATTTCTCAAAATGAGTAGTCAATCAATATTATCTATAATTTTTGTTCAGAATATTGAAATTTGAGATATTTCTTTATACAGCACAATTTTCTAAGATTCAAATAACTTCGAAAGTTGGAGAGTGTGAAGCGTAAAAATAGGTATATATATACCTAGGATTATATAACAATAATGAATCTAGAAAGATTTACCATTTTACTTAACAAACATATAATTATGACATATAAAAATATATCAATATAAACTTCAGTAAATTATTTTCATTTGATCAAAGCCAATTCGCAATGAGAACGCAATTAAACTACAACATTCCCGAGTGCATGACCACAGACAAGCATAATATGTAAATACAGCAAATTCAAATGGAAAAATAGGGAATGTATGGAATCAGCCGACGCACACCGCAGGCGAATAAGCAAGAAGTTAAATATATATGCGTGCAGCCGGATACGTGAGGCACTAAGCTCGGGCGGGGGAAAAAAAACTCATCACGAGACGGCATGAATAGTAAGCAGCGAACGCCGCCCACCTTTAAAATATAGCTATTTCTGTATACTATGTTTATTAAAATCCGCCGCGGTGAGTCGAGTCCGTTCCGCTTTCGGATTCGATTCGCACCTGTCATGCAGTTTAGAGCACAACGCACGAAACTTTGCCGCTGTGAAGTTAGTCACGGAAGCGTCGCAATGGCGTGAAATTAGCACGCGACGGAAAAGAATGAAGGGATGAGGGAGTGTTAAACCTGCGCGTTAGATCCATCGAAGGCAATTCAGAGCGGTAAAGTTTCGTGCGTTGTACTGTACTTTTTTTTCCGTTGTATGTACAGCGACGATAGTTTATCGTTTTTTCCACTCGGACGTAGAGCGGATTCATGTTTTCGATGCCGATCCCGATCCGAATACGCATTTGGATGTCGATTCCTGGAAAACACTAAAATCTATCTCACGAGCGAAAAACATTTTATTAAGAACGTTTTTTGCTCGGTTGTAGTATGAGCGCATCGTGTAATCACGTGTCAAGCGAGTAGGTACATCACAACACGCACGCTATAGTGATAGCCTAGTGGTAAACTCGACAACTTATAGCTCAGAGGAGCGGGTTCAACGCCGCCATTTATCGCTAATTGTTATGACAACTCTTTTATAGATGAATTGCAATGTTGAATTAATTTTCAATTGGAATCTAGAAAACCATCGAGGCGCCGTGGGGCAAACCGCTTCTTCGAAGGAGGCGCATTATAAAACCTTCAAATATATATGAAGATAACAGTAGGTACGTGTTAGATCAGTATTAAGAATAGGGCCTAGTGCACCCTTTTCTAGGAGAAAGTCGTGTTCTGCAGTAAACCGTCATATTTTATTACAATTACAATTATCACATCACGAATTTAATAATGTCGTCCGCTTAAAAAATTGCAATCCGTCTTAGAATACCATAGTTCATACAGGATATAATATATGTCTGTCAGTTTGTCCGTCTGCGTATTACAACGCATTCACTCACAAACTACTGGTACTACAAGATTGTACAGTAACAAATGTACAATTGTACAAATATACGCAGTAACCAAAAATCAGCACAAAGTAATTCCAGTGTATGCCAATCTGTAAAAATTTTCTCTTGTGTACGCTTTACTTCGCGGAAGTTCAAATTAAAAAAAAAAGGTTATCGTGGCGTGTTTTAATCGCCCGACGGACGTCATGCCTCAGTGAGGCTTGACGTCCCACAATCTTTTTATTTCCGATTAAGGGGCTAGGATCTAAACTTCGGCGTTGACCTGACGTTAGTTAGGTGATCTTCACCGGTGCGGTGACAATGCCCTTGAAACGTTCTGCGAGATACGGAGCGGACGGCTTAATTAAACTTAAATTTACACGTCATTGCCCAATCCAACCGTGATACGGATTCGAAATCGTATCTTGTAGGTGGTAAGCAACACTCTTGACCACGCGAGCCCCGTCGCTCTAAACGGCGTGTGCTGTACATAATCCGGATTTATGTCGCAGAAACCAATGTCGTAGTACGTACAGTAGATGAAATGCCGGTAAATAGATCAAAGCCTATTTTCCCCTATAATTTTAATTACGGAGTCGGTAAAAGATCGATATGTATCCCGTAAACCGATATTTCAGTACTTGTAGTAGTATGTAAATAATTTTGAAACTGCATAGGTTATATTAGTAAATATGCGAATAAATATCAATAGCCTATATGAGATACCGTATGGCTCTAAACGATTGAAACATGTTAATTTTAATAAATGAAAATACAAAATATTTTTTTTATTTCATTTATAATTGATATTTATATCTGACTACAAATACAAGAAGCGGTAGCCGCCACAGATTTCTACGTGACGTCATCATGCAACAAGCGTCAACTGCATCTTTCGTGTGTAATATTTGCTTCTTTTTAAAATTCAAAGCGCGTCTCAATGTAGTGTGCAGTTAACATTTGTTAACTATTTAGTGATGTTACGGATTACAACGGCATGGCGACTGGTTTTTGTAAAGTTTAAAATGTAAACTTTTAATACTTTCAGGGCACTAATCGCTTTACATTAAGTTCATAGAAAAATTCTAGTGACTCGTTATTACCCCAGGAACTAATTAAGCCACATTTCATAAACTGACGTAATAACCCATTATGCATTACAAATATGCCAACTATTTATATAGAATTACCTGTATATGGTAGTTGTAATTTAACAACAATTTTCGGGGTCTTCATTTTGAATATGGTTTAGGGGCAGTTAAACTAAACTCCTGTTTGTTTAGTCCATGAATCAGTTCTGTAATGAGAACTGTGACGCTCGAGTGATGTCTAAACAGATTCAAAGTTTAGTGTTATACTAGAACGGACAATGAATGTAGAATTGTAATGAACGATGCCCCAAGTGTATCGTCTAAATGCTTTGTTATCTGAAATTTCATCATTAATGCTTCGAATTAACAATTTCTCGCAATCAAGACTAATTAATCTACATTCCATAAGCGTTATTTAGTTTAATTTACCACCCACTAATTTATGCAAAACCAAAAAACAGCATTGCCAGCTTTGACAACTATCTACATGTTTCAAAGCTTAAAGAAAACTTTAACCCAGAGCTAAACAACTTCTCCTTATGTTTAGTTACTATTTGGTGCCTATACGATGCGTAAACAGTGTTTGAAAGTTTAACAAGTTTTCTGAATAGCCTTTATGTAAGAAATTGGCTTTAAGCCATAGTTTAATTATATTTTAAAATTAGACGGAGGGCTTTGAATAATACTGGAAATGTACTTACTAAATTACAGTAATCAGTTTTACAACGTACAGCCAAGAATCATTATCATATTTTGTATGATTATATCAGAATTTCTATTTACTTATGATTTTGTACCTATGCGTATTTTATGTTTGGTTTTATTCCTTTTAAGGTCAAAATATGTTAATTCGATAGGAAGATACCAATTTATAATGTTAAAACGTAGCATCTTAAATTAAATTTTTCCTTCTTTGTCCTAAATAAGGTGACTACTGTCGAATTTTTATCTAAACATTTATTTGATTTATTAATACTTGCTTCTAAAAGTATAACTAACTCTGTACTAAATACAGAAAAGCCTACCAAAATGTAAAACTCATGGAAAAACTCCAAAATGGCTTATGCAAAAATGGTTCCGTAATATAAATTATCGTATTACTACCTCCTATTTTTTTTTTAATTTGACGTGATATCGTGTGCGGTAACTAAATAAAAGGTTTTACAGAATAAACGAAATTGAGTAAACTTGAATTTAAATCCAAATCTTTTCTATAAATAATCTAGCATAATACCATATATTATAAACCAACTGAACTTAATTTTCTGTGAATTTAAGTAACGTATTTTATAAACATTTTTTATTCGTGAATATTTTCTTGTTTCTCGTAAGCATTAAAAGATTTGGGATTTCCGCTTAGGTTTTTTCTAAGCTATAATTGAATTTCCATATACTGTATATTTTTTCAAGAATTAAGGCATAATATAATGATATCGGAAATGAGGAGGAAATGGCAAAATTTACTAATTTCTTATAATAAAAAAACATTTTATTTAATATCTAATAAACTATGCATATTATGTAAAAAGTAGGCTTGTTCTTCATAACAAAGCCATTCATTTTCCATATCAAGTAACGCTCTTGACAATTTTTTTTAATTTTTTGAATTCTCCCCTAAAATCTACCTCCAAAATGAGAATTCGTTTATTTACTCTGTAAATCCATAATCGGGTCACCAAACCCTATACGTATATTAAGTCATAACTTTTTTTTAACTTATAGATACGGAGAAAATAGGCTGTGACAGACACATAGACACTAAAGTAAATCTTTAAGAGTTTCGATTTTTCAACGAACGTAATCTTAATACGTGACACTACACGAAATCGAGTTAAAAAACTATAAAATCCCTATTTTTGTAAAGTACTTAATTTTTTCTCCGCAGTAAGTTTGAAGAAACGATGAAAACAAAGTAAAATAGCTTTATTAAAAATTTTATAGTTTAACAATACATTAAAGGTACTCTTTAATCTCGGTTATTGACCGTCGTATATGATATATTAAGTACTATATAAATATTAATAATTAAATGGCGATTATAAAATTATTTAATTAATAACCTTTTCCCTTTTCTTCGCAAGCGAAGCTGAAGCATAGACAAAACCGTGACGTCGACGATGTTAATGATCATCGCTTTTATCGGCCCGATAACAAAAGCTTACAATAATCAAATTTCGAGGCGGTAATTCCGTGGCGCAGCCTCTTGGGAAATTTAAAATCCACCTGCTCTCCCTAATACATAATTTATGAAACGGAATCGTTCAAACGCTTATTAATAAAATCAATACAGCTGTCTATTTTCCTGACGGTTTACATAAGAATCGAGCCTGAATAATGAATGCAAACCGACAGTTGTTACAGCGCGAGCCGTGTATCAAAATAGATGATAAGAGAAAGCCTTCCTATTTACAATCTGTACGACGGTGTGATATATTAGAAATCAGTTCATAAATTGTATTCCACCATATTTATTACCTGATCGAATATATTCCGTATTTTATTCTTCTATTTAATAGATCTATAATTTTCGATATCATTAGCATAAATGATAGATGATACATTAGTGATTCCTTAAAAGGTTGACATATGTTACAATATCGGAACGTTCATGAAAATATGTGTAGGTATTATGTCAACAGTAGCACTGTGACTGTTGAGGTCTGTGCTGACAAATGCTGACAAATACAACTGAAAGCTAAACCATTCTCAATATTAAAAGTTGCGCGATGTACAGAGTTTAGTGTACTTTTTACAGTTCAATTATTTACCCACGATAATTTGCCTCATTGTGCATCGGTGCGTCTCCGATATTACTAGTTGTAATACTAATTACTGTTAGCCACCGTTGCTCGCGCCCATTGTCGTGCCCTCGGGGGCACGTCTTCTTCCTGCATATCTTCTGGCGTGATATCAAAATGCAAGTAGTGTGCTGTCGGTAAATATATTTTGTATATTGATTTTGTATATCGTGTAAAGATCTGATTAAGGTACTGAGTGTGCATTTTTTGAAATTATGCTTCTTCAGCTGTATTAGAAAAACCTGATCGGTGTGTGTATTTTAAGCATGCGGCGATGTAACACATAATTCTGATTGGTGCACAATGACGTATCAATTAAGTGCACATGTTATAAGCATACAGATATCGAGTCGTATTAAATATTTATTTATATATTCTATTTTCGGAATACGAATACTTTACTCTGTTGATATATATTGTTGTCTGAGTTCATAAAATTTTATATATATTCTAGCGTGTACGTATTTATTTTTTATTGGTAAAATTGTGCAATAAGATTTAAAGTTATATTTATTTAAAGTTTGAAAAATCACCAAAACTACAATTTTTAATGACGCAGAAAATAGTACAGATCAGAGACATTCTTGATTTTGCTTCAATAATTTTGGATGTACCAAAAATAATTTGTTTTCTATTTACACCAAAAAAGTATAGTTATACTTTTTTTAGAGAATATAGTTATATTTCTTTTTTGTCTAGAAGTGTCTTACTTGCGTATGTAATATTAATGTTTTTTTTTTATCTAAATATCATTCCGATTTTATGAGTTGCTTTTCCGAAATCATTTTCTAAATATCTCATTATAACATAACTTTTTTTTTTATTTCAACGATCTTATACGCTAAGCAATCACTTATCAATACTGTATTACAATATACAATTTCCGTACTGTCGTGGGTCGTTCCGAGTAGGCTTTATAAATAACTTCTGAAACCATAGCCGTCGTAGAATAATGAGATTTTCCTTTGATTGCTACGAATCTATTTATAAGATCCGACCTTTACAACAGTGGCTCTCGCGCAACGAACGAATCGTATTTAATTATGACCATTCCGACTAACGCCTACGATCTTTTTCCCACCGAGCTCTACAAAATTAATATTATCTTTAAATTTCATTATCATTACAACTATACGACTACATTCTTTTTGTGACATCGTTTCCCATTTGTGATTTTTGAATTTTGTATCGAAATAAAACACCTATTGAAGCATTACGATACCAGTCTGTCTGTCGTAGCTGACTTAAGCTGATGATCACAGATTTGAATGGATGAGTGAATAAAATGGTTTTGTAGTGACTACTTGGTAAGTAAAGTGACAATGAACGCGCCGACCGCACGTAGGGATGCTGAGAGAAGGAAATAAATTTATTTCAGACGGTACCGTCGAGCTTATAGTAAGCTATAGCTACTTCTTCATAATTCGTCAATAAAACGAATACAGTACAACGCACGAAAACTTTGCCGCTCTGGATCGGTTGCAAATGATACACTGCTCAAGTAGTACGTTCTCCGACCCTTCCTTCTTCTCCGCCGCGTTCCTATTTTACGCCATTGCGACGCTTTCGTGACGAACTTCACAGCGGCAAAGTTTCATGCGTTGTACTGTAACTTATTCATAACTCCGCATACTTCGATCGTTAGAGTCGATCTGTGTATAGGCATAATTTGGACCTAATTGGTTTTGTAAAATACTAACAACGTCCGTTTTAGCACAATCTACTCGCACGCATTTAGCGAATATTGAGAGACCTTGAAAACGATCGTATTTATTGTTGTACTTACAAGTCAGACATCGTTCTGTATCGTCAACGAACCGCCGCCTGACTCTTATTTTACTTTTCATTCAATACCTTTGACGTGGACTTAAGGATCGAGCTATAAATTTATAAATATTTGATGTGCATGTCTTGTTTTCAAAACAATCGCGTTTTTTTTTTACTTCATACTGTAATTTATACGCATCAAATACCGAAGCAGGCCCTTTTTTAATTTTTTTTTCTGTTTGTCGATATGTCTGTATGTTTGTTTGTCTGTCCGGAGTAATCTTCAGATTATTTAGCTTACTCCTCCTTCCTTCCCTTTTACCACCGGAATTCCTGCGTGAAAATTGTAAAACTGTTAAAAATGGGATGATTTGATCGGGGTTGAAGTGAAGATGGGACCGGGATATCGAGATTGAGAGCGAAACCGAAATCGTTCGAGACCGAGACGAGATCCGGACGGGGATCCAGGTCAAGGCAGACACTGCATCATCAGCCGTCATAAAAGGTTTGGGATTATGACGGTTGCAAGTATCACTTAAAGGTTTTACGGTTAATGTATTAAGGCAGTGCAGCCGGTGACTTTAAATAACGCATATAGTGAGATTTTTTTATAATACGTTGATTTATATATATAAGTCGATACGATATATAAATTTTACGATTATTATGAGGCGTATGAGCATATCGATAAAGTGGCCTCTCGCGCGGAATGCGGAGAGTCTACGGTCAATTTACATGAATAATTAACGTCTTCGAACTGTTTTTGTCTGCCTTTTGACATCGTCGGTGTCAGGTTTTAACCATTCGATTGCCGGGGTACGCTTTGACGTAATCTTTTTATTTCCAGACTAGCTTTCATCCCGGCTCCGCCCACGTGGAAGTAGTACTAATTCCTTCGTCTTATGTATATTAAACGATCACATTATTAATTTTGATCCAGATCACAATTCCGCTTTCGTTTCCAATCTCAGTCTCTAAATCCCGATTCCGTTCTGCAACCTTAATCGAATAATCACAGAGAAATGCATATAAAAACACATGCACTGCTGTATAATTATTTTAATATGAAACGACCTAGGTCCCGCTGTTGGTACAGATCTTTTTCCTTACAAATACAATAGAAATACAAATCCCGGATATGCGTTGAATTTAATACTCTCTTGGACGTTGTTATTAAATAACAAATCGAGATTTGTCGAGAATAAAGCCGCTGGTAAGATGTATACTACGACTTCGCTAGATAACGTGACCATACTTAAAAAGAACAATTAAGTCCGAGCCGTGGTTTCCGAGTTAGGAGATCATAAACGGATAGATAGGCGGACAGACGGAAAGACGTCGTATTTTATAGAACTTACTGAATTTCAACGAGGTAGCATTGATTATAAGTTTTTGCTATTTTGCTTATTTTTCTGCAATATTTTATAATTGATAGTTCTTCTTTACAAAAGTTTGTACATTTGTCTCCGTTCGCGGTATGTAGCTAATTTCAAAGATCAAGATTAATTAACAGATTTCGAACAAAGATCGAGATTAATTAACAACCTTAATGACGTTATGCAGCAAATGTCAAATTATCGACATTGAGAACCGAAGTACATCAATAGTCCAGCGCCACTTCGGCACAGCCTTACAGACGGGCCTTTTGTAACATATTCAAGGCGTAATCGGACCCACATAGCACAAAAAAATATACATACAGAGGAACATAGAACCTCTTTCTTTTGAAGTCGGTTAAAAAGGCTGTTTTATATCTGACACCAAGTTCACAAATTGATAACATAAGCTATACTAAAAAAACAATTTAGGACAAGTGTAACTGTTTTGTACTGCTTAAATAGGCATGAATTGTATAGTTTTAAGTTCAAAAATTTGCACAGTTGGAGAATAGTAACATTAAAATGGAAATATAAGAAGTATCAGTGCATGCAAAAGTTTAGTAATAGCATCTTATGCGTGACATTGTGGTTTTAGAGGGTTTCAGGAGTGAATAAGTGGATTTTTTTACAGTACCTATTTTTGTTATATCTAATTAACTGATGATCGCTTATATTCACAATCCAAGTATGAAAACTCTATTCATCAGTATTAAATTCATCGTAAATTAAAGTAATTTTATAGCAATATTTAAGGTTAGAACTTTATAAAATATTGGCCGTCCTTGAACTTTGCAAACTAAAAATTATCGACAATATTTGTAACAAGATTCACGTGTGCCGTAATACTGGAAATGTTTACAAAAATAAGTTTAGATGTGTATTGCAGTTGAAGGAATTTATTTCCCCTCTTAATTAATCATGAAACTCTTTCGTTCATTTATTCAATTGTCTGCAATAATCACTGTGATTTGCCTTCAAATATAGTAAACTATAGACAATACGTAAATGTACGTATTAGCAGTTGATTGTGCTGCTATCGATTATCAATTTAGGCTTCTAAATCATTTCCAACTTTTATGATTACAAAGCTACATCTAGTTGTAAAATACCTAACTGCAGTAAGATTCAATTTCTAAGTAACTTTTATTGCAAATTCGTTTAAATACGGTTTATAATTTAATAATTATCACTTTACAATTACTTTCGCATTCATTTCGAGGAGGTTTTATATTTACTTCTATTTATAATGTAAAATTAATATCAATATAGGACTGACGGTTTTATCATGTTATCCCTACCTTATTTCAGTACTAATTTAAAACTGTTAGTAATTTATTAAGTAAATTTGATAGATATCGATTTTCTGTTTTATTTTATTCTATAATACTTTTGTAATCAGAATTTCACTTATAGCCATTATTATTACAGATGTATAAGCGTACAACCAAAATACCTTTGACGTTCATGTGACACATACATTAAAATGCTTTTGTGGAATTTTCTCGAAAAGCTTACAGGCACAATAAAATGTGAACCACAAACAATCTTAAGCGTCATACAACTTAAATTATGTGTCAAATTAAAACTATTGCCTTTGTAATACGTTCAAATTAAAACAATACGTCAGTCTATAAGCAGCAACTGTCACATTTTAACTTTTCTAAAATACTCCTACACAGCTTTCCAATCGAAAGTTCAGTAAACAATCGGCTTGTGTCCACTAAAAAATAATAGGTCATGTTGTAATATATATAACTTCATTATTATGTATAGAAGTAAATACAATTATTTATTTATTATAAAAATGTAAGATTATTAATATTTTTCATTATTTAAAACCGAAAAATATAAATTTAATCACGTGACAGTGAACGCCAATCAGAGAGCGTGACGTCAGTCAGTGCGTGCGCCATTGTTGTTGTTGACGTTTTAGTAGTAAATACACAAACCCAGTAACAATTATTCGCCGATTTTTGCAAAAACTTCTGAATTATCGATATTTCAAAAGGTTAAGATAAATAGCTATGGAGTCCGGATTTAGTAAAGCAAATTCGACTAATCTACCAAAATTGACGCTGTTATGCTCGGAACATTTTCGCAACTAACAGTGATTTTGTTCTTCGGAATTTCGCAACGTTAAGACTTCAATGTAAGTAAACAGAAATGTAAAACATTACTTAGTAAGCATTCATTCAGTTTACTAAATAAAATGAGTTATATTTCCTGAAATAAAGACTTTGATTTTAGGTTATTTTGACTTGATTTTATGTTAGATTTTTGTACCAACTAGTTGCATTTTTTTTCAGGTCTTCTAGAGCATCATACGGAGACGATGCTATTAGCTACGTGCAGCTCAAGCGTGACGCCCATTTGTGCACAGTGAAATGCAAAATGTGTCCAGAACACAAAGTTCACGCTAAACTATATGGATGCACCCTGATTATTGATGAAGAAGATGATGTGATTGTTTCAGTAGTATGTGAGGACTGTGTTGCTTCAAGAGGTGGTTGCAAACACGCAATCGCTTTTTATTTTGGGTTCACCGTCGTAGCGAGGAGCCTTCTTGTACATCAACCGAGTGCTATTGGAAAAATCAAAGTTGTCTAGAGTTGGCAGTACTTTGAAATCAATCACGACCAAACAACTGTCAAAGAGCAGCCCTTATTGCCAGCAAATAACATAGTTCTGACAAAATTCATAGAAGAAGGAAGGAAAAGAAAAGTGCATGACTGCGAGCTTTTAAGATATCAACCCAATTATTCTCCAAGCGAAACTGAAGCACTTTCAATGCATCAGCTTATGCTAAAATATAAAGAGAAATGTGTTGATACATTTTGAGCAATGTTATCATTACAACAGCTCTAATTGAGAAGGTTAAAGAAGAAACAATAGAGCAATCCAAAAGCAATCTCTGGTTTGAATTAAGGTATGGCCGGATAACCGCATCAAAGGCATATGAAGTTAGTCGTTGCAAAAGCTGAGCTTGTATCTTTGATACTAGGTGGAAAAATTCCAGAAACCAAACATATGAAACGGGGCCGTGTGCTTGAAGATCAAGTGAGAAGAACCGTGGAAGATATGCTAAAAAAAATTACCAAGTGCGGTCTTGTATTGAGTAGTCATTACCCCATGATCGCTGGCTCTCCAGACGGATTATGTGATGGCAATATTATTGAAATAAAATGTCCCATAAGTGCCAAAACTTATAAAACTATATATACAATGGCCAGCCTTCAGAGAGATGTAATGCTCAGATGCAGCTGCAAATGTACCTAACAGCAATGAAAAGTGGATACTTTGTGTAGCTGACCCTGACTATGTTAAAATAAACAAGTGGAAATTATAAATGTGCCATTTGATCATAAATATGTACAAAATATCAGTGAAAAGTTAGTCTTATTTTGGAAAAATAATATATATCCTTTATTATATAAGAGTGTAATATAAGATTGTGTTATTTTTATCATAGGATAGGTATAATATTTGTTATAGGATCTTAATAAAAAACAATTTTTTGTATTAGTTGTTTTATTTTATCAAAGAGTCTTGTAAGTTAACTAAACCGCATGCTATAATTATAATATCATCTAGTATTTTAATAAAATTAAAATTTATACATGCATGTGGTTTTAGCATACAAAATTCTCGTAAACGACGTATTAGACGCTCTATATGTATCCTTATGCTGGCTATCTGTTTAGTTAACTTTGCATCATTTTTAGTCATTTTCACTCCACTTTCAACACTTGGAGGTCTTATCAATGTAACTCCTGACTTATGCAGATATTGTTCAATATGCTTGAAACCTCTATCTGCTAAAACACACATACCAGGCTTTAATGTTTTTATAAAATCACATGATTCTACTAATAAAGTGTCCGTTGTTCTGCCCCCAAATCCAGGAGAAATATAATTTATTAATCCGTTGGGTGTACAGGATATTAGGTATTTAATTGTATTGGCCTTTTTATAGTCAGACCAAGTTAGGGCTTGATTTACTGCTTTGGATGGCTTCTGCACTTCAATTTCAAGGCAGTCAATAATACAACTGGCATTGTGAAAATTATGTCTAAATGATATAGGTAAGTTTTTTTTAGTCATTTCACTGTCAAGATTAACAATAAAAGAACGCATAACACTGGCTATTAATGGTATATTTTTATTAAACACCTTACTTAAATATGATGGAGTATTCTCATAATCATCTGCCAGTTGATTAAATGTATTATCCAACCTAATTTTATGTAAACATAATAATATATGATGTTTGGGAATATTTAAAGTCTCCTGAATAATGTCAATCAAGTAATAACAAGTTTTTGAAAGACCAATGTACAATCGAGGCTTCTTCTCTATCTTTTTTAATGTGTTCGATAGAGTCTCCGTAGCTTGTTGTTGTTTCTTGTAATCTTCAAGTATTTCGCTGCAGTCAGAAGATGATTTGGTTTGCAGTGAATGCACAGAAGGTGAGTGACTCCTGATATCTCCTGAGTATAGAGAAATTTCACCATCTGAGGGCTCATCCTCAGTAAATATATTTCTTGTTATTTTACCCATCTCCGAAGGTCTTGATTTCTTGAAAGTCTTAACTTTAAATGGGGATGTGAAACTTGATACTAGCAATGGTTTCAATGGTGACAATGCCTGATCTTTGTACTTCGGTCCAGCTTGCACAGCTTTACTTCTGAATTTGTGTGTTATTAAGGCTTGAACAAACTTGTCTGATGTTTTACTTATAACTTCTTGGACATTTTCTTCACCCAACTTGCAATCTAAAATATTTATTTATTTAATCATATAGCACAGAGACGGATCATACTACAAACAAGGATATTTATAATACACAGTCTAATCTAGAGGTAAGTATTATAGTATACACAACACACGGGCTATAAAGATTCTGACAGTATTTATTATCAAAATAAACTTTAACTTTATAAAAATATGACATTTAGTAGGTAACATTAATATTTGAAATTCATGTATGAAACATGTTGTAAATAACTTACCATTGCATGCTTGACATGGAAATGAAAAGCTGCAGCAACTGGCCTGTACCACACATTAATGTAATACAAGCCAACTACCACAGCCGTCCACCTCCATGTGGAGCATGCAGAGGCAGTGCAATATAATTAAATAAATGATAACTATTTGGTTAAAATTATAAAATTTGAAATGATAAAAGTAATGTAACTATTGGTACTTGTACTCTGAACTACTTGTTTTATATGTTCGGTAGACTCACTTGAAATGATATTAGAAGTATCTTCTAGAGATGAACTTGTTGTACAACTTTTATTATATTCATTTAGACACTCTGCAATGGTCTCAGTTCTTTGTTTCTTTACAATGTATGGCCGTTCTATGATGCTGCTCATTCGTTTTCTTCTGTCTTCTTGGCACTCAAACTTTGTTGGAATGCAACCTGATTTCATAAGTATCTTTGATACTTTTCCCATGATTTGATATTCCATAAAATTCGTCATATCGTTTGGCATCTAGAAAAAAACAATAACCTGTATTTAACAATGATACCTACAACATAAAATCTCAGATGACATCAGTTAGTACAAAATTAAGTCAGAATCAAAATAACCTCAAATAATTTAATAGCTACATTTACAAAGTGTTTTTCATTGTAATATAGGTTCAGGGACTGGAAAGTCATCTTTGTTTAAATACTTACATCAAAATGATCTTCGCAAAAGTACATTCTTGAATCTACAGACAAAATACGGGCATCATCCCTCCGTGCAAGTTTTAACCACTTTCTCCGTATTTGTTCATTCATGGGAACTCTTACAAACAATTTGTTTGGTGTCATTACACTTGTGCTTTTACACTCAGGCACTACACAATACTTATAAAACATGGAATTCATTTTAAATTATTAAATGTAAAAAAGATATTCACGTTCACGGTTTGTTTTGGTTTGGACGCACTAAATGACGTCATTGAAGACGCCATGACAGTTTAGAGCGTTTTCATGAAATATTCGAACAGGTTTTTTAAAAACCGTAAATAATTATGTTAGTGATTGATTATTGTAGAAATATTAACTTATTTCTGATATATATGTAAGAAAGAAAAGAATGAACCACTAATTACATTTTAGGACACAAGCCGATTGTCGACATCTCCCCTAACACTAATCACGCAACGAGTCACTTCTATATTTTTACACATACATTATGTAGCTTTTAGTATTATTTTCAGATTTAGAGTCAAAATTAACCATAATAAAAATTTACAAACGCTTGCACTTCACATTCATTTTAAAAGTAAACAATTATAGAATATTTTTTTTTGCTTCTCAAGGAGCACTAAAATAAAATTTTAGGCATTTATATTGATAATATAATAAAAGTTGTACTATAGCTATATTATATCGTCAAAAATAACGCATAGTCGACTATTAAAAAGCTTTTTGTACTGCTTGGGAAGCCATATCGTCTAAATGTTTAAGAAGTGGCCTCTTTTAGACTTTGACCCGTTATTAATAGAAAACCGTTTTATTCGTTGCCTTAACATTCGCTAAGAGCTTCTTTTCCTAATGTATTGTGTTATGTACAATAGGTATTTGTCCATAAGGGTTCGATCACTCCGAATCCCACAGCAACTACATTTATGAATAGAATATAAATGAAAATTTACTCCCTAAAACCACCGTCTTCTGACTTGAAGCTAATAGTAGTAGTAGATTATACACACTCTCGAGAGGTTCCGATACAAAATTAGTTCTGAGTCACTTTAGTAGGAAGTTTGTCATGCGACATGTAACTTTAATGGCTGGCTGGTTAAAAGGATGAAGCGGTGTTCATGTTAACTTAATATTGTACAAAAGTTTTAAATATTCAATGAACAATGAATAATGGGCTGCTAAAGTTTAGAACAACAATCTGGCACGATAATCTAAACGATAAGCTTACCATCCAAAGAAAATTGTGTTAACCTTGAATACAGACAAGGTCGTGTCTATTTGTGCTTTATTCACAAAATTTAACAAGGCATTGTTGGCAATGTAAGATATTTAATTGAAAATCTTTTCTCTATATAAAATAGTTCTTAACTTTAACGGCTTGTTAAATTTTAACATTATTTAGCGGAGTGGAGTCTAGTCTCTTCTAATAAAATTTTAACATTGTATTAGATTTAAAGATAAAGAGCAAAATATTGTTTCAAACTCTTTGGTATCATATAAGACGTGAAAAAAAAATAGTTTACATTTCTTCGAAATAAAAATCGATCATAGTTTCTAATTTAGAGATTTTATATATCACAAAATTGTATATCTAATGACTTTTGAACATTTCATCACAAGACGTAAATTTTTATATACTTTATAATATATTTTTTTTTCCATTATGATATATATCGACACATGTTAAGATAGTATAGAATGTATTCTTAGGCTTTGCGAAAATTTTTAAAAATTTATCGTGTGGCACTCGGGGACTGCCGCGGTAAAGCTAGTTCATTAATATGCATTTATTTAAAAACTTTATACACAAACTTTACGCGTATAGCTATTCACCAGCAACTGCTATTCACTGTTGTACATAGGTACACCTATGTATACATATATACCTACATGTATACTTACGGGGCACGTGCGGTGAGTGTGGCATTATAAAGATATAGATACCTATACACCTATATACTTTCTCACAAACAGCTGCTTACGTATTCGTCCGATTTCGGAGCAGCTCGTCTCGATCCGTGCGAACTTCGTACAGTCGTACCATATACATAAACGTTAAGTGAACGCTCTGCCGAGCTACATGGTAGGCGGAGTAGGGGGTGTTAGGTTTTATTTTCGTTACGGAATTTCTTGATTCGGTCGCAGCGCTCAAAGCCCGCGATAAAAGCTATGCAATAGCTTAAAAAACTGACAAATTCAAATTAAACAAAAAAGTGCATTCAAATATACCCTCTTCACCGCCTCGCATATTATAAGTACAGCCACACGCTATGTGCTTTTGTACTTTGCATGCACTTGACCACGCGTGTGTTAGTGACGTCATAGCGCATAGGACACATAGTGCATTGTGTCCGTGTGGCGCAGTGGACGACCCTACCGACATTCCATATAGGTGCGAAGTTAGACACACGTACTTAGCTTATCTGTGCACAGCCGTAGAGTGGTTGCTTTATTTTCAACTCTTTAAAATACGCTCGAACAGAAGCATAAATACAAAAATATGCTTTTACTTAAAGGCACTTTTGCTATTTAACACGGAATCCCATCAGAATATACGTTATCTAAAGGGAAATTCGCGTAATGAGGTTTAGGAGTAATATTTCCAGCTGCTTAACTCGCACTTTTTTCGGTGCTCCTATTTGGAAAGTGACCCGTCAAATCGATTTTGACCCAGATACAGAGGTGATGTGCGCTGGCCGCGGGTCACAGCCGGCGGTAATAGAAAAAAAAACCCTCTCTACTCTATGGAAAACGTACGCGACATAAATTTCTTGCGGGCTCACATCTGATGATAATATTTTTTGCTCTTGGAAGTGTTCCGAGGCGGTGTTTTTCGTTTTTCATGTTTCGGAAAATGTTTTCTCGGCGGAAACACATGGCGACGAGATGTATTAACAGTTTACGACTTACAAAAATATTATTTTATCGAAAAAAAATGCCCAAACTATTTTTTTTTTTTATTTATTTAAATCATAGAATAGAATCCTATCTTTATTGAATATTTAGAAAATACTGAACTCAAAATAATAATGTTTGTGAGTTTTCTCTATTGTTCTATTTGCATGTTTAAACACGTAAAACATAAACCACCTAAAGCGATTTTGAAGAATTTTTGTAATCTATTTGTCGTAATCTATGCTATGATCTATCCTAAAATACAATTCCTCGCACGTCACTATCTTAGACGGACATTGATTTTCTTTAAGCGGCCGTAGCTGAGGAAAAATACTCATTGGAGTACTTTTGTCTCAATTTTGTGTGTGTGTGTGTGTGTCTCAACTCAACAACTCACAAGTGAACAACAAAAAATTTCTAAATTATCTAGCAATTCATCAGTCTGAAAAGGGCCATGTATCGCTTTATCATTGAGGTAAATGATGTCGAAAAATTTGGCTGTTTAAGCAAACTATAAAAGAATTCACTCCGATTCAAAAATCTAAATAAACACGGGAAACTTAGTCCACGTGAACAGAACTGGGGCAACACCTATAATGTGTGCTATAAGATTTTTGCAACGTAATAATAAAAAACGCCTCGTGTACGGTTAATATGGACTGTAGTTTAAGAAGCAACTGGCGAAATTTTATTTGACAACTATATTTACGTGTATGGAAGACAACCAAAAGAGTCTAGCGGGATAACCATATGAAAACTGGCTTCGGGTCTGATGAAGGGTTCTTACTTCGTTTTTATTGTTCTTCACCTAAAGTAGCCATTCAATTAATATCGTTAACCCCTACAGTAAGGGAATATTGTGGGTGACAACCCTTAACGTTAATTTTTCATTTTGATAAATTATTAACCCTTCCATCAACCACTTTGATGCGTTTAATTAATAATAATTATATCGAAAAAACTATTATCATGATAATCAAGAGAGATGACGTTGAAACTTCTAATGACGGGAAAGCAATTGTAGTACGTTGGTAAAACAGAAATAAAAAGTTGTGAAAAATAAATAAAAATCCGTCCACGTAATAGTGAACTGAAAACATCAAAACAAGATTATGTAAAAAAAAAAGTGTGTCAGCTCCGACGCACGAATGGAGTTTACTGCTTTAAGATGATATCATACATATAGATTAGTATAATGGTAAATGAAAGCATCTATTATATTATTCAAAGCATAATACACAATTCATTTATTTATGTTAATAGTAAAACAATTAATTCGTCATTTAAGAAAATATTGAAAAAAAATTCTCCACCAAGTATAAGTGGAAGTTCATGGTAACGTTTCTTCAATAGTTTTGAACCCCCTTCTGTATACACTGACAATGATTCGTGGAGAAAATCTATTATATTTGTCACATTCTGATTGATTGAAATGTAAACAGTAACAATGACGATTTATTTATTTCAGTAACCATGACGATAGCGTAACGTCATTTATCTAATACTTGATTTTACTCCCATAAAATTCCATACCCCGGGCCTAAATATGAAATAGATTCTTAAGGAGTAAACTCCAAAAATTATCTAATCAAATATCTGCAATGAGAAGCATTCGACTCACGTTTTATTTCGGTCCTTTCTGCACGTGTACATATCTCCGCCTGCAAATATTTGCATAATTCGATTAGATGATTTTTTAACATCAACTTGTTTTTAACCTTTTAGTTCTCGTTTACGCGATTGGTTTTCATTTATTTTATTATAATTTTTTTTTTTGCATTTTGACTTCGATATAAATAGAATTCATATTTACTGCACAGTGCATAGTACTACGCTAGCTGCAGCTAGGAAGGTCATTGTATATATTTTGCGCAAAAAACTCAAATTATGAATGTTGTCGCTTGAACGTCCTCTAGCGTAACTATAAATTTTCAAAAACTCTACTCCTGCTCCCTTCTCGCCCTTTTAGCGTTCGAATCGCAGTTTTCCATATATATTTCAATTCGATATCCATTCGATTGCGATCCGAACGGAGCTATGCGACCGGAATTCCTTACAAATAAAGCACATCTTGATTGAAGTCGTTCCAATCTCCAGCGGGCCGACGCAGAAAATTCATTAGATTTTGATTTCTCCTTCCGCCGCGTAAGAAATTGGTCCTCGCTCAAATCCGAGAGCTTATTTAAAGAATGAAGGGCTTTGGCGCGGTATAGAACGAAATTGCTGAAGTGCTTCCTCAATAGACTTTTTTTGGTCTTTATTTTCTATAAAACAAATGAAAATAAAAAAAAAATCCGAACACATATTTACTACAATTAAATGAAATTGAGTCACTTTTGTACAGCTTACATGTAAAAGCAAATTTAATGCATAATTAAAAATATTTTTAATAACATATTAAACCTGAATATATATATCAAAAAAAAACAACAATAAGAAAATTGTCAACAACGTTGCACGTTATAAATTGTATGTTTTCAAAAAATTATTCGGTTAAATGTTATTACTTCCCCCACTACACATTCAAAGTAAAATTTTGTTCTCACAAAAAAAAACTGTAAAACTTAGAATTAAAATCAATTTAATTTTGCATTCTTCCAGTGCCAAGTTTTTATCCCTTCTCTGCGGAGATATGCTTTTGGCACTTTTACTAACTACCCGCTAAAAATTAAACTTTCAGAAGATTCTAGAAGTTCTTTTAAGTCAGATTTTCCAAAATCAAGTTTCCTTCAGACGTCGTTGTTTTGCGGTCGTAACAAACTGAGATATTTTCAGAATGATGTCCATGTATGAGTGCGAGATTGCATTTATTTAGGTGTAAGTTCTTCTCGAATCTGTTGATTCGGTTGTAACATAACGTTGTCGATAAATTTCCAAACAAGAATTTCAAAAAAATTTTTTTTTATATTTCCCGATCGATCGATATTAAACAAATTCTACAGAAAAGATAAAAACCGACTTTAAAATGCCCTTAAACTAAATATGTAGTAACAATAATTTCTAAAACTTACAAAAAAAAATAAACACTAAAATTATTATTAACTGAATATTCACAATAATTACTTAATCAATTATTTTGTTTCGGGTCAGTGTCAGCCAACGCAAGTTCGCTTGAGCGGTTTGCCATCTCATTCGCTATCTTTTATGGTTGGTTTTGTAGTACAAAAGTTTGCGTTCGACGTTTATGTAAGTATATAATATTTATGCAATTAGGCTAAATTTGTTGGATACAAAATATTTTATGTTATATTAAACTGACTTTGGCTGGCACCGACCCCAACACAAAATGAATGAGTGGGTATTATAAATATTTAATTGAAAATAATTTTTATGTATTTAAATTTTTTGTACGTTTTAGAAGTTATTATTGTAAAATTTTTATTTTAAATATTTTTGCAGTTGTTTTTGTTATAATTTTTTTTTTTTTTTTGCAAAATTTAGTTAATTTTCAACGTTTTAGTTGAAAGGGTTATTTTTATTTTTGTATAATTAATTGTAATTCAACTTTCTACTTCCTGGCTTCATCGTCAGACCATCTTAACAAAATATGATGTTTAAAATTCACCAAACCAAAATAATTAAGCCCGAATTCGAAGGGCTTACTAGTATTTACTGAAGAGTTCCATTTCCCGTCTCCAGGCTACATCATCGGACAAACTTACAAACAAACGAAATTACAAAATGTATTGTATAAAATTAGTCAAAAACAAAACAACTGAGCAGAAACTTGAAGAGTTTAGTAGTAAGTACTGAAGAGTTCCCACTTTGGCTCCATGCCCAAAACCTCGATACCAATGTAATATACGGGATTTATCAAGACGAATCAAATGGTCCCAAGCTCAAAGGTTTACTAGTAGCTATTAAAGACTTCTGCCTTTCTGTTCACAAATTACAACATTTTCCTCTAAATTCTAACCATCAAAAAGTACTGAGGTTTCCATCATCAGCTCAACAGCATGAGATGATGACACCCAGACGCAAACACCTGAACAACTAAAAAAAACTCAAACATAATATGTATACCTATAATAAATTAAAATCATCTCTCGATTTCCCTGGGATTCCATCATCAGATCTTAACTTGGTGACAGTGAGACCATCTCGTGAGTATACCTTTTCAAACAATAAAGTGATTTTTTTATATCGGTTCACAATCGATGACGATATCTCATAATATACACAAAACACACAATATACAGGGGCGAGTGGCTCCTCTTTTTTTGAAGTTGATCAAAAAAAATTGTGAAAAAATCTTTTCTGAATAACTTTTAAACTATTGAACTGATCGCTTCAAAAATCTAATCATATATGTTCTTAATAAAATTGCGTTAAATGTTACCATTACCGTGTCCAGGCATGACACGGCATTAACATTTAAGTGATATAATAAAAGTTTTCTCTGAGTGGCAAGTTATACAGTTGAACCTCAATAACTCAAACCTCGGTAACTTAAAAACCTCTATAACTTTAAAAAATAATATGTTCCCTTCCCATCAGAGCCCAAAACATCTATAACTTAAAATACGCAACCTCTATAACTTAAATAAGTAATCTCTGTATTGGCTCTCAGTAACTTAAAGAAATGTTTCCACAACCTCTATAACATAAAATTGTTTGTCAATGAGTCATTTTGAAAGAGTGTGCAAAACAAAAGGTTTCGGTATTTATTGCTTGCACGTGTTCACTAGTTAAATTGTTAACGTATACAATAGATATGTCACCTGTTGTTTGCTTCTTCGAAATTCTTTAAAGCTTTGCGGCGGTTAGCCTTAAGACATAAGTAAGTCTTGGATCATATGTTTTTGATCATTGTCCTGGAAACATAGCTTTACTTACTGTGTGATAAAACTGGCTTAAAATAAGTTCAAAAAGAAAACTAACAACACTCACATACGCTGATAAAGGGTGGAACAAGGGTACATACACATGTACATACCTACCTCTATATTAACCTATCCCCAACATAGACCCTTGATAACTTAAAACCTCTATAACTTAAAATATTTTGTATTTCCCTTGGACTTTAACTTATCGAGGTTCAACTGTATTATGTAAAAATAATGTTGAAATATGTTTATAATTATCCAATGAACACAAAAATTTCATTAATAGATTATTAATTAATGACCAGTGAGAACAAACAATACAGGATATTAAAAATCACAGAATAGAATCACCCGCATATTCTTTATAACTATAATAATTCATCTTAATGATAATGCATGTCCATTTTCAAACTCTCTAAGCTCGAAAATAGCAGGAAGTTTTGGAGTTGACATGCAGCGTCAACAGCTCACCAGACGTTTTTTTATATGAATGTAACAATGTTCCTTTTAAATATAACAATTCTGAAAATAGGCGCCCGCGTTCGCTTCGCCCGCGCATAAACAAATTAAACTTTGAACCCGCATGCGCTGTACACATACATAATTAGCCAACTTCGGACGTAAAAGTTTATCTTCAACTTATCCATAAAGCAACCAATTGCGTACGTAGTGGAAAATTTGTCCAACCATTCAGTTCGCCGAGATCGCGTGATGAGCGACGATTCACCGACGCGGGCGTCGTGACGCGCATAATAAGCAAGGGTTATTTCAACCCTAACTGCGCGCGCACACCGCTCAATCTCTCAATCGTATGAAATATGACACCGGGTGTAACCGAAAATAGAAAAATGTACACACATTTATACACGGATTCACATCCGTCACCGGTAAATAAGTAATGATTAATACAACTATCAATAACATGATGTTTCATCATCATCATCAGCCAGAAACCTTCAGCCAGTCGCGATGCACCGAATGGAGCGTAATTATAGGAGAGGAGTGCAGGTTCTGGTCTAGATTAGGAGTGACGGGAGTGTAGAGCGAGCCGGTATTCGTGCAACCTCTATTAATAACATAATGTGTTTTCGAAAAAAAAATCGTCAACAGTATATCAGTTAGACTTCTTAGAACATAATCACAAATTACAAAGTTCTAAAAAGGTGCTTTACTCGACCCGCGTTATGTTAGAACGTAAACCTACCGTAGAATAGGTAACGAATATTGTAACAGGTCTGTGCAACTTCAATGCCAAGTCGAAAAATGAACTGCTATATATTGTATACATTTCTATTGGCACGTCTCAATAATACAAATGAAGTTCCACTTGCAAATTCTAATATCAAACATCGAGTTGACAATACTTAAAAGCTGAGTAAGCATTAGTTGGATTTCTAGAATACAATACTTTTTATGGACACCCAAATTTCATTACATTTTAGGAGACAACACGACACTGCCTTTTCTTAAATGTCCTAACGGTTATAGAATTTGTAGGAATTTTGACAATATTTTGATTATTGTTTTTTCGTCTATGTTCATAATATATTTGTTTATTCGGTCGTTTACTACTTAAAACAGCTATACATATACTCAGCACTAGATTAGGAAAAAAGTTAACCATCAAGAGAGACAATAAGCACCAAATTATTGTGTCATTTCATTTCGTTTAGTGACACGTGAATCAGTGTTCTACAAACAATTTCAGAATACTTCTTTTATTTCCTAAATGACTTCAGGTTCAAAACTCCAATTTTAACTCATCAATATTTACGTACCTTTTCATCGGATCCCCGATTGAATCAGCACTAACGGTTAGCTCGCTCGCTTGCGAGATAAGCGACAAAACTTCAAATCCAAACCACTAGCAATAATTGCTTTCCTAACTCGCTTAAATTGTAATATCGAATGTTGTAATTGGCTTCAATGGTGAAAGAAAAATTAATAGATTTATGTACATAATCTATAAAATATTAAAATTTAGAACTGACGGGTGTTAGAAACTTCATTAACCTAGTTTGCATTTGAAATTCCGAATCGATTGCAACAAACAAACGAGTCGTGCGCACTACATATTCAGGACCTGTTGGCTACGTTACTGGCATTTGAATTTAAATTTCTACGCCTGTGATATATTTGAAATTCACTCATTCGTCTTCAAAAAGGAAATCAAGATGTAATGAACTAATGAAATGCTAGAAACATTAGCGGGGCCGATTCGAGTAGAGATCCATTTATGATAACGTCTAAACAGCTGTTCGTAAATTACAACCTGCGTATTATAAATTTCGTAGATAATCAGAGCTTTCCTGATTCAGGCTGATAAGTTAACTGAGGACGATCTCTTTTTTAAATGATTATTAAACGGATCGTTTATTTCAATTGAAATTATACAAAACTAGCTTTTCGACCGTGGCTCCTTTCGCGTAGTTTATAGGACTTGTGTCTTCTTTTTCCTTTTTATTGTAATTTAATACCACATCGCCGTGTGTACTTAAATATCCACCAATAATTATATTAAATAATATTAAAAATAGATAAATATAAGGGACAGGTTTATGTATTTACAAAAAGGCTGTAATGTATCACCCGTTTATTATCTTTGTGGAAACCAATTTAGTTTGGTCACATTATTTCAATATACAACAACGTACTATTACATATTCTAAACACAGCAAGTTTACAAGACCAGTTAGCAAGAACCTTCTCCTTTTTTACTTTTTTTTCATAGCAAAAAGACAACAAAAACGTGATTTAAGTTCCTTGATTACAATAGGCCATTATACATTTTCTTGCTTTATCTATCGAATTTCATTTACATTGTTAGATTTTGTAGGTAAGCGAACACAGACAAAAAGCTGAGGAATGAGGTTCCAAAAATTTATTTTTTTCTGTCCTGGCCAAATATATTGTTAAAGTTAAATAAATAAAAAAACTTATGCAGAACGAAACAAAATTTTTGGTTATTTAAAGAGTGAACAAATAAAAAAAAATCCGATAAATAAATATGGAGTAGATAAAGGAAAACACAGAATTGTTTCGTTAATGCGTGACGGCGAAAAAGAGCGACATGTCGTCTGACGTCGCGGGCGCGGTCAGTTCCCGCCCGTAGATATTTGAGATTTGACTTCAAAACAAGAACCTCCCTTAAGACCTCTCAACGCAATAACTAGCGGTCTTGGATTCAGTGCCAGCTGAAGCGAGTCAAACGAAATCATTTAACAATCCATGTACGTGAACACGAAACGTGAAGTATCGTGTGAAAAGAATGGTCAAATGATGAAACGCCGGGACGAAACCGAACCTTCAATTGGCATCGATTCCGCAAATAACTAACCACTTTGGCTGACAGATTTTTAAATATTGTTTTTGTTTCTTATTATTTGTCAAAGTTATTTCAGTTAAGCAATTCGAATATAGGAAATCTATCACCCAAATGAAACCCTGTCGGAAACAATATACATCATAACTCGCTCATCCTGTATGTAGATACTACATAATCGCGAAACCATTTCTGGTTCGGCGAACGTATTGTTAAGTATTCGTAAATAGCCATGATTAGATAAGCGGCACGTAGACGGCGTGTCGTGACCCGATTGCGGCGACACACAAAATCCGCGTGTCGTACATCGCGCACGCGCGTCTATATATAGCTCGCGAGCTGTCGTCCGCGCGCGTAATGCAAGGCGTAACCCCTATTATGTATCGTCTACCGTTCATGTTCCGGTGAGCGTTCTCGTATGGCGTGATTAATAACGCGTCGGGACGGCTTCTTTTTTCGGTGTTACTTTCGCTGGGACTTGCCGCGCAGCGAATTATACTGTGAAGTCTTTTATGTGCGATCTAAGAGTGGAGATTTGCACGTGAGAGTCCTTCAAAAGCTCGTTTAGAACGAATGACATGAAGAATCGTATCTGCGCTAACGCATTGTTAATGTACGGAAATTAACTTTATTGTTTATCGACGAGGATTATGAACTTCGTCATGTGTAAAGTGTTTGGATCATTTCATTTTCTCGCAACTGGTTTAAAGATTATGTTTATAAATTATTTTATTTATAACTTCATTACTTTTATTGCTTTGGTTTTATTTGTTTTAGTTAGAATAAAGAATTGTGTATATAATGACTACATCATTAATTCTGATTATTTTATTCGCAATTCTATATAGAGCTTTAAGTATTGGTAACTGTTGAGCATAAACTATTCATTGGCAATCACTAACGCTACAGATCGTAATGTATTTCAAAGACTTTATATTGTGGTAGAACGCTGCACATAAGATTTTTTAATACAAATAAATATAATTTTATTTTGTATCAAAATCGTTGATACTTCTGAGCCTGTTTGGGAAACCAATCTCGGGTTCCTATAAAACGTCAACACAAATCTCTGTAGTGTCATCGATTGTGAAACGTTCAGCAAATGATTGCTTCTAAATGTAGGGAAAAGGGACGAAAACGGAAAAACTATGGAGATCAGTCAAGAAAGCAAGCACCCTTTCTCACCACAGACCCAAGTTCTACTTCTTCACAGCCGCGGGACTTCATTTTGTCGCTCTTGCGACTTATGACACAAAACAAATATACCTACCAAGTATAATATATATAAGTTTACCCTACTTATTTTGTGTTCATGGTTCCGATAGTATCAAAATAATTCGTGAATTCACAAACCGATTCGTGGTTCAAAGCACCCGTTTCAATGCCGGTGCCCCATCTGTCTCAAATCGTATTCCCTAAACCGTAACAAACTGTGGTTACATTCATTTGTATTCAACTCAAAATGTAAATCTTGACAACGAATTTATATATCAATCCTCGTAGATGTTTTTTCAACGCTATAACGCCATATCTCCTTTGATACTTCATCAAAATCAATTAATGGGACATCATTTTGAAGATTAACTACACTGTTATAAAGAAAAATAAAGAAATACATTTAGTTGACCCATATGAATTATTAAGAGGGTCGAGTAGTTTTTTACAATTCTGCTTGTTCGGTTTATTAACGTGCATGTTGATCCAAATACCAGTTTTTTTTTTTCAATAAACATTATAAAATAATTATAATAAGTTCATTAGTTTAGCCTAATAAATGTCACTGATTGAAATCAATTATTTATATGAACATTTCGCTAACCAGCTTTTTCGACTTCATTGTCCGAAAAAACCAATATCTTATATTTTCTCTAAATGAAATATGAAGAAACTTCGCAATAAGATCGTGAAAAAATTAGACGTCGATATATTCTCGGGATATTCCACATAAATCATAATAATTTATGAGCATTCTCAATAATATCTTCAAGACTTAAAGTAAACATATATTATGTATTTAGCTTTGTAAATAGAGGTGAAGTAAACCTTTTTATTTCGCTGTAAAAATTATCGACTTTTGAATATATTAAAAAATATTTCTTCAATTAATAATCTTTGCGAAATTTGCGAACATTCGGCAAACGTTTCAAAAACTTTATTCATATAATGCACCTTAATCTAGAAATTAAAATTCTCGGTAGGAAGAACTTTCACGTAAATAAGTTCAATTAAAATTCTTTTAAAAGCAATAATTGATACTATATCTCAAAAATTAAATTTGCAGTAACAATTGTAAAAAGCGTATTTTAGTAGGTATGTAAATACCCTCTTTCTAGATCACCACGTTAGTTGTTCTATGTGGGGTTAACAAACTACGCGCACGTAACTGCCGCTCTGAATTGCCTGCGAATGGCTCAATGATCATCAATGAACATCCTCCTTCTACCCCACATTTCTGTTTCACACCATTCTAACGTTTACGTGACTAACTTCATACCGGCAGCTTTTCGTGCGTTGTGATGTATATACGACTAGCTGTTGTCCGCAACTTCGTTCGCGTGATGGTTATGAAATATAACAATGATCTTAAAAGGCGTGAAACATGTCCATCATTTCTTTGTTTTCGTTTATCACCCATAGAAAATCTTAGACCTCCTGTCATAGGGTCTTCCTCAAAACGACAATATTTATAGCGAGATTTATTCCTTTTATTTTTGAATTTTATTGAATTTCAAAAAATAAGAAATTTATGGACAGTTTGACATTTTTTTTCTGTGACACAATATCAAAAAATCTAACGGTAGGTCGGTACAAAATCTGTTCAGTAAGTACATCAAATTAAAAAAAAAAAGGAAAATTTTGAATTTGCTCTCGGTCTAGCCCCTAGATGATGTGGCGTGACAATTTGTGCTGTAAGTTAAGCAGTATATTTCTGCTAATAAAACACAAAAAAAAAATATTCAAATCGGTCCATTAGTTTTTGAGTGATGCTTCAACGAAACAAACAGAGAAATATACAGACAAACGTAGAAAAAAGAGAATAAAACTTAAAAACAACTATTTTGGAAACTATATTATATATATCGTATATACTACTTTTTTTCCCAAAAAATATTTTATTTGCAGATTTGTTTTCCTTAAGATTTTTTTCATATGCATAGACATTTCTCTGGTTAGGTCAAATACTAAAACAATTAACATTCTCTCTTATTCAGAGCTGGGTACATCTCGCAGCCGATAGTAGGCCATGCCTTGCGTTGTTTAATTTCAGTTCAAAGTATCCTCAAACTAAATTTAATGTAACTTACAAAGTTTATTTTACTTGCTACAAAATTTCTATGTTAAGCAATTTAAGTTTGAATTCGATACATATTATGATCAGATTCATCACCATTTGATTGCGATGATTACCTACTTTTAGAATGATATATGACGAACGATCCATACTCAAAATTCCGTTTTCGTGCATTCATATTTGGTAATAAAAATGAAAAAAAAATTGATTGCTTATAATTAGCATAATTTTTAATCACTTTTAATTGGTTTGTTCCTCTTGTGATCATCTGTCTGCTTGCTTGTATTTATCTTCAATACTTTGATAAAATATTTTGAATATGCGGCAACTACTAAATTTTAAAACATTTCATCATTTATGACGTTCGTTCCTATGTTCTCAACTCGCATTTAGTGTAGATTCTAAGGTCCAGGTGTTTCAATGTATTGTGATAAGGGCTTAACATAATCTAAATCTAGCTAGCTAACTAACTCTAAATTGATCTACATTCGGAATGGTAATAGTCAAAATAACCTAAAGTCGGCATGGTAACAATGAAACTAATATTTGATATGTAATATTTTCACAGGTACCATTACTTACCTGTTACGTCAATACACACTAGAATAGGCAGTTAACAGAGCATGTTAAATTTATGAAATGGACGGATATTACTATGCAGGAGGTAACTGATTAAATACAGAAATTTCTTAGCATTGTAGTATATAGATACCGCTTTTTGATTTATATTGTCTTTTTTATTTAGTTAATATAAATTTTCTAACACAAATAATTTCGAAAATTTAATATTTTTTATGACTATTATTATAATATAAATGAAAATTAGATAACGTAAAAAATGGGCCAATGTGAAAATTAAAACCCCGCATACAACATTCAGTGCCAGACAAAGAAATAAAATTTTAGAAATTGCTTATACACTCATGCCTTTTTATATATTGACGCCTATTTTCCGCGAGGGTGGACAGAGACCATAGATCGCTTTATGTTATGATCCTTACACACATCTTTTTCTGCACCCGTATTCATTAAAGGTTTAATGCAAGCTCGTCGGTTTGGCGTACTTAAAATTTGATCCTTCTTCAATAATGCCTAAAACTTTTCCGGAAAACAAAACTTTTTCTGAAAAACTTTTCTTGTTCACTAAGTACATATTAATAAAATGATTAATGTATTACTTTTCAAGAATCTAAATAAAACTTTGATGTAAAGGAAAGCCAATTTTTTTAATCAGTTCACGTAAATGAACAATCGTTAAACGTATTTCTTGTAAATGTACGTATGTTTGAATTTTTGTCCTTCAGTCACGCTCAGAGCACCGAACAATTTGAAATCAAATTTTGTATATCGGTAGAGTATATTTTGGTACACAACTTAAGAAACTTAAAATATTCTCCTACACCAAAAACGGTAAATGTGTGCAAAACATGATAAAAAAGAAAATTACTAACTTTTAATGGATATCCAACGAAGTGGACGAGAAGTGACTGGTAAAGTAATACATTTTATAAGTAACGAATTGATTTTCACTTTGAAATACTTCAGCTTTTACATAACACCAACCGGTCGGCCATCTCGCTGGGTGTCGATGGTCTACTGTATTTATTCATTGTTCTTATTTAGTAAATTTATGCTAGCTCTTATTATATTTCATTTAAATAACAGGATTTGAAAAATAAACCCTTTAATCTGCATTGTACGTCTCAGCTTATTACCAATTCATTTGAATTGTTAAAGTGTATTTTAAATATAGTATACATATGTCTCAAGCCTCAAAAATTGTGGCGGATTGCTTCCGGATTTTATATACAGATACTTTAAAAATAAACACAATATAAAAGTTGAATAAATAAGAAATGTGTTGGGTTATGAAACACGAATTTATATAATTTGGTTATAATAAGATTTTATTTTGCACATTTTTTATATTGTATACTATATTTTTCGTCATAAAAATATGGCGACACCCATGCGCCATATTGGGAAACTATAGTGTTTCGCAAAGATAAAATAGAAAATAGATGATGGAAATCCTTTTTACAATATTATGCAAACTATACATTTATAATATTTGTAATTAACAAATATTCTTTTTTGTGAGTTTTTCTAACTTCACTGCAAATATACGGTCTGGCACTATTTTTTTTTACCCATATATGGTCTTGTCTCTTACCACGTTGGTCGATAGAAAAATGCGGGATCGAATAGTACAGGAGCGGTGACTTTTCTATAGATTATAATTCTATTCCTCTAGATTTTTATATGTAAATGACTACAGAATGCTTCCATTTATTCTTTATTATAAAGATTACTTTAAACTACATAACGTGATTTATGCCATTTTTCGCCATATTTTATTTAAAGAAATATTTTTATGTCCGTAATTACATTAACCTGGGTAAGTCTTAGACTTGTTTACTTATTTTAGCTTTTCAGTTTCAAAATTAACTTTACTTTTTTTATATTGAATAGAAATGCATAAGTGTACACGTAACACGCAAAAACAAAACACTTAAAAGTAGCGAGTGACTTTAGGTCTTAAAAGTTTTCATGAATATTGGACGATCCAAAATGCCAAATCCAGAAAAAAATCTTTATAAACTACACATGGTATATTTTTAGCCAGTGGATAAAAGATTTGTACAGTACACTCAGTGAAACAAAGACGGCTAATTATTGTCATAAGTGGCCGTTAATTCCGTTATCAATTTAATCACGCAATTTAATACGGAGATTAACAGACAAGGGGAAATTCACTTCGAAATCATATCACATAATTCGTTTTAATCTCGGAGGTTTTTATTTTCCGCGATTAAAAAACAATTTACAACATTGCCATCATTGCTATTACGGGTGGAGTATTTTCTGTACGAACCAGACAGTTGATTTTAAATAAGCCCAGCGTTTACACCTTCTAGAAAAATTGATACTCATTGTAATCGTAAAAGATAAGTGGTTATAAAACATGAGTAAGGATTAAGCTTCAAACGTAATTCTACACATAGATAAATACGCATATATAAAGCATGTTAAAGGAGAATAGGATAGTAGCGAGTCTCAGAGCCATGCTGCGTTTAGTTTTTGGTGTCATAATTTTAGTCGTAGGAGGATGTGTCAGCTTAGAAGCAGATCTTTCTGGATGGCACAGCAGAATAGGCATCAAACTCGCCGAAGATATTAAGAAAGCGGAGGGTGAGCTTGTACTGAATCGACTACTCATGCAAAAACCCATCGTCGGCGGGACCATAGCTTTCGTCAATGCGCACCCGCACCTTGCCGGGATAGTCATCGATTTAGTCGGCGTAAACGGCAATTCGGGATGCGGGGGCTCGCTGATAACCTCGAACAGAGTGCTCACCGCCGCCCACTGCTGGTACGATGGGAGATCGCTGGCATGGCGCTTCACCGTAGTCCTTGGCTCTGCTTACCTGTTCTTCGGCGGCGAGAGGATTCCAACGTCGCAGGTCGTGTTGCATCCTGCTTATTCGGCGAAGACCTTAGCGAACGACATAGCGATGATATACCTCCCGCGCCACGTGAGCTTTACTTCCGAAATTCAGCCTGTGGCGTTGGCTGGATCCGCGTTTATAGGCCACGACTTCGTGGGACATTGGGTAGTCGCCGCCGGATACGGAAGATATTCAGACGCCACCAATCCCACCATGATGACCACCGTGAGAGACGTAAATCTCAAAGTGATCTCCTTGACGAACTGCCGAGGCATTTATGGGAATATAGTGCTGGATTCAAATATTTGTACCAGCGGCAGCGGAGGGGTCGGTATTTGTAGAGGGGATTCCGGAGGACCTTTAACAATCAACATCGGCAACAGACCCGTGCTGCTGGGAGTCAGTTCTTTCGTAGCTCAGAACGGCTGCGAGCTGGGATTCCCTTCGGCCTTCGCACGAGTACCATATTACATGAACTGGATAATGAAGCACGTGTGACAAAATTTAAAATTCCATTAAACGACTCTAAGTGATATAAATCAACTTCCTTAATAAAGTCGAACCGAACACGAACGTAATTAGTTTTATTGCCGCTTTCGCCGCAGACGCTCGCCCACCAGATTTTTCTCGTTGCTCGAAGGAAAACAGAATTTATGGAAATACGTCGTCCTGCTTAAAGACATAACGAAGTTGTCGCGCAATGATCGCGGCGAGGGGAGGCACAAAACTCGTAAGTCCAGTTATGAAATTTTTGTGCTAACACCGGTCTAAGCGACTTTGCGGAGAGAGACAAATTGCCGAAACTCAGAATAATAAATTTCGCCTTTTAAAATATTAAACCGGGGGCCGGCCCTCGATCCGGGCGCCGCCGGGCGAGGGATGTCGCTAGAACAGCACAATTAATTACCCCGCTCCGTTGCCTACTTCACTCCTAATTATTCATTTTTTACGGCTGCGCGTCCGGACCGTAGAATCCGGCCCAATTGTATTGCTATTGCGTGGCAATGGAATACGAATTGACGAATCGAGATTAAAATGAAGCCTACCTATCAACATACTGACATAAATTTACTGAACAGTTTTATTTCAACGGTTCTTTTACTTTATGTAATAAACGGTATGCAAATTTACTCAAGAAAATTTTGCTAGTAAGTACACTTCCAAAATAATTATTGGATACAGATTATTCTGTTTTCGAGTTGTAAAGTCACATTTAACGGTTTTATTAAGCTATTGCATAACTTTTATCGCGGGCTTTGAGTGCGGCGACCGAATCAAGAAATTCCGTAACGAAAATAAAACCTGACACCCACCACTCCGCCTACAATGTAGCTCGGTCGAGCGTTCGCTTAACGTGTATGTATATGGTACGAATGTACGAAGCTCGCACGGGTCGAGACGAGCTGCTCCGAAATCGGACGAATACGTAAGCAGCTGTTTGTGAGAAAGTATATAGGTGTATAGGTATCTATCATATCTTTATAATGCCACACTCACCGCATGTGCCCGGTAAGTATACATGTAGGTATATATGTATACATAGGATGTACAACAGTGAATAGCAGTTGCTGGTGAATAGCTATATGCGTAAAATTTGTGTATAAAGTGTTTTAAATATGAATAAACAAAGTGCATTTATTAATGAAGAAAGTCATGAAAAACGTGAATTAATATCAAAGAAAAAAAAATACTGCATAAATAAATAAATAATTATAATTGCATAAGTTGATAAAAAATACTATGCAATAGCTTTACCGCGGCAGTCCCCGAGTGCCACACGTTTATTTTTTTATTTAAATTTTGTTCTTATCGGTTCGTTTAATTATAACAAAATCTAGAATAAATATTTGTATGTTCAGTAACTTTACTGCAAGTAAAAGTAGCAATGTTCACACTTAACCTTCTCCACACAATATAATGCAAACGAATATATTTCATTCATATGCCACTTACCAAGAATTTGTTTTCTTTACGGTCTCTTAATTCTAATATATTTATTACATAAACATTGCTCGCATCCCTGAATTTTTGTGGCTGGCAATCGAGGTAAAAACAACTGTGCTCGACACGCGTTCGAGGAAAGAAAAATTAAAAACTCTGGTTTCGCCAGTATACTTTTTTTCAATCTCTTGTCGGCGAATTCCTTTGGAAAATGGCATACGAAAGCCTAGTGTAATTCATGTGATTAAAGAATGTCCAATAAGTAAAGAGACAGCTTTTACCTACGTGGTAGTCGCAATATAGAATAACATTTTATTTAAAAAAAATATTGACGATAAAGGTCAAGCAAGCTCTTATTTAAATTTTTATTGTAGATTTGTTATTGCTACATATTTTATTAAAAGAAAAAGTTTCAAAAAGAGAAAATGTCGGAATTCTTTTTTATAAATTAAATAGTAAATCTGTTAAAGTTGCTCATTTTTCACAACAAGACATTCAACAGACCAGTGTTTATCGAATAATCAAGAGATATGAAAATACAAGTGATACAAAATTCAAACAATTTTCTGGTCGGCCTACTAATAAGTTTATTCCAGCAATATTAAACGAATAGAGCGTCTCCTCAAACAAAAGCCATCTATGTCGGCCCGAAATGCAGCCCGAAACACCAACTGAATAAATCTGTACCTAAAATAAAGTTAGAGATCCTAAGAATAAAACCATATTCAAAATTATTAGTATCGAAGTATTATCGAGATTGAAGTGTTTTTGGAGCAAAATTAAAATAAATTATTTTGTATAAATATAGATCTGAAGCGTGTAAATAAACCAAATTAGTACAAGCCTTTTTGATTATGAAATATTTTAAGTCAAAGTTTGTGTCTTTACTTATCGGACAGCCCATATTTTTTGTTATTTTACCGTATACGTACAAAAAAAGATGGTTGGAGTCGATGCTACTTTAACAGCAGTGTGTACGTGTGTGTAAAAGCAGTGACTTTCTATAAAGAAATAAAAAATAACGATCCCAATATACAGACAGACATAATTCATACCACACAGAAAAAGGATATAAGGCATATTTTCCATTATATATAGCAGAGACAGTAAAAATTCTATACGTGAGGAGATATTTTAACAGAAATCATGATGATACATATATACAGAAAAGGCAATCATTTTATATACGGGATCATCCACGAAATCTCCTTTTATTCACAGTTTAATACGGGAAAGTTAGGCCGAAGCCGGAGCGAGGAGACCGCGGCCAGGCGGCGCGCCGGGACAAAAGACGATGAACTTATATTGAGTTTCGGAACGTACCCTCGATACATGCCGCCCTCGACGGTCTCGACGTAAAATGCCCTAACTTGCATAAACCCCCCTTAACTTCGGTAAGCTTTTTTACCTAACTGGCTTACATACATTCGCCGCGGAGGAGATTCGATCAAGTCGTCAACTCGGCAACTTCTGGTTGCCACTAAATTCAGTTGCCGCGAACTCGCGCCGCGCGCCGCCGCTTTCCCTTGGCAACTTTTTATTACATCGACATCGAATTGCTTCTATTTTCTTTTTGTGCATCGCTCGACTCGACGCCGTTTTGAGTATGAATATGAATTATGATTTTTTTTCTACTGAATTATCTGTGAATGTATGTTACAGGTTGAATCATAATACCTATTGATCTTGAAATAATAGATGGCCTTCTACTGCATGTAATGACTGATGGTCAATTTGAGTATAAATACCCAGTATCTTTGTATGCATTTCTCTCCTTCTTTATACTTTGGTTTGTTCACAGTTATATATTAATTAATCAAAAGAAATGACTTTTTATTTTTGATCTGAAATTAAAATATATTAATAAAGATTTCAATTTTACATTATTCATATATTCAAGAAAAGTATAAGAAATCAACCTCATAATTAATAAATGAACCCATGTGGAGCATCTTCTATCACTTACAATTTCAATTTAATTTTAATCCTAATAAGATTGTAAATAAGAGAGGTCGTCTGTTTGAGTTTTTAGGTATCTGGATGTTTGTGCTCAATCACGATTTAACGGCTGAACAATATTAGCTGAAACTTTAGAGTAATATCCTACTATCCTACTAATATTATAAATGTGAAAATTTGTATGTTTGGATGTTGGTGCTCAATCACGATTTAACGCCTGAACAGTATTAGCTGAAACTTTAGAGTAATATCCTACTATCCTACTAATATTATAAACGTGAAAATTTGTATGTTTGGATGTTTGTGCTCAATCACGATTTAACGGCTGAACAATATTAGCTAAAACTTTAGAGTAATATCCTACTATCCTACTAATATTATAATTGTGAAAATTTGTATGTTTGGATGTTTGTGCTCAATCACGATTTAACGGCTGAACAATATTAGCTAAAACTTTAGAGTAATATCCTACTATCCTACTAATATTATAAACGTGAAAATTTGTATGTTTGGATGTTGGTGCTCAATCACGATTTAACGGCTGAACAATATTAGCTAAAACTTTAGAGTAATATCCTACTATCCTACTAATATTATAAATGTGAAAATTTGTATGTTTGGATGTTGGTGCTCAATCACGATTTAACGGCTGAACAATATTAGCTAAAACTTTAGAGTAATATCCTACTATCCTACTAATATTATAAATGTGAAAATTTGTATGTTTGGATGTCGGTGCTCAATCACGATTTAACGGCTGAACAGTATTAACTGAAACTTTAGAGTAATATCCTACTATCCTACTAATATTATAAATGTGAAAATTTGTATGTTTGGATGTTTGTGCTCAATCACGATTTAACGGCTGAACAATATTAGCTAAAACTTTAGAGTAATATCCTACTATCCTACTAATATTATAAATGTGAAAATTTGTATGTTTGGATGTTGGTGCTCAATCACGATTTAACGCCTGAACAGTATTAGCTGAAACTTTAGAGTAATATCCTACTATCCTACTAATATTATAAATGTGAAAATTTGTATGTTTGGATGTTTGTGCTCAATCACGATTTAACGGCTGAACAATATTAGCTAAAACTTTAGAGTAATATCCTACTATCCTAATAATATTATAATTGTGAAAATTTTTATGTTTGGATGTTTGTGTTCAATCACGATTTAACGGCTGAACAATATTAGCTAAAACTTTAGAGTAATATCCTACTATCCTACTAATATTATAATTGTGAAAATTTGTATGTTTGGATGTTGGTGCTCAATCACGATTTAACGGCTGAACAATATTAGCTAAAACTTTAGAGTAATATCCTACTATTTTACTAATATTATAATTGTGAAAATTTGTATGTTTGGATGTTGGTGCTCAATCACGATTTAACGGCTGAACAATATTAGCTAAAACTTTAGAGTAATATCCTACTATCCTACTAATATTATAAATGTGAAAATTTGTATGTTTGGATGTTGGTGCTCAATCACGATTTAACGGCTGAACAGTATTAACTGAAACTTTAGAGTAATATCCTACTATCCTACTAATATTATAAATGTGAAAATTTGTATGTTTGGATGTTTGTGTTCAATCACGATTTAACGGCTGAACAATATTAGCTAAAACTTTAGAGTAATATCCTACTATCCTAATAATATTATAATTGTGAAAATTTTTATGTTTGGATGTTTGTGTTCAATCACGATTTAACGGCTGAACAATATTAGCTAAAACTTTAGAGTAATATCCTACTATCCTACTAATATTATAAACGTGAAAATTTGTATGTTTGGATGTTGGTGCTCAATCACGATTTAACGGCTGAACAATATTAGCTAAAACTTTAGAGTAATATCCTACTATCCTACTAATATTATAAATGTGAAAATTTGTATGTTTGGATGTTGGTGCTCAATCACGATTTAACGGCTGAACAATATTAGCTAAAACTTTAGAGTAATATCCTACTATCCTACTAATATTATAAATGTGAAAATTTGTATGTTTGGATGTTGGTGCTCAATCACGATTTAACGGCTGAACAATATTAGCTAAAACTTTAGAGTAATATCCTACTATCCTACTAATATTATAAATGTGAAAATTTGTATGTTTGGATGTTGGTGCTCAATCACGATTTAACGGCTGAACAATATTAGCTAAAACTTTAGAGTAATATCCTACTATCCTACTAATATTATAAACGTGAAAATTTGTATGTTTGGATGTTGGTGCTCAATCACGATTTAACGGCTGAACAATATTAGCTAAAACTTTAGAGTAATATCCTACTATCCTACTAATATTATAAATGTGAAAATTTGTATGTTTGGATGTTTGTGCTCTATCACGATTTAACGGCTGAAACTTTACAGTAATAAAGGTTATACATCAGATTAATATATAGGTTATACTTTTGCTCGTGTCTTTCTTTACGTGGTTGTAGACCGAATTCTTCATTTACGACGATTGGTTATTGCCAAAAACAATGTTCAAAAGAGGTTTCAATTTAACATAGATTCGATATTTATAATCACAAGCAGGACCGAGATCGCGATCAAAAGCGTGAGTGCAATTGCTCCATAATAAAAAAAAATATAGATTCATTAGGCGTGTTTTCGGTGTAAGAGTATGATCCCTTCTGCGATGGAAATGAGAACGTGACCGCGATCCGGATCGTGATTGATAACACTGTCAATCGATATAAAAGGTGAAAGAATCCGTTGCGTGTCCACGTGCGTGGAACCATGGGTAAGTTTCTCTTTCCCTTTTACTTTCTACCAGGCTCTACCCTGACACTTTTGGAATCATGCCGTTGAAAATAGAAAATTGCGCGGTGATGCCGAAATATATCCAGTTACTAACATTGGGTGCATTGTAACGAATGTTACAATCGGCATGGTTTATTTTAATGCAGGCACCGCGGTTCAAGTGCGACGATTGACGTTGCCGGCTCTTCTACGATTTCACGTCTTTCGTTGAACTCAAAAACTCGAAAAACCTCTGCGTAAACACAACACATTGTAGTAGGCGCCAAATAACTGTGCCGGTGTGAAATTAGACGCGTTCCAATAATTACGATAGTAACGCTACATTCAAGCGAACAAGATTTCCACAAAACTTATATTTTGCTAAACGATATGCGCTAACATCACACCGGCAAAGAGATCGACGAAAGCTGCAATATACTCGATCGAAACGCCAGCGGCGCATACAACTGGACACAGCCGGCGTGATGCAGCCTGCCGACCTCACGGGCCAGGCTGCGTTAGGTTATTTTCTCATTCCTTCCTGTACCTACCCCCAAGAGGACTTCCGATGCAAAGTAAAGTTCTACGTACATTTTCGAACCACATGTTTCCTTGACATCCGGAGATTCCCCTAAGGATTACTTCGCGGAAAACTCTGGAATGCCTAGAATTCTATATGTGTCTAGTATCTCTCTATTCTCTCTTATCTTTCTATTCGTAAATTAACCAGAATTTAAGAATAGATTTTAACATATTTAAAATTTATAGCCTAATATGAAAAATTGTTTTTTCTTAAGAATCGGAGTTGTAAATAAAGGTTGATGCTCTAGGTCAAAGTGAAAATAAATGATTTTTTCCTATTAATTTCCTATTTTAAACATGTGCCTGTGCTTTAACCTAAAAAAATTAAACTTAATTAAAAAAGATTTGTGTAATCATATCAAAACATTGAGTTTCGAATTGGAATTTATAATTCAGATATTTATTGATGGAAAATTATTAAAAATATAACCTTGTTTTAGAACAACATTAAAAAAAGTAATAACTAATTATCTCGAAAACCTCTTTTAGTCTCAATTTTAGACATTATATTCCGTGATACTAATTTAGCTTTTGTTGCACCTAATCGTGACTTTTTCATACATTAAGGATTGATTGATAGCTTCTCTCGTTGTTTTCACAATCTGTTAATAGCTTGAATATGGCACGGAAGCCTTAAAAATAACAGTTCGTCCTCCCAACTAAAACAGACTGTGTATTGAATTTCTTAGTGAGACAAGTTTTTTTTTAGTCAGTGTATCAGTTAATGTTTGCTGGCAATCTATCAAATAAATGTATATAGAAACCTTGAAATTTATGCAGGCACTTCAAACAGTCTAGGTCTTGAAGATTGAGGCGTACTGTATGTTTTTTATATGCACCTGGCTGCCAGTTCTTGAATGTGTTTCTCGTCATCAATTATGATTACAAGAAGAATGCTCTCAGGAGGTACAAAATACTTATTTCGTCGAAGGACAGCGCCGGTAACCTGTTACAGGTTTTATTGCAGGTATCTAGATGCCTAAATTATATTAAAAGGGTGTCGTGTTCCATCTTGGTATAATGGTTTATTTTTAATTGAGAACCAAAATGATGCATAAATTTCACAAAAAAGAAAAACCTAGCCTAGAGTTATCAAATTGCCCGTTGCTGTCTCTGTCGTTACACGCACACATGTGACCCGACAGGCGTGTGATATTTTGCCTGGAGATTTACTTGGATATTTATCTAGGAAATCAACCCAAAGTACCGCTAAAACAATCCTGTACAAATACTGTTGATCTGTACTTAAATCCTTGGCCATTTCTAGAAGCTACGCTCCTCCAATGCACTGATGTTTTCTAACTGGCAACCTTTCACAGGTTTCTTAGTCAACACGACGAGCATAACTAGCCTTTCCCAACCTCTTCTGTTTTCCTTACTTCATGTTTTCATCAAAGGCTTTTTCTTTGTATTGTGTCCAAAGTAGATTATAGTAACAATTGTTTAGTGAAATAATTTAAGTCTTTTTACTAATTTCTTTTTAAATTTACATGATGTCAAAGTAGAGCCTATAACCATCTTTTTTTAAAAATTCATTGACGTCGTAGAGGCAATTACTGTAACCCAATTCAAATATTTTTTATGGGGATCAGGTCGAGCCTAAAAGGTACAATTCTTTTACGACTCGATTGACATCTATCGAAAAAAAATTTTTCGCTCCTATACGTACCTGAGTTATAACAAATTAAACCCATATTAACATAGATGTATAAAAAAGAGAAAATGCACACTTGCTTACTATTTTAATGTCGAAAAATGTCTCAAAGTATACATAATGTCTCTGTCTCACATTTTACGATAAGATTTTGCACTACCAAAAAAAAGAAGGGAAGAAACATTGTTCATCATTTGACTTTTCAACCGAATTATCATAACATAAGATTCGTTTTTAAATGCAAAGAAAACAAGTAACAATCATTTTCTTCTAGAATACAATATGCCTTATTTTTTACAATTTACACGTTCTGTTCTTATATGAAACATCAGTGGAATAATTTTATATTATTTTAAATCTTTATCATTGTTTTTTGATTGTAAGATCAATCAAAAAAAAGAATTGTAGTATAATTTTCTTCATAATAATGCTTCATATAGTAATCACCAATATTATTATATATATATATATATATATATATATATATATATATATATATAAAATAAGGTGACGATTCATTAAACATTAACATCTTTATGATAAACATAATACTTAAACATAATTTAAAATAGAAATTCAAATATAATAAACACAATTTTTTGGAATAAGTTTAATCTACTGTGCGATTTCCCTTTAGAGGTAATTTTGAGATTTGTATACATTTAAAAATTAAAAAAAACTTAAGTGACTCCATTAGAATAAGAAAACTTTTACTTCTTTTTCTAAACCCCTTCCAATTCCACCATACACATAGCATCAACATATTGCGAGTTAATCTGGGTTTCGCTATAGTCTGTGGATTTTACTTGCCTTTCGACAATGATTTTTTTTTGCAAATTCTTGTCGTAAGTAACCTATTTTTCATCACCAGTGATCAATCTTTTCAATAACGGTTCTATTTCATTGCTTTTCGACGGAGAATCGCAAATGAGTACACAATTCATTAGATTTCTTTCAGTGAGCTCGTGTGGACCTAAATATCGAGCTTTTTTTGTATATCCAGCTTTTTTCAAAGGGGCTTACACTGTTTTGTAGTCAATCCTCAGCTCTTGAACTATGTCGTAAAAATTAATATGCCGATCTTGCTGTACTTTTTCCAAAATGGCATTAACTTTATCCGTAACAGTTAGATCAGAGCGAGGTTCATCTTTGACATAAAAATTACCGGACTGAAAATGCTTGAACCAGATACCTACATTAGGTCCATAAGTGTCACAAATTCTGTCCTTGGTTTGTGTTACATTTTTCTTTTTTTGTAATGAAACTTCACAATATATCGAATTTCTACGTTATAATCATTCATTTTGGTGGACCAGATTTGGACCAGATTTGGACCAGACCAAACCTATAATATTTTATAGGTTTGCGAATGTTTACCAATATTCTTATTTTAAATAGGCATAGTAATAAAAGCTTGGCTTCGAAATATTTATATGATTAAATAGCTGTACCAAACCTCAACCAAACGAATATTTACAGTGATAACTATCTTTTAGAAAGCGCGGCAGTTAAATCTTTGGTATAACTAATAGTCATGAAAAATATTTTAAAATCAAAGGATTAGTACGATAAGTAAAGTAAGCAGTGACAATCGATGCTCGAAAAATTAATTTCATGGCTTCCAAACTTTTTCCTCGAATTGCGGCTCGGGGTCGGCACGCAAACGCGTAACTGCCATTATCCTATGAACCCAAGGTTTATGAAAAAAAAAAAACTGGCCAAGATGTCGGACCATGGTCAAAATGTAAGGTTCCGAAGCCTTTACTACAAAGATATGCACTAAAGGTGAAAAAACTACATTATTACACTTTTTTCCATGTTTTCGCACATAATAAGTATATACAGTTTAGACAACTATAACAAGAAAAACACGGAGATATGTCGCCTGTTATTCTTAGAATAGTGTTAACTAAATATTACCAGCAAAAGAGGGTATATTCATGGTACTTACGTCCTTATGTTAAGAAGCGCAGTTTTTCGGCAATAACTCAAAAACTGTGAGTATATTTGAATATTTTTAAAATAATTTTTATTGAAAGTTTTTGTTAAGAGTTACCTTTGTATTTTTTGGACATATGGTTTAAAAAATAAAGGACGGGTGGACACAATTTATACCACTTTCAGAGCGATTATTTCCGAAATATTTTCAATTAATTAAAAAAGTCCTATAAACCTTAACGTGTTTTTAAAATAACAATTAAAATATGTGTCACACGTTGATGTTTGCTGAAAAAAAATTTTCTTCAGCTCCTGTTACATGTATGGAGTATCCCCTTAGAAATTATTATTTTTATTATTTAACTACTAAACTAAGTAGCAGCTTATACAAGACACCTATACTATAAATTTAGAACATGTATTCTAATTTTTGAATAAAATATCTGTGAAATACGGACGGACGGACGGACGGACATTACGAAACTATAAGAGTTCCGTTTTTGCCAATTTATTTGGCTCGGAACACTAAAAAGCATTAGTGTGATATTACCTCTTGGACTTGCTTTGTTTTTAATTGAATTCAAATAATAATCCGGATCGACCTAGGCGCAAAAAGCAGAACATTAATCTACTGTAAAAAATACACAGTTTTGCATTGAAATTATTAAGCACACCATATTTCATGAAAAATTATTTTTACGTTGTGCCTAATATAAATTTACGACAAGCGTTTTCTTAGGCTTAACTATGCTCGGCGTCGATCGTTTATTTTGTACGAGCTAAAACGTGACTATATTGCAATATTCGGGATTTGTGTGTCATATATGGCTAGTAGAAGAAGACACAGAACTGCCAGATGATATTACGCTTAGCGTTTTTACTCCTATTGCGACCGAGATCTTATGCAGGATATTTAATAATATATCCCGTACAGAATTTTCAAAAGCGCTCGAGATCAGCACACGTGTACCTACCGGCTCGTGCCGCCGGTTCTAACGCCACGCTCGTTTCATTACTACGGCGAAAGCAATTTCGACTTCTAATAAATGTTTCATTCCTAAAATACAGTATTCAGGTCCCGGCTCCGAGACGCATGACCTGGAGCCGAATTTATGGTTCAGGAGCGAGCCGACCGTCGACTGTTCGCCGAAAAACGATCGGCGGCCGGCGACGTGAGACGACCGCGCCGGAAGCGCGCTAATGGGCCGACAGCGGCTCATAAATAATTAACTGAACGCTCCTCTGTATTTTTCGCTGAAAATCCACCACCGGATGCTTTAGTATCTCCATTTTTTTTTGTATCAACTCGTAATTAATATGTAGTAAAGACTACTGTTATCGCTTGAATTTGAAATTTTTTCGTATATGTTTTTTGTTATTAACTATGGTTATAATAACATATAGTTTTGTTATTAAGCTGAAAGTCTGCCTCGGAACACTGTCCATTATCACAAGTACACTGCGGTTTACGCAAATAGATAAATGCGTTTTACATAGAATAATTTTTAAGCTTACCAATTTTCGGGATATCGGAACAGACAAAATAGGCAACATAACATCATTATGAAATCAATTTAATATTATTTGTTCGTTTATACGTCTTGGTAGAGATTAGCCTGTGCAAGTGAATTCGAAAAGAGTGATTTAATCTCGTAAGTCAGAAACTCGAGGGTCAAATTAACCCGCCGTGGTCTCGAAGCCGGTACCTCGAATTCGAGGTCGATCTCAAAACGGGGAAGATCACGTCGTCCATCTCTCTGCAACCACCGCTCGATCCGAAATAAAAATATAGCGAAAGGGTTATGCTTTAACAGTCGGATAATATAAAAAGCATAATCCCAAAAAATCGTGTGTGTCTAAATTTATTGTTCCGCTATGCTATACAGACCGGCATACACGAACATATGGACACATAAGCTCAAATTTTCGTTGGAACATAATGTAAACTTTATTTATTTCTTTTACGAGTACCTAGTAACTGGACATTTAATTAAAATGATTTCGTTAAAAATAACAAAATCGGATAAGACCCTCCCAGTCAAAATCGAATAGAGGTTTATCCATGAAATACTAACTTTCTTTCGACTCCATCACGCGTGAATATAAATCGTATTACTTTATCTATTACATCAAACGATTTTTATTTCAATTACGGTCCCGATCTCGGTCTTGTTCTCGGTTTCAGTTCCGGCTCCACCGTCTGTCCCGATGCCGTTCCCGCCCCCAAACCCAATCCAAGTCCTACTCCCGATCTCGGTCGTCTTCTCGGTTTCAGTTCCAGCTCCACCGTCTGTCCCGATGCCGTTCCCGCCCCCAATCCCAATCCAAGTCCTACTCCCGATTTCGATCTTCTGTTGCGCTAGTCTCGATTCCGAAGCCAGTCTCCCTCGTGATTCCAATTTCCATCGCACTCTGGATTGAAATTCCGATCCCGTTCTCGATCGCCATTATTCATTACTTCAGTTATGCGTTTGCTGTTTCAACTACGTGGAACATTATTCATAATATGTCACTGATTTTCGCGATTGCGTTGTTGGCTTACTAAGGTGCAATAATTGCTATTATGGTAGGTTCACGTATGTAATTTTATGTATACGTTTGTGTACGTGATTTAACCGAAAAATGTAAGATTATTTATCACACTAAAATGATAAACATTAAAATATGGATTTAAAGATGTTTTTACCGCCGAACGAAGAAAATGCGGATTGTTTTTGGTGAAATTTACAAAATACATAAATAAAGAAAAATTCTCTTTTACTCAGAGATGCTATAGTTTTTTTATCAATGAATAAATTGTGAATCGCTCGAGTAGTTCCCGAGATTACCCATACAGATAGATACAAACATATAAGCACTTCTTCTATAATTTTAGTACAAATCAAACACTAAAAAGGTTCTGTTTGAAAATTTTAAGATCACAAGCTCGGAAACCTCTGTTAACATAATGTCGTAGTGATTGGAAGTTACGAAATTGGAAATCAAATACGATTGTTCTACATTCAATTCGTTGTAATACGCCCCTTATATAAGCTACGAAATTTTTAACTTATAGAAATAAAGACTGGAAAATATGTAATTTATATCGAACATGATAATTTCTTAGTTAAATATAAGTCGCGCCCGTGTCACATCAGGTTTAGTGATAGTGCCTCAATCGCTACGCTAGTCAGACGGACTTGCGACCACAGCATCAGACCTTTTATAAACTGCCTTAGGTCTTCTCATCGCTGGCCTAAACCGATCAAAATGGTTGAAAAATGCGACTTTTCGTGGTATTATAAAATACGGCGGTGGACCAGATTAACGCATCCTCTTTTTAATATATTAAAACTGTTCATAATGAATGAATTCTTCTCTGTCCATATCTAAATCGATTTAACTGTTTTGATCTGAATTAAACGATACTTATACTCATTCTAATACCTACGATGAAAATGATATGAAAAGTAGTAAAAATTGCTGTAACCGTTTAATCTGTTTTACTTATAACCACATGATTATAAGAAAAAAAGATGTTCCGTTCTTTATATTGTAGTACAGACAACTGTTCTTTTTGTGTTCGTCATTCGTTTTATTTCGACCTCATATTTTATCCATGCACGAGAAAAGAACAACACTCATTTCTTGGTATATTTCTCGTTCTTCCGTTATCCAAATGATAAAGAATGACAAGAGGATATCTGGATATTCCTCTTATAAATTCGTTTACAAATCCCTCGACTAAAGCAAAGTCTGAAAGAATTAGTTATAAAAACGAAAATAATAAAGAGAAGACATCGATAATAATATATACGCAGTGACGAAAAACGTTCAGAGACTTTATCGAGTTCCCGCTATTTTCTTGCGTCAAGTGGATTTACAAGAAAATATTCCGTTGGCAATTTCTATTTTTTCCTTTTTTGTATTATGTTGATCCCGAATCCATGCCTGATTTAGGTTTGACACAATTCAATTTTTGTCAATCCTATGTAGAAAAATTTTAAAAAAATGTGTTCTGTAACCACAATTATTTTAATGTTCAAAACATAGAACAAACGTGCATAGCAATCATTACCTTTATAAATAATTTAATTTCAACTTAAAAATTAATATGGAATATGTTACACCGCCTTTCGTTATAAATTAAAGCCCTCAACGTTTCAATAATTTAAAAGCTATTAAGCTTATGTGTTACCCTCTTCAAACAGAGTAATTTACTTTAAGATCAGAAATACCTACTGGCAACACGGCGGTAATTTTCTCCGGAACACTGAAACGTTCGCTCTCAGCCGTCGCGAGGCGAATTCTAAAATTAGAAGCCGACGCGTGCGACGCCGCCCCGCCTCTCGAGTCTAAATATTTTGAAGTACATGCATAGATTAACTATATATACTTGTGTTTGTTTTTTTTAATACACACTACCGAGACCTCTCCTCCCGCTTCCTTCCTATTTAAGATTGAAATAGATTTTTAAAAAGTTTCTTCAAGAGAAAGATCGTAGAGGAAAATTAGAAAAAAGTTTTTAGTAGTAATATTCAGTTTAGGAAATGTTTGGAATTATGATTCTTTTCTAAATAGGCCGTTTCACGATACAACTTATATAACTAAAAACGTTATTTTTTACATATCAACAGTTTATTTGAAATTATTAAAAAAAATGATTTTAATGTTTAAACATTAGGAATAATTTGTGTTTGGTTTTTGTTTTTATTCTATTTGTTATTGAGTTCATTTTCAATGTTACCCAAACGTCGTGTAGAGCATGAGATCTGTGAATTTTTAACGTAATATTGCGAATAAAATTCAAACCCGTTTAATAACAATTTTAATGACATTGTAAAAGCGATCGCTTTCCATATATTAATATTGTATATGAAGGAACTACAACAGTTTTATATAATGAAACTTAAAATTCTAATGGCAATGCCTCTCCATCATCAGACCCTCAGAAGCATCAGCCGCGTATCAACTTCCCATCACGTCACATCACAGCCGGAGAGACACTAAGGGTGAACTGCACCAGCGCACCGGCTTTGCCTGCACCGCATATCACCTGGTTCATCAACGGAAACAAGGTATATATTGACAATCGATTAAATTATTTCATGATTTATGCATTCAAAAAAAAAAAAAAAGCTGTGCTACATCAAGACAAATGTTGCGAATATATTCTTAAGAAAAGAATATATTTTTGTACGAATATTCTTCATTTTCGAATTTGAGTCTACAAAAGATTTGAAATTCAAAAGTGATAAAATGGAAAACACCAAAGAATTCCCGCTGTACTAGAAGTCGTATTTGAAAACTTTGAATAAAAACGGTTGTCTAGATTTCTTTGAGAATGTTATACAAAAACCCAACGGTGTGCATGATTAATACTGTATTAGAAGGCATAATAGGTATAATAGTATGTATAATAGGCTATTTAAAGGTTGTTTGAATTCAGCTACCGAGAATTTCAAAATATTTTCGCATAATGAAAACAACATTGGCACCTTGATACTTGTATGAAAATCATCTTTTTTTCCTTTTTCTAGTAGACAAAACATGATTTTTGTTAAATACTTACACACTTTATCTTTTTTTGCAAACTACTTAATGTATGTAATCCAATATCGATAAAATAGTTGCTATTTAGGAACGAGATATAATTCTTTCAGCTCCTCGAAATCTATCTTAAAATGTCTTTTGTAAAACTATTAAATGCCCCGAAACGCGTCATCTACAATATGAATAATACACCATTTCGAACAAAGGTGGACGAGTTGATGGTCCACGCCCATAAGTACCCGGTGAGCGTCCGCGAGCGGGGCGCGCGTCGGCCGCGCCAGCACCGCCACCAGCCGTCCCCGCCGCCGCTGCTGGCCCTAACGCACTCCTCGCACGCCGCCACGCACCCTCCCGGTTGTGGAATACACGACGCCGAGGTATATTTACTTTAACTTAAACATGGATTTTGAATAGAGCGGGATAAATGTGGGTAGTTGAATTTCTCCTAACAAGTTAAGTTTTGTTTCTTCAAAATGAGTCTTTCTTTTTTGGAGATCCTAAATTTCCAAAGAAATCTCTTAGATTCTTGAAGACCAAGACAAGTTTTTCGAGTTTAAAGTTGCTTATTTTCTTTACTTCTAAATTGTCCTTAATTTAGCCAATATTTAATTGTTATTTACTATCCATTATAAGTCTTGAAGTTCCGGACCCACAAATATATTACGAATTTCATTATTAAATAAATAAAGTAACAATAATGAAGTCCCTCTATGAATAGATTATCATTTTTCTTGTATTCTGAGCACAAACATGGCGATAACACGATAGCACAGCACAGGCATCTATAATCCGACAAAAGCGTAACGAATTATATTTAAAATTATATTATTGCCCACAAAGAAATCCATCCCGAACTTCATGTGTCTCTAAAACCATCGTCTTACCGCTAAGCCTCGATGGCCGTCACTGTTTCAGCTGGAGATTTTTGAAAATCCGTGAAAATTAATAATTAATAATAATAATGAAAAGAAATGGAGCTCAACCGGAAGGACAATCAGAAAAACCTAGTATATCGAATTTGTTTTAGTAGCCTCCATCAGATCATATAACTTTATTTCTAATTTTTATTATTTCTTTTTTTACGGAAGATAGGAATGCCGTTCAGATATACGTAGGTCTTAAATAGTTTCGTCTACAATAATATAGATAATTCTTTTTTTTATGTATAGAAGGAATTTTATTTATACATTGAAGTCATTTTGCTTAATAACATTTTACTATAAAAACAAAATTTTATTTTGATCAATAATATACCAATTGCACAAAATCTAGTGCATGTATCCAGTGTTCACACGATCCTTTTAACTGACGGAAACATGTCTCCTCTAAAAGGGAGCTATCAGACCTTACCATAGAGACCATAGCCCGACACATCGCACATCGGGTACTCGACATGCCGTCGAAGATTTTAGTACACCTTTCCCGACATCAAAATTCCATTATAATGATTTTTTTTGTCGCCGAAAGAAACGATGATTGGCGTTTTAAATCTGCACAGGACTTACAAGGTTTGGAACTCGCCTCGCCAGAGCAGCGTACAGTCCTGCTCATGCGGCACAGTAGCGAACATAATCCAGCGACCTCATTAAATAAACATAAATCAAAAATAAAGAGTTAAATATATAGTAATTGTCCCCTCGTCGGTTTTCGGTACTCGGGATCCTAATTAAAAGAGCAGCAGCGACAAAAATGTGTTTATTCCATTAATTTTTCAATTACTTTTTCAAGTATTTTGCGTACGTTCACTATGTTCTCGATTACATTCAATGCTCTCGTTTTTATTACTATCGAGGTCCACCTTCCCAGGCCAGATACTGATTGACTCTATTTTCCTATTCTCCTTTTGTCTCTTCACCCCGACTGATATTCCATTCCATTTGAATTCTAAACAGAAGCCACGTTCGACGGACTCACCATAGAGACCGGTTGCTTCACGTCCTACCTACGCAACTCAATTATTACAATATTCACGTAGAACGTGATGGACAATAATCACAATAAATGATTACATTAATCTTTTTCCTTGTTGTTGTTTCGACACCTCCTCTTTTCTTTTGATTTGTCTGCGAGATCTTGCTATGCGGTAATTTCAGATCGGTGAAATGCTTTCGGAGGGAGCAAACATGGTCCGTTCGGCGAGCAGGCACCGCAGTCGGCGGCCGGCGCGAGGCAGGGAGCTGTACATCACCATCTCGGAGCTGCAGCTGGTGGCCACGGGCCGGCTGGAGATCGCCTGCGTCAGCACCATACCCGAATTCAGGAGCATCGACGACAAATTCGCCGATTTGAGGAACGACAGTGCGATAGGTGAGAATGAAACAATTTTTAATTTATCTCTATCATGAGCTTTGTCAGCGGCTCCTCTCGTATGGACCCCGAATAATCGTTTAAGTTTTTTTTTTTATAAATAAATTAGTGCTCGAATCATGATGTACCCACTCCAACCCCGCGATTTTCGCCTACCGCTGGGTGTTATTTTAAAAATACTTATTGTGAATCTTTTTCAAAATGTGGACTTATGGTATCACGGACTTTTTGTAGGTCTTTTTTAAGGTTAACGTGTTTACATTATGTAGTACATTCTTTTGATATATCTCTCGCGGTTTATTCAGCGTAAACCGTTTAAGCGTCTCAAAAGCGTTTTTTTCCAACTTAACACACCATTATGATCACTGCTATTTGAAACACTGCTTTATGTAACGAAATATATCCTATAACTTGGCTACGTGACATAGCTATGAACCAAAATGAATTACCATTTAAATCGCACAACGCGTTTGGGCTCTAAAGTTCCATATACTTAAAGTCAAACTCACGAATACATCTATGTATGTATACGTAAGTATATGTCCCTAAATATATCTATTATATTGTATAAACTATTTAAACATATTTTCTTCTTTTGCGTTCCGCAGTCTGATAAAATATTAAACGTCATAATTTTTTAATGTATTACGACACGTAAATTGCCTTTACACCGATCGATGTAAGATCGAGCTCCAAAATAAAGGTCTACAGAAAAGAATGATAGCCGTTGTTAAAAAAAAAAAGAGAAAGAGAAACCGCAGCATTGTATAGACTGTCTCGGGGAAGAAAACAAAACGAACTTTGTACAGATAAGCCCCGCCTTATAAATCTTTTCACAAATGACTCTGACGCACAAATTAATTCAGAGGTAGCTAACTCGACGCGCGCGACCGCCGCGCCATCCCGCGGGCGGGCGGACCCGCGTTCCGTTTCATGATTAAATGAAACTGTTCCGCTTAATTTTCCCTTTGCGCTATGAAAAAAAAAAGGAAAGCCTGCGATTAAACTTCAAATACTCGTTTTTAACGTTGAAGTTCTATTGTCGTTCGCTACCTGTTTTCATTTGGAATATCATTATCGTAATTTAAAATAGTTTTGCAAATACGCACTATTACTTAGTAGTACTAACACACAATTTACGTTGCCGATGTCGTATTCGTCAGATGTGTGTTGCTGTTTCGAAGCCGCCTATACATTTAAATACTGCAAGAATTGTACGAAATCAAGTCCCATAGTCGATAGAACAACTCTTCGCGGGTAAAATAAAAAATGAATTCAAAGAAGAATTTACTATTACTAAAGAAAAACAGTGGATTAACCAATATGAAAATTAAATGACTCAGTGCTTGACGACATCTATTAGAGCATAACATATACATATATATAATGTTATAACAGTAGAGAGAGAAAAAAAATATACATTTTTTAGGGGAAATTACAAACATTTAGAGAATACATTTCAGTGACTTTTAGAATTCTTGTTTGTCTGTAAATTTGTTCGCAAACTCTGCAAAAACTACTGAACAGATTAAGGTGATTCGAAACGATTACAAAAAGCTAAAGTGTCGACAGATGGCGCTGTTCGGCTGTATTATAGAAAAATGTTAAATTTTGTCCCAAATGTAAATTTGCGGTCAAACAAACTCAGTTTCACAGAAAGCTATTTCTAAGTTTTACGTAAAAGAGCACAGTTTGTTCTAAAATTATGATGTAATTAGAATAATTACGGCAAAATTTTACTTGTCTTTCAAACCTTTTGGTTTTGGGCCATTAAAGACAAATACACACATATCCGTGATTACTACAATTGGCGGATTTTTAAAAAGGAGTGGTTTTACGAATAGGCCACACCCTTTCAGACTACGACAAATTCCTTGATAAAAATATTTCACCAGGGTACTGCATAGCTAGTCGCCTGAAAATTTCATGTTTATTCGTAAAACGGTCAAATAATATGTAAAAAAATTGGTGCGTATACTTATGTACGCGCGTGAGAAGTTATACTTCTTTGGCATCATTAAAAAATAATTTTTATTTGCATGCAAATAATTAATAACAATAATATAATAAAAGAACTGGAAAAGTATAGTCAACTTATCAGTTAGAACCTCAATTAAACAAATAACCTTAATTATATTGAAGCACTTAAAAAAGTATTTAAGCCCAATTTTTTCACTAATATTTACGAACAGTAAATAATATTAATCAAAATGTTCAATTTAAATCATTACTGATTATATTTTATTAGCACATATATAATTCGCACTTGTAAGAAATTAAAACATGTGTTGTGAATATAGAAACTAGGAACATGTGGATAAATATTATAAATATGAATACAGTGATCAGAGGCGACGAGCGTACCAACATGCTAATAGAGATTTGCTAATAAAGATTTCATTTCTGTTTTGTTGGTAGCACTTAATGAGCGGTTTAGCGGCCAACTTCAACCTGTTAATTTTGTGTTACACTGATGCGCGTACATCTTAAAAATTCAATCTCATCATTTTTTCATAACGCGCCTAAAGAAGTAAAACTTCAAAAATATTGTTTGATAATTTTTCAAACATCGAAGAATATTTATGTGATTTTTCATATAAATTATAACAATAATACACATTTAGAGTTCTCGCGTGATATGATAAGAAATTTAAAAATGGAATAATTTTACTGCAATTGAATCAAAGGTCCAAATTGAAATCCAATTGTTCTATGTCCACACGCGTAAAGCCACGGAGGAAAATTAACCGCAATAAAGAATATCAAGGGTTTGACTCTTCTTTAGGGTTTCGTGAGATTTACTAAAAACTCTTATAGTATAATCAATTTAAAAAAAATAGTACGTTAATGGAGAATGAAAACAATTGAAAACCAGTAAAGGGATATTCAATACATTTTTAGCGTTCTGTGAGAATTTCTAAGAACCTTTTAATTAAGCCCATTTTAACAAATCTTACTAAAAATATTATGGAAATCCAATAAAAATAAATCCAATACATTTTTAGGGTTCCGTGAGAATTACTGAAAACCCTTTAAATTTAAGAGAATATAATAAAATTAGGAATAGAGACAATTGAAAATGAGTAAAGGCATATTCTATACATTTTTAGAGTTCCGTGAGAATTACTGAAAACCCTTATAATTTAACCGAATTTAATAAAATTGGAAATCGAGACAACTGAAAACCAATATAGAGATATTCGACACATTTTTAGGGTTCCGCGACGTGCCTAGCCGAAACCAACAACAAATCTGGTATTTCTAAGTAACAGTCAAACGTGCAGGCCGCATAGCATTTAGAAAGTAATGACGAATATTGGAAAACGATTTGAGCATGTATAAATACGATCATTTTGTGCATAAAATATTTTACAAAAATTCTATATAATCAATTATTTACGAATCATAAACAGATGTATACCGTTAAATAAAAATTACTAATAACATAATTGGCTTGCGGGATTGTAGTTTATCGAAATTCTTATGCGTTCATATAAGTAATCCAAGCTACCTTTGGATTAACTTACCGCTAAGAAAATTGAAAATTTCAAAAATTTTTGGAAAGTTATTGGTTTCACCCCATTTTGCAAAAATCGAGTTTTCATCAGATTTCGACGTTCTGAGGGTCTAGGAAGCTTCCCTGATCATCCCTGAGATGATGTCCGTATGTCTGTGTGGATGTGTGTGTGTGTGATGTGTGGATGTATGTAAACCTCTTATAACTTTTAAACGGCTTGATTGAATCGATCCCACTAAACGGTGTTCCAAAGAGTTTCACCAAACTTATATTTCCTGAAAGTTTGGGTCGATTTGGACAGGTAGATTTTGAGAAATTTTCGAAAAAACTAAAAAAAAATTTTTTTAGTAGTGGTTTTTTCAATATAACTTTAAAATGGCTTGACCGATCAATTTCAAAATCTAATCAGCTCTTAACCTATTAAAAATACGTCGATCGCCGTAAATCGGGTCAAAATCGGTTGATTTGTTTGTGAGAAATCGTTGTCGAAAGAAATCGAAAAAAACAGTTTTTTTGAAATAACTACGAAATAGCTTCACCGATCGATTTCAAATTCTAACCAGCTCTTGACCCTGTAAAAACACGTCGATTGCCGCAAACCGGGTCAAAAATCGGTTGATTCGTTTGTGAGAAATCGTTGTCGAAAGAAATCGAAACAAACCGTTTTTTTAAAATAACTACGAAACGGATAAAATTAGCGGGAAGTTGCAGAGTTGGCCTTTAGGGTCAACTGTTTTCCACATTTTTTTTTGTAAGATTACTATAGAAACTTTTGACCGTGCAAAATCGGAATCGGAAACAAATACAAGAAAGGAATCATGGTTGACAGCGTGATCGATCGATATATAAATAAAAGAATTGATTGAATGTCCGTGTGGGCTTAAGCTAGCTTTAGTGCTTTGGTTATGGATCAAATTTCGATTTACATCATTTGAAACGTGAAAGACTGTTTGTCGGTACGCCGTATCTCCCTCGACGCTTCATCAAATTCCATGATAGAAGTATCATTTTCAAATATAAACTTTTAACAACAAAATTTGTATTCGTTCAGCGTTCATTATTTATAAAAACTTAGACGAAACTACTTAAGAATTGCTATTTCGGTATCGACTTTTGGTCCGAGCGCAGGAGGCCGGACGTTCCTCTCTATCGCGGAGTCAATTTTCGTCTATTCCTTCCGTATCGGCACGACAAATATTGTGATTTTTATCAATCTCCCTTCTATACCCGTATCAATCATTATTAATATTTCATTCCGATATCGGCCGCCGGGCTCCCGCGGGACGGCCGATATCGGCGATCCGCGCGCCGAGAACGATCTTACTCCTAAGCGCTTTTAAAATACGCGAGAATTTCGTGTGCCCGGAGGGGCGCGACCCGGCCGAACTTGAGAATTATGTGACACTATCGGCGGGGCGCGCGCGCCGGCCGTGAGGCACTCCCGTATTAAAACGCGGTTCCGATACCCGCGATTTTACTTCACTCAGAGCCCTCGAGAAGTCGCGATGTTTATCTATGCTAATGTATTAATCTGTAAGGTCTGCCCGTACTTACGATATCTTTGTCAAATTTTTGTGATGAATATCCGTTTTATAGACGTATTTAATCCACACTTACCATTTTTTGGGTACCGAGCCGAAATGGTAAGAACGGAACCCTTATACGTCATGTACGTCCGTCCGTATGTCACAGGCATTTCACTCAAAAACCGCAACATGATTATTGATGAAATTAATAATATAGACGTCTTGTATAAACCGCTATTTGGTTTAGTAATTAAATAACAAAAATAAATATTTCTAGGAGAAGCATTTCATACATGTAACAAAAGCTGAAAAAAATTCTTTTCAGCAACCATCAACGTGTGGTACATATTTCGAATGTTCTTTTAAAAACACTTTAGGGTTTTTAAGCAATTTTCGGAAATGATCACTCCAAAAGTTGCAGAAATTGTGTCCCCACCCTTTATTTTATAAACCATATGTCCAAAAAAATACGAAAAAAATTAAATACAACGATTAATAAATACTTTCACCGAAAATTATTTCGAACATAATCAGATATACCGTTTTTAAATTATTGCCAAAAAACTGTGCTTCTCATCAAAAGGACGTAAATACCATGAAGATACGCTCTTTTGCTGGTGCACTCTAGTTCACATTATTTTCAGACTAATAGTCGACATACCTACTTGTTTCTTTTCTACCTATAGGCGACTAAAGTGCGTATACTTATTATGGCGGGAAACATAGAAAAAAGTGTAACAATGTAGTTTTTTCATTTGTACTGAATTTCTTTGTATCAACAGCTTCGGAACCCAGATTGACCATGGTCCGACATGCTCTTGGCAGGCTTTTTTTTGAAATACTTGTCTCTTTGTCTGTAAGTGCTTTTATAACTAAATATCCGCGTTATCTATCGTGACATTTAAGATGAGGCAAAAATTATACGGTGGCGCAATGAAGGGCCCATATATTATGTCAATATAGTGTCTGTCTGTTTGTTTCTCTCCCTGAATCTCTGAAATATTCGAAAAATTTCAATGAATTTTAGCAGAGAGGTTATTTCTTATTTCCTAGGATACAAGGTAAATATGCCTACAGAAAGTATTTCAGCTCTTTATTCAAAAAAATATATATAAATATCAGAAAAATACGAATAATTACCATGATAGGACCGAGATGTGCATCGGAACTTGCACTGAAATAACGAGCAACACCAATATCAACATCGAGAGGTAATCGAATTTGGAGTTTGGAAACAATCAATCCTAAATTTAAATTTACACGCGAGGAAGCTGGATATGGCTATTTTTACAAAAAAAAAATAGGTTCATACACTACATTCATCAAGATGTTATAACTATAACATCATACTGACATCATTTACAGAATCTATACAAATAATATAACAAAACGTTTTTATGTTGGTCTGTCCGTGTGTACGCTTATGCGTCGAGACCCATTAACCCATTTCCATGATTTTCCTTTTAATATGTAGATATATTATCTAGCCAGCTTTTGTATACTAAAATTTTAAACAGAGAATGTGCATAACATTCTATATCATGTATGTATCTACATTGTGTAATGTATGCTATGTGCATATGTATAAATGTTGAAAAAATATTTCAAAATATCCACCTGGTCGAAATATCCGGCGAGAGAGGAAGTTGGGAAGTGTAATAATGATTTAGAGGGAGAGAAGCAGGAGATAGGGTAGGAGGGAGGAGATAGAGGAGGTCATGGAGTGACACGTTGGGATAGAGGGACAATAATAGACGGAGGGAGAGAAACTAAAAGAGAAGGAAATTAAATTAGGATTTGAATCAAAATTTTATTTGTTAATTAAATCATGGACAATCTTTTTTCATTCAATGAGTCTGTGTCGGTACGAAGGCCACAAATTGGAACTTAAATATCTCAACTAAAGTACGATCGGGCTCGGTGCGTTTATATGAGAATTAATTTCAAGTTAAGTTTCAATTGTTGATGTGCCATAAAGAATTTATATTTATACCATCTGCTTTACCTATGCAACGTAAAACGGATTTGTTAAAGAATTGTTAAGTCACATCAAACTTTGTTACCACCAATAATGAAAGTTATGTGCATACGTTAAAGGCACTTATCACGTCATATATTAATTAAATATGGCCATTCATCGGTTTCCAAATTTGAGAGACATTAAAAAAATTGATTCACAATATTATTTGAAACACAACATATTTGCATACAAATGTAACTCTGAAAATAGTACATTGGTTTTTCAGAATTTTTATATGACTGCATTTGAAAATTTTATTTCCTTCAATCGGACCACAGACGTATTGTAGTTATACGTCTGCGGTCCGATTGTATTGGAAGTTGGGTCCGCATCGGAAACCTTTACCATTCTCTTGTTTATCATCTCCTAATCGGTAAAACTTTTCTTTTCTCACACAGTGGACGTGTTCAAGCCGGCGACGCTGTCGCAGCCGTCGGCGAACATGACGAAGAAGGCCGAAGAGGGCGCGTCGTACGGCAGCGCCGTGAGGAGCGCTCTGTGGGTGGCGTGGCTGTGCGCGGCCGCGCCCGCGCTGCGGCCGGGCGCCTGATACCCATCACCGCCGACCGCTTCTACTAAACGGGCTGTGATAAATTATGATGCGTTCACACGACCTGATTCGCTTCCCGCTCGTGATGTTCACGAGAAAGTAGCGAATTCGTTGTGCCACAGTTAGAGAAACAAAAAAAAAACGTAAACTTCGAAACAACGAAAAAAATTAATTTCGTTAAAGGTACGACAGAGACGTGTACTTTTTTTTCTTGTTGCGTTTAATATTGAATTATTGAGCTCGTATTATGATAGGTTTTACTTTATTCAAATCATTAGGGGAAGTCAATTAACATGAAGTCAGTAATACACTTAATTCTATGTGTAAAACAACAAAACGTTTTTAAAATCAAGTAGACGCCAGATCAAAAGCAAGATTTATTTCCAATTAACAGATTTAGTAACCAATAAACCCCATAAATGATATGATGGAGAGAAACATAGCGAATTTATTATTTCAGATTGTGTTACGCAAACTGTACATAAACTGTAAATTAACGTTTTAAATTAAACAAAAAAATATCAGCATTATGTTAAACATAATCATCCAATTTTGTTCCGTAAACTGTCAAATGAATAAACTAAAAAACCCACATTAATTAGTTTTTATTTTGTAATAACAGTAACAACAAAAATAATCAATTATCAAAAATAAATTCAAAATTAATATTTTTTTTTATTAATAACGGTTTTTCGGTACGTTTATTAATTACAACAACCGAAATCATATAATTGTAGTAATGTTTCTCATGTCTTTTACCTAAAATGAATTAGAAGCATAAAATTCTAAAATAATCATTTTCCTAAAATCTCCAAATTGTAAAAAAATAAGCTATATTTAAATATATAGGGTAATGAGAAAAAAATTTCTGAATTAACGCGACTAAAAATTCTATTTCGATAAAGCATCTATTGAAAGCTCATTAAAGTTAATCGACGTCTTGCTTAATAGGTTTTCGGTTTATTTCGTGCTAATCGTGCCTGGCCACTAAGGAAACGCCAAACTATGTAATACATATCATTTTTATATAGCGTTTGCATAGATTAAGGGTCATTTCACACACGTGTTTACGTAAAAGTAACAGCCTTAACTGTAAGAAAAAAATTAGGTTGCCTGTAAAGTCGGTATACGGACGAAAGTTTTACGTGACAACGACTTTGAATGGTAAAATCATTTAATGAATATTCATTCGGGTATAGTAGGAAGAAGGATAGAAATAATGTAGTAACAATTTAAAACATTTATTGCTATAGGAATATATTTAAAACATTAATTCTAAAGTGCTTTTAAGGTTTTGATTGCTTTGCTTTGTAACAATGCTTTGCTTTGAAACTGTATTCGTGCTGGGCGCAGGGGAGTGGAGAGAATAGGCATTTCGTTCTTCTGGTGAAATCGGCGTTAACATTACCTTTCAGTGACTTCAGCTGCAATTTAAGGCGTTTCCAAACCATCATCCATTGATTAAGGCAACCATCTTACTTGATCAGTAGTTACAATATTAATAGAGATGGCTTGGGGATCTGCAAAATGGGGTTATCTAAACACTTCATGACAAAATTATCCTTAGCATTCACTTGGCATCATAACAGACATTTTAAAATTGTCTTTTAAGTGGAACGGGTTCCTTCGCTGAATTACATTATCACCTTCGATAAAAATACAAATGAAATACCTTAATCTTAATTCGATAAAACATTTAGTGGCACAACTATCAAGACAATTGCAAGTCATTTGGAATGTGAGGAATAGTTCTTGTTTCTCATTTTTGTAAATGGCAAAGTAAGTAATTAATTAAAGGAGAGTCAAATAACAAAATTTTTACCGATATTTTTTACTTATAAAAAGTGTGGATAAAGACATAAATAAATTTTACCGATATATTAAATATTCACCTGTATTATATTTTTATCTAAACATAAACATTTATAAGAATAGCGACATATCTCCAACAGTCCTAAAGCTCTGAGAAATATTGTTCATATTTAAATGGCTTAAATGTAATAATGGTGCAACAGGATTTAGCGCTTCGATGGCGAATGCCGCTCAAAGTCACCAACCTGTTTCGGGCCAGCACGGAACCTCAAGTGAACGAACGCGGTCGGGTAATATCCCTGGAGTAGGACCAGAAAAATCTAAGACAACAATTCATGTTAAAAAAGGGAATTAACAAAAAAAAATCGTTGTCTGTAAAGTCGGTTTATGGACGGTAGTTTGACGTGACAACGTCAAACATTACAGTAATATAATATTCAGAACGACACAAGGAGAAAACTTAATTGTTAGTACTATCAATTATATGAATCTTCATTATTTTTCAGTCAATTGTAACATAACCTATCACCTGCTCTCGCCGAACAGTGCGCAAAATAATAAAAAAAAATAAAATATTAATGAAAAGATTAAACACATAAAGCTTGAACAATGAGATTTTTAAATGCAAGAATTTCTTACCATTATTGTCGCAATATTAGACACACATGAAAATCACAATAACATTTCACTTCACTTTATAAACATTTCGACAGTTCGGTGTCAAAGTGTTCTAGGCTGATCGAGTGAGGGGATGAATGCGACGCGAGCACGAACGACCACCTCGAGCCTCGCTTGCGGAACGGGACATCGAGGCGTAACGGGACAATCAACTTTCAATGCATGCAGCCCGTAATATTATTATTAGACGTTGTCACGTCAAAATTACATATTCCACCGGATTCATAACAACATTGCTCTATTTAACGCGATAAATACGCTTAGTATGTTGCTGTCGGATTAATATCCGACGGCTCTATCCGACAAAATCCGACTTTTTGCCTAAGAAATTCCTTTTTGTGTAGGTTATATTGATATATATAAATTAAAAAAATACTTACAATGACGCGCACCACTGTGACATGCGTCGTGTTATTGCTTTAGCTGACTTGGCCGTTACTGCCTCCGATTTTGAGACTCTTTATTGCAATGTTAAATTTAGGACATATTTAAAATTACAAGGTTTAGAGTGGGCGCTTCTTTGTGAACGATTGAGTAAATTAACAGCCTTTAGTTTAATGAAACTATCGTGTATTTTTTGTGTAAATATCGGCCGAGCGATCAAAAAATTTTTCTTACACCATAACGCTTGTAAAATTTGACGCAACTTTATGCGATAATAGTAACCATATTAAAATGAAAAAAAAAATCTATTTGTATTATGTATACTTATGCATATTTTCTTGTTACAAACATCAAAGAGGCTGTGCTGTGCTTTGCTATAAAAAACGAAAAGCATAGTAAGACATAACCTTATATCACCAATTTGACTTCATACAAAAACACAGTGCCTTAAAGGCGTATTCAATATCATATTACTTTGAATTTTTCAATCAATATGATTATTAAAAAAATGGAAATGGTAAATTTTTTTCTTGAACGTCATTTAGTATTGATTGTAATGATTTATATAGTACGTAAATATACTAGCTCTCAAAAATCTTAATTGATCTAGTTAATGAGTTTAATTGGTTTCGCATATGTAAGAAATAGAAGCCTTTGAATGGCAAAGGTGTAAACCTTATCGTTTCTTTATAGTAATCAAATTGTTTTAATTTTTTCCGTATAACTAATGAAACATCTGTGATATAATAAGAAAATAAAAACAACTGATAAATTTGCAAAATTTTTGCCACATGTTCAACGTACATATTTCTATTATTCTTTTTTAAAAAGTTAAATCCGAGGAAAAAATTGTTAATATATTTTGTTTATATATTAATTTAAGACATATTTTTTTAGGGTTACGTATTCAAAAAAGAAACCCTATTACTAAGACTCCGCTGTCCGTCTGTCACCAAGCTGTATCTCATAAACCGTGATAGTTAGATAATTAAAATTGATGATGTATTTCTGTTGCCGCTATAACAATAAATTATAAAAACGGAATAAAATAAATATTTAAGTGGGGCTCCTACACAAAAAATGTGATTTTTTGACGTTTTTGGCTCGATATTAATAACAGCAACAAGTAAATGCTTGAAATGTGCACAGAATATTTAGTTTTATATTCACTTTAAAAACAAATAATTAAATTAAAATAAAATAAATATTTAAGGGGGGGCTCCCATACAACAAACATGATTCTTTTATCGTTTTTTGCACGATATTAATAACAGCGACAGCAAGCCGCTTGAAATATTCACAGAATATTTAGTTGTATATTTACTTTAAAAATAAATAATTGAATTAAAATAAAATAAATTAAGAGAGGCTCCCATACAACAAACGTGATTTTTTTTTGTAGTTTCTTGTTCGATATTAATAATGACAACAGGTGGGTACTTGAAATATTTACAGAATATTTAGAAATATTATTCACTTTAAAATTAAAAACCTACTTGATTCAAACAAATATAAGAGGGTTATGATATAGCGTCTAATGCTGTATGCATTTGTATGAAAAATGGTATAGAAATGATACGGGACCCTTCGTGCGCGAATCCGACTCGCACTTGGCCTGTTTTTTTTTATATTAAAATATAAATAAATATGTATGTTTTGCATTTTTCAAACTTTTATTTCGTTTTATTACTGTTTACTTTTTTATACACATAAGTACACTTTAATACAAATACTATGCTACTAATTGAAAACAGTTGAGGTTTCGCAATAGCTTCGTCGTAAGTACCGGCAATAATCGAAAATGAACTACCAGAATTATACTGTAATTCTAGTGTGTTACAACACACTAGAATTTGCAATCGGCCTGTAACATAGTATTTAATTCGTCATAATCTATTTTATAATTAAAAATTAATCTCTTGGGACTGTAATTTCTTTTTAGGGTATATCTTTAAAAAATAAGAAATATTTTGTCATATTTAATGTACTAATTTACAAAATTAGTTATGTAATTATGTTAAAAGACCTAAAAAGTTATTGATTTATGTAAGTAATCCTATACATTAGTATTATTTTCAATCTATTTTCCTTTGAAAATCGTATAAACTGGTTTTCGCATATAACAACTACACTAATATCCATTAAACCTGAACATTAACCAACATGTCTGAATGTGATGAAGGTTAGGCATTGTCTAATGATGTCTTTCCATTTTAATTTATAATAAAAGATCAACCAAAGAAGCATTAAAAGTTTAAATATTCCAATTTTGTTGTTAGCACCGCAGTGTTTCGCCACTATTAGCCTATCATAAAGTGCAATTGTTTTGTTTGCATCGATAAATGAAAATGTTCGCTTTGACGCATCAGAAATGAAACCTCTGCAAGCCCTTAATAATTTCAAAACAATTGTTCAATCACATTTCGCATATCTTTGTGCAACAAATGCACATTTCTGCATTATTATATACTAGATTATGTAGTAACTACCTAAAATGTAAAGAAACAAAACTGGAATGTCAATCGTACTTTAGCTATTGATTACGATCTGACTTATTGTTAAAACAGTATATACACATCACAATAAAATTATTTTCTTCTAGTCGACGCAGCGGTGTATCTGCTTTAATTTATACATAATTAACAGGAAATAATTTATTTTCAAATTCGCAATTCTTTTTATAAATATATGTTTTTAAATATTTTTTATGCAATGCAATGTAGTTTAATTACAATTATTACCATAAAAGTTTAAATTTTATATGCGATATGACATTTTAGTAAGTGTATACAATATTAATAAAATTGACGTTGTCAATACGTTTACATTGGAAAACTTCTACCTACAATTGCTAATCGATACATATCATTCTTGTGATTAATTTTTAAGCGAAAAGAGACTATAGAATTAAAGATATAATATTTTAGAATTTTAATTGTAAGATATTAAAGTGAAAATCATTAATTAATATTATATTGTATTGTAATATAAAACTAGTCGTGTACAGAGTTAATGAGTAAAAACATTTTCAAAGTTGATCCTGTGTTGCTTATTTAAACATTTAAAATTGTCAACTACTGCTTATATTAATGCATAAAATCAATACATAATTTTAATTTATACCCAAAAGGATAGAAAAAACAGCAAATAATATGAATATTATTCACATACTCCTTTCGACGACATCGTCGGATACGACGGAAACATATAAAATAAGAAAAAATGAAAACTGAACAAAAAATTTAGTTGTCCCTGCAGGTCATCCCTAAAACTTCCCGCTATTATATTTATTGACGTGTTTTCGAACTGCTCGAGTTCAAAAAAAAATCTATATGTTTTTGAACTTTCAAGCCTATGATCCTACAGGCCATTCCTTAAACCTGCTAATTTCGAGCTCAAACCGTTCAAAAATATACTTACACGCAGCAAAAAAACACTGAAGTCTTCGAGCTCAAAAGATCGATTGTATCCCTTTTTAAAGTCCTACTATAAGATATCAACCAAAAGTATGCAACAAAAAAGGAACTACAACGAACATAAATGCATGCGCAAATAATTATCAAATAGGTGACATAGAACAAATCAAATATAAATAAAAGGAAAAGCCGCTTTATAATCATCGTAAAGTATATTATAGAGAAACCAATACTTACAATTAAAGTTAACTTTTTAACCCGGTTTACCCTCTAACCTCTTCTTTAATTATTTGCAAATTTATTGTTACTATTCATAAATTTATTTTAATAAGTTACAAGTTGGTTTTAATTTAAGTATATTTATTGTAAATAAGTTTACATGGTCTTTAGAAAATTATATCATCAATTTTACGGAAAACACTCGTATAATTTTTGCAATATTCAAATTTTATACAAATTTTATACATTTATACAAGAAAAGAACCGTGGATGTGTTTGTACCTATACATGTACGTAAGAAGTTATACTTTTTAGATGTAACGACACAAAAATATAATATGTAACTCCAAAAATTCATCCTTCGTGCCAGTACTCTACGTTTGTAAAAACAAATGTATAAAATTCATTACTTTTCTATATATATATATTTGTATACAGAATCAATTAATATGTTAAAAATAAGTAGAGTAAACTATTTATTAAATGGTAATGTAATGACAATAATTCATAATATTAAAAATAAAAATGACGTATACTGACAAGTAACCTCAATTCTAGAAACATATTTTTTTTAAATTGAATAAAAAAACACCTGTATCACTAGTAAGTACAATAATTTATCACTAAATATATACACTATCGTTTTTAATTTAAAAACACACATATACATTTTTATATATACATATATTTTCATTTCATACTGATGTAAACACAATTGAAGAATTGAACGAAAATATTTGGTACTTCCTCGACAGCATATGGTCATTTTTTTTACTTTGTTGAGACTTTAAAAGTTCAGAGACATTTACCAACGAACTTAGAGGTGTCGATTTAATTGTCGGTATGCGTACGAACTTCGTGGTGTCGATTAAGATGGCGATATGTGCGAACGGAGCGTGCATGAAAAAAGTGCACGCTCATAATTTTTCCCTAGCGCGCCAAAAGAAGTATCACTTCAACAATCACTACGAATGTTGCCCATTGTGAACATCATATCCTCCAATTGAACTTAACCAATTTTTCCAAAATAATGTATCGAAGACTATCAGAGAGTAATTTGAAAAAATCTTTTAGAACCTTCATTTACAAAGATATATTAGTTTGAATGTTTTTAGCATGACGTCATAAATCTGTGCTATATTTGTTTATTTATAACACTTCCATACTTACAAAAAAAACAAAGTCAGTCAGTCGCAGGAAATGTCAACGTATTTGCTAAATATCTCTGTTTCAATTTCCTGAAAATCGTTTATCGATGAGTTTTCCTTTTTTTAATTTCCTCACGAAAAATTAAATTAACGTCGTAACTAATTAAATTATCGTTTTAAATAAAATAAATACAGTTATAATTAATTGTAATATATTTATAAGTGATTATGTCTTGTAAATAAAATTATTACAAGATATATTAAAAAAGTAAAAAACTGTTATTTATATATATAAATTACCAACATAGACAATATCAATGCAAAACAATTTGAGACAAATAACAAATGTGGTACTCAAAAAAAAAATCGGCTCTCAAAAATAAATTTTAATTGTTTAAAACAGAGTATCTCTGACGTATTTTTTAATAACACTATAAAGTTGCTTTCTGCTTTTTTGTATTTGCTTTATTTTATGATATTTTTTCGAAAATTGTTATTCCGTGCATGTATGTTCAATATAAGGTCTTTTTGCATAATTTTCGTTGCTTTTGAACATTATGATTCTACTAACAAAATTGTATACTCGTCAATTGCTTTCTCAAAACGTGCTTAATTTTACATATTTTCTTAACATTTATTTGAAATTTCATATTTTATTGACTAGTTTCCACTAGCTAGTTTTGTTGTTCGTACGTAACGTGAAAGTGGCAATAATTGCAACGCCATATTACGAACGAAAAACTATCGTAATTATTATCGTTTGTCCTGTATCTTCTCAAACTAGATCTTTGAATGAAGATAACTTTTTCTACCAAACGATTTAAATGAAATAAAGTCTATATTCTGCTCCAAGTCGAACTCTATCTACCCGTGAAAACCGAAAAAATTAATTCAGTAATTTAAAAAGATGTGTGTGGACAGACATACAGACACAAAAAAGAAATTCATCGATATTTTTTTTATCACTTTACTCTTATTGTTTCCTTTCCATTTTTCATAGATACCTTTAATTACAGCTACATCTAGTTCTGTTGTTTTGTTTTAAGTATATTTTGATACATATATATGTATCAAATATATTTATCAAATAATTTAGTTAATATATGAATTTACTATAATTTTCACAAGAATTCCTGGAATATCTTTAAGTCTCCCTTTTGCTCACCCTTTGTCTCGCTCTGCCACAGAAACTACCATTTCGACATTACGAACAAAAACTATACAAGAAAAAACACGACATTTTCGACATCCGCATGTGTTAATATTCTTTTAACGTTAATATATCATATGTAGTACATATTTTTATGTCGATTTAAACTTTTCTTGCTTATGTAATTTCAACTAACATTGTCTGTATAAACTTATTTTCTTAAATGTGTTTATATAAATGAAGTAAATTATTCCCAGGATTTGCGTTAATTGAATATTATTTAAAAAAATCAGGGATGTAAAAAAATTTCGGTCCACACTTTTACTATCTACCTACTAAAAGAAGAAGAACCACTCGATTTCAACTGCTAGTCTTTCATCTGCCAACCCGAGCGCTTAGAAAATGTGGAGCAATATCTTCGGAAAGATAAAATTTGGGGTAGTCAATAATTTAAAAAAAAAATGTATGCATTGGTGCGAATGTGAAAATGGTGGCGGCAAATTGAATTATATATATTTTTTTAAATAACGAGCAATATACTAAAAATTATAAATTCATATTACTATAATTATCGCCTTAAAATGATAGCTGTTGATGGTATACATATGACACCGATAAATTCTTATGTACGTTATAAGAGAAATTACTGTATACTATCTTGATATACAATAATTTCATTTGTAATATTCATAATAAATCACCTGGTTGTATTTTAATTCATATAATGTAATTTAGATAACGATTGTATTGGTTCAGTGGTTAAAAATATTGCCTTCGAACTTAAAAAGCATGGGCGTATCGAACAATGAATTTTAACTTAAGTTAAATTAAGTCGTTCGCTTCTCGACTCGGCCGCCAGTATCGACGATCATTAGCAGCATCCAACCGGGCGCTGGGTCAGCATATAGGACATTAAGGACTTAAGGTTCAGTTCCTGAAACTGGAATAACAAGATCGTGGAAGGTGTTGCCTTAACAAGACATGATTAAAAATTTTACAGCACAACGAGAACAATGCAAGTTAATGATCAAAATTCGCAGACCAGGTAAGGAAGTATTTCCTGGAAAACTTAAAAAATACATTGATAATTTAAAAAGACAGTTTACGTGAAGGTGACTCCTTGTTTGTGAAGAACGATATAGTAGATAGCATAACCCTTCACACTTCTCAATCTGTATATTGAAAATAACTTTAAATTGTATTTTTGATTTTAAACGAGCCCCGCATCCGTAAAGCGATGTCGGTACCGTTTATCTTGTCACACCACGTAGGAAATACAAATAACGGTAGGTGTCCCATATTTTGCGAGGTTGTGCGCCCCTCGGCTTACAATAAGCCGCGCTCTTTCTGTTATATGAAATATTGTTTTTCAGTAACCAGAGAATGCGAATTCTTCTGCAATGGAAACGAGAACGAGATCGCGATCGTGGTGATGACGCTGTCGATCGATATAAAGGATGGAAGAATTCGTTGTATGTCCACACGGGTGGAGCTGTGGATGAAATGTATATATAACTTATGTACGTTTTATAACGGTTATATAAATAACATACTAGCTGACCCGCCCGCTTCGCTGGGTAATTTTTATTTATAAATAAAATGGCGAAGGATTTATGGAATTCTAAAAATGAGTAGCCTAGAACCATCTAAAAATCATCCCGCATCGAATGGTCCCAGTCCCATGTCTATAAGTTTAGTAGTTTTTACGTGATTGGCGAACAAAGACAACCTATTTTCATTATATATGTATAGATAGTTCACAGTAATACAATTTTTATAGAGTAGTAACCGTTAACTGGATACGTCTAGTCCTAGACAGTTATTCTTTTTTAATGAGTAGAACGCTATTATAAAAGCGCGCACTAAGGAGTACGCGTTTCGTAAAAATTCGCCGGTAAATATTTGCCGCTATCTTTATTTCCGAATTGCACAATGCACAACGAACACGGACAACCCTAGAGTGTCGGCCGTCCACCGCGCGCGATATCGCTGCACTACGTCCGCACCACATAAATCGGTCTACAGCTACTGCACGATAGGATCCGATAACCGGCGGACAGCCGTGGGAATCTAAGAAAGGACATTTGCCCTAAACGCGTACATGTGGATCGGGTGTCCGCTGAAAGCGAGCTTTATCGAATTGGATGTCTCTTCTTTTTTCTTTTCGATCTATAAACGCTTATTACGGTTTGTTAAAAGTATATATGTGTGCGTGTGTGTGTGTATATATATATATGGGTGTTTACGTGTGTGTGTGTACCTGTGCGTGCGTGCGTGCACGTGAAAATTGCTCACATAATGCAAAAGATACAGAACACATTCAACAATACGTTACTCGGTTGACTTTTATTTTGTTAATCCATTATTTCAAATTGAAACATTAGGACAAACCTATTGATGTAATAATCGTCTACACAGGAACTTAACTTTATTACTTTATAACCAGACACTACAGTCGCGCTCCTTTACGTCGCGCAGACGTACTAAAATGTTCATCTCCCACATCTTATCATTCATCAACTGAAAATAAAGGAATCGCATAGGGTTGAAACACTTAAATAGTGCATTGATCATATGTTGATTCACGGCACCAAACGGCAATTAACCTATTTAACAAAAGTGTCAGTTAGTCACTTCCGTCAACGTGATCACTTATATTCGTGCTAATAATTGTTATAATTGTTGAGTGCCGAGTTCAGTCCGGACTAGTGTGTTCATACGGCGAGACACTTTTTTGTGATTCGATATTTTTACTCGAGACATTAGCATGTTTTATGAGTGGCCTGATATGATACAAATTCGTAACTGATGAATATATGTTTTGGAATACCATCTATTGAAAATTATTCATATATTCAATAGTCGTTAAAAGTGGGATTTTTAAAAGAGGTTAGTAAATTGTAATTTTTTTATAGAAAGCAATAAATTAAAATAAAACATATAAAATTTTTGCAGGTTCATTTCTGCCTGTGTGTACTCTTTCTCTTTTTTTTTACTTTTACAAATAAAAATAACACTTCTCATTGTCCGATAAAACATGCTTGCTGGTTGGCATGGTATTATTTTATAGAAAAACTTATTTTTATTTATCGGTTTCATGATTTGCTTCGGTTTTTTTTTATTATCCGCCCTAACCTGACAAAATGTGGATCGCAGAGATTTTGGACAATCTTTTAGAAAATTATTTTAAGCTAATATCTTGTACTGGATACCATATGTGACGACTTTACAAATTATGCATTTTGATATTCGCTTTATCATAACCACCCACTCTGTTTCAAAATTTGATTTTTACGCCTTAAATTTATTATTAGGCGACCATAACATTTTTTACATTATGGTAAATTTTTCAGAAATACTTGTGAAAGATGAAGGAATCGCGCGTTATCCTAGTCTATTTTCACTTAGTACTTTTAAAGAAAGTGTTTTGCGATCTTCCAACTTGCAATCGTATACCCTTGGGGATCAAAATCGACCCATTACCTCCAGATAACCGCTTCGAGTTAGAAATCGAGGGTCACCCCGAGAAGTACATACCGGAAAGGGAATATCGAGGTAATTCAATTTTATTGTTGTAAAACAAAATCTATTCACTAATAAAGATTTCGGGGAAAAAAGCGTTTCATACAATTTGCAAGGTGAGATAGTACATGTAAAATGGATGGAAATAATAACGAAAAAAAATCTAACCATTAAAGTTTTAGTACATTTCGATGAAATTCACAATATAAAACGAATTGGCAATGTTGTTCCATTAAATAACTATTTTGTAACTTTAAACGGTAAATATACTAAAACAAAACAAATCTATAGAGTGAATGTGTGTGATGGATAGGTCGGCAAGGGTCGCCCTAGAAAATACTATACAGAGCACATTAGTGGCCTATTAAGAGAGGGCCAAATTTTAAGCACCCAAAACCGACAAGCTTGCATGAAAAGATCGATGGATGTCAGGGAGGCAAGGGAGATATGCAAAGATCGTAGCTATATTATAATCTATAGTCTCTGCCTGTCCTTCTGGTAAATAGGCGTGAATTTATATTATTATTATTATTAAACGGTAACTAACCGTATTTTCAGTACCACTTCGGATTTTCCTTTAGTTTTCCGAGCACGAGAAATAAGAATCGTTTTATTCGAGCTTAGCGTCGATTCCAACTAAATTTCGGCATTAAATACTTATATTTTGGTACTGAAGCAATTTTAGCACTGAAACGTCGGGTGTACGATTTTTTCGGTCGAACATTCCTAAACGCAATTTTACGACAAACAATATTTTCAGTCCGTCTGTACTCGAGATCCAACGACTCCACGTTCATTGCGTTCACAATAGCCGCGAAGGAGGACTCGGTGTACAACGAGAAGAACCCGCGGCGGCCGATACCGCTGAAGCAGGGCAAAATCTATATAGAGACCTCCGACGGGGTGAACAGCCAGGAGTGCGACAACACGGTCATGCAGTCCGACGTCACGCCGAAGAGGGACGTGAACGTGGGTAACGACAGACTGTCAGACGGACATTCATATATATTCCTTGTCTGGATATAGAAAAATAAATGAGGATTTAGCTCTGAATTCAAAATTATCATATAATATTTTTTCATTATATATGGAATAAAAGAGAAAATGATTCCATTTTTTCATTATCTATTCTGTAATTGAATTACCTATTACATGACAAAAATGTTTTTTAAAAAATTGTAAATATGGTGTTAGAGACGTTTGGTGTTGACAGTAAATAGTATTTCCCGTCTCATTCCTGTAAATCCTTAGTACAAGTATAGACGTCATTATTCCCTCTCATACAATGGTTCGACATGAATAAAATAAACAATTCGAACGCTAATCAATAGGAAAAGTTGTGATAAATATGTATTTATCCAAAAAATAGGTAACTTGGTTGGCGCCACCTAAGGGCAACAGATGTGTGACTTTGTACGCTTTGGTGGCGATCAAAGATGGCGTTTGGTACAACTACGACGGGCCCCTCATAAAAAAAATCTGCGAAGACGACAGGCAGAAAGTAGATCTACAGCCTCCCGAGAACGACGATTGTAACGTCTGCGAAGAAGCCAGATATCAGGTTAGCTATTTTTTCTCAGGACATTATGAAATAGTAAGACGTCTACCTTTTTAGAAGCATTGGCATTTACAAACTGTTAATTATGTAGATATATCTACAGATATAATAAAATTGTAAGCGAGCCGCGTCTGCACATGGTATATTATTAAAAAAAAACATTTACATACATTGTATTTATGTCGACGAGGTCAAAAGAAGAGTTTTTGAAATTTTGTCTGTTGGTATGTTTTGTTTGTGTGTCTGTGCACGCTAATCTCAGAAACGGCTTAATCGATTTGAATGCGATTTTCTAATGTATTGTGGTAAGTTTCCCGTAACATTTAATGTTTGTTTAATTACAAATCGATTCACAATCAAAAAAGTTATATTAATCTTCTATATAAGATTATTACATCGTTAAAAATTAGTAAAACATATATGTAATTTATTTTTGTGTGTCGATATATTTATTGATGTGTCTATGATACTCACCGAGAAATTTATATACATTTATTTTTAACGACTTTCTAATATTCAACATGAACTGGAAAAATAAAAAAATTTACATTGTCACCGTCTGAAAATGTAATCTACAACATACAATATATAGGGAAAAAATAAATGACAACATTAATTGATATAAATAGAAAAGTTTACGTGGATACATATAAAACTCATTGTATCTCTATCTGTCCGTTTATATGCTTTTCACGGGAGAACCACTTATCCGATTTATTTACATGTTTTTACTTTTAAATTCATAACTATTTTACCTCGACAAATTATAATATATTTTTATTACATAAAGTAACGTATTAAATAAGCAGTGACGATAATGGTGAATGAAGTTGTAAAATAGACATTTTTGGAGGGCTTTATCGTTTACGCTGAGTAAACCATAAGAGATATATGAAATGAAATGCTATATAATTGTAGATCTTAAAAAGATCTACAAAAAATTCCGTGATTGCATATGTAGGTCTTTTAAGGATGATCCACAACATGCAGTTTTGTCTTTGAAATAACACCTAGCTTTTTACACTTAAAACATAAGTATAGAACTTCGAATTAAGAATGTACATAATATTTTTAATCTCATTTCAATCTCAAAAGTCACTAAAAACCAGCCATGAGAGTGTCTTTGTTAGAAAAGGTTCTTGCAAAATATTTCCCATGGCCTGGTATTTTAACAGACACTAGAATATCTTTACAAGGCTTGTGGTACCTTATGAATAGACTGCCCTCACGAGTTAGAAAACGAGAGGTAACCCTCGTTTTTGTAGCTTTGTAGACCAATACTACCTGTCTCTATCAACTTACCTTATCAAACTGCTCAATTTTTTGCACTCCGTTGTTGGTTTCGTTGACAATGACTATGCTTTCTTCTCTAACGCACTATTTCTTTCGCACTTATCGATGCCACTAGTAAATGCTTCTTCATTTTAGAAATATTTCAACATTTTATGAAATCAATATTTTTGATTTTATGAGGATAAGAACAATCTTTTCACCTAGCATACACAACAGAAAAAGCAGCGATAGTAGGAATACTTAAATAAGCATGTTGTATTTATTAAATAATAGAACTTGTAAAATAAGTTATGACCCGGTGGCAGACTAAGCCCGTCTGAGGCTCGAAGCGATGAAATTAAATAGGGCTCAGACTTTCTCTGAGATTGTTTGGGTTCTTTATATTTATTTTGTTAAAAAGAATGGGATTGATACGAACTACCCTACCCGGTATTATTATGCTATTATTATAGGGTCTTTTTTTACCGATTCCAATAAAAAAATGAAAATAATAATAAAAACTATACTACATAGAAACATCATAGTCAAATACTGTGACGCGTAACCTTTGTGAGAAAATAATAAAACAGGTATTTTATATCGTCAAAAACTTAAGCAGTTACAATTCCTTTTTTGACTTTTTAGCATGTTTTCTAGAATGCTCTTAGACACTATAAATGCCCAAAAAAAAAAACCAAACTATTCATTTGAGTAATCTCGCTTATGTTTGATAATCGACATAAATCAATTTTAATTTTCATCTGAATTGAAATGTCTAGTACCAAAACAAATAAAAATTACGAGCTAACTTATGACAAAAAAGAACTATTGGCCAAATTGATTTTCTGTTCAAAGCTATTGCTAAAGAACTAATTAATGATTTAGTGTACATATTTATTGCCGCAAATTTTTTATTTCGCTTTTCGATTTTCTCCGTAGAGTTATACAAATTTTGAGCTCCGTCACGCTAGAACCCGCTTGATTGAAAATAATGCTATAGCTAGTAGTGATATAAGTGCTAAATTGTTTATATCTATTATAATAACAAAAAGAAATCATAAACTTTATTCAGGTGCAGGACATAACGGAAATAAGAAAAAAAAACGGAATTATGTAAAAGAGCAACATTAGCTGGGAAACTACAAACAATGTTTACTAATGTAATTGAATCAATAATTGGCTAAAAAATGTATATACATTTTATAACAGAAAATATAAAAATAATGCGATAACTAATAATGACATAAATGCAACGTTAATGCTGTTATATGCAAATGTCATTTATTTAATAGTATCAAAACTAGCCTAAAAAGATTTTATTGCAACTTCTCACTTATAAAATACGAAATAACTTTTTCCCCCACCTAATAGATAAATGAATAGGAAAATAGGTAAGTATTTCTTTAGTTTGTACAACTAAGTGTAATGAAACTATATAGAATTTAAAAACTATCGCTACTGTAATTTCAATCTATTCTTTTCATATAAGCGAGGGCTTCATTTATTGATAAGACATCTTAGAATATTTAATTAATTTTTAATATTTTTGTCTCACCTCTAAAGTAAATAATTTTCATAAGTTTGTTTTATTATTAGCCCTAAATGCTATAGGAAAGGAAAAACTGTAGCTATGATTGTATTAAGTATCAATTTTCTTGCTGCGGTTGTAATTTCATGTGAATTGTCGTATATTTCTCATCTCAATTTCAATGCGCCTTGTTAAAAATGTATTATTTTTCCAAACGAGATTTTTCGGAAATTATCTTCATAAAAAATAACAATCAAACGCTATTCTTGGTCAACTTGTTTACTTACTAATTAATAATCTATAAAAAAAAGATGTTCACAGCGTTAACAAGTAATCTCTTTTGTATACATCTACACCAATACATAAATCAGCATTTTCTATTTATGCGTACAATATTTTTGTGAAATTTTAATAATAAAATTTTATATTATGACCCACTTAATCTATATTTATTATTTAATTGTAAGAATTTCGTCTGCCTGTCTGTCGCTCTCTTAATACTTAAATAACGCCCTTACCGATCTTGATGAATTTGGGTAAAGATAATAAAATAACGTAACGTTAACGATATGCGCTTGCGCAAATTATAATTTATGTATCATGTCTATATAGTATCTATCTGCGGACCTAACGTGACCCCTTAGAGAAAATTCATTTTAAATGGCTATCCTTCACGTACACTATAACGAATGAAAGGGACAGTTGAATGAAAGGGAAAGGGACAGACAATTATCTAGGACGCCATATTTGACCCGCTGTTTGCATATTCGTGTTAATCTCCGAAAAAGCTGAAAATCAATTGTTGTATAGATTTCATTTCCTGAAATACGAGATAGGATATTTCTTAAACTTAAACTAAAAATATTAATACCAAAGATATAAGTAAGAGTAATTTCGAGGCAGGACCGGCATTGTTATGGAAAGCAGGACAGGAATCGAAATGGAGAATGGGATGGGGGTCACAAACAATCTTTCCTAAATTTTAATTTAAGCACAGCCAAAGGACTGGTGCTATGATGCGAAACCTAAAATGTCGCAATTGTAAACATGCTGCATGACAACGGCACGCTTAACGAGGTTGTGTTGGTTGTTTTAACGCTCCTTGCACCCTGGTCGATGTGACTGTCGGCAATTTCCTGAGGATGTGCCTGGTTGGCATGAAACGTACGTAGAATTAACAATTTACGATTAGCAGAATAAGATAATTATAAAAATAAATAACACTTGCTTAGGTGTTCGATATCTGTCAATCCTCTGGAATCACTATTCAATCATTTGGATAGAGATTCGTAGTGGAGAGGCAGATTCGAGGGTTAGCGGTGGGTTGCATGCTGCATGTTAATGCATGTTGTAGGCAAGCGTGTAAACATGCTTTTAAGACACTAGAGAATTCTCTTATTGTCACACAAAAAATTTCAATACAAAAAACAGCCATATCAAATTCCGACTTGCAGCTCTCTCTCCCTATCTCTCCGTTCTTTCCGTTTCAAGTAATTATTTTTCATAATATGTAAAATAACCCGTCACCCAGTTAATCGCCAGCTCTACCTCAACCAATTTTCACAAAGACAAAAACCTTAAAAATTTTCTATGGACTCCAACATACCTATAATTCACTTACCTACCTTTCTACAATATATACTTTGACATTTCCTTTCAAATCACAATGGAACTGCCGCTTTATTGTCATATCTAGTCTTAATGATATGCGATTCAACCCAGCATAGTGATTAAATCGCATACTCTCAAAGAGGCCTGTGCTAAGCAGTTGACTACAGCAGATCGATATTAATTATCAGATTTTTTGTAACTTTGCTATCCACATCTTTTATTTTCAGCTCACGTTAGAAAACTTGTGGCTACACAACACGCATCCTTTGACTTTTCCCGAGAACGCGAGCGCGAGGTACGGCGACCTGGTCGGCGCAGTGCACAGCAAAGAGTACAGCCTGTGGAAATACGGAGGATACGCATCTGAGGGATTGCAGACGCTGGCCGAACAGGGGAACACTACTGGTGTTGAGGGCGAGATACAGAATAAAGTAAGTTTATTCTATGATTGGGTAAGATAGAGATAGATAAGAGCAACAGTAGCCCTGTGCCTGCAACTCAGAAGATTCGATCTTGATTAAGAGCTGATTGCCCAATGGTTTCTTGACTTAATTCAAAGTAAACCACTCGCTCCGTGCCTCTGGGAGAATGTCAAGAAATCGGTCTCTCTCAGTATCATTTCACTGGTATAAATGGTCGTTATCATCATATCGGTCTCAGTCCTTATCATCACATCGGTCTCGATCCCTATCATCACATCAACGTCAATAGTCATTATCATCACATCGGTTTTGGTCCCTATCATCACATCAATGTCAATGGTCGTTATCATCATATTGATGTCAATAGTCGGTATCATCACATTGGTTTTGGTCCTTATCATCACATCAATGTCAATGGTCGTTATCATCATATTGATGTCAATAGTCGGTATCATCACATTGGTTTTGGTCCTTATCATCACATCAATGTCAATGGTCGTTATCATCATATTGATGTCAATAGTCGGTATCATCACATTGGTTTTGGTCCTTATCATCACATCAATGTCAATGGTCGTTATCTGCACCCGATCCGCATTGAGCCAGCGTAGAGAGCTTAATGTACAAGTCGCTCGATGTAGGATAGAGTCTGTGGGAGAGTATGTATCAGCAGTGAGTCGATTAAAACCTGATACGATGATAGCACCGGAAGGCATTTTATGAATACTTCACATTTTCTATTTTAATAGTAATGTTTTTGGTGAATATTTCTAACGATATGATTAAATTAAATACAGGAAATAGAATATCACATTATTCATTTTTGTTATAATATAGCACTAGAGCGCATGAATTTCAGCAACGTTCACCCAATCGATATTGAAAATGTGTGTATATATTTATGTGTGTGTGTGTGTGTGTGTGTTGTGGGTGTGAGTTTAGAATGGATTTTACTATGCATCTCTTTTCGCAAATATTTACAATTTCCTTCTTTTTTTAGAACGGCTTTACCAAAGTAAGCAAAAAAATGTATCACTTAAAATATACTTATAAATAATACCGGGTGTAAGGGACAGCCTTCCGCAAACTGATAGAGTGAACTCAGTATATTATACTAAGATGAACCGCGTATGAAATTATTTCAGGAAAGTTAAGGGAATCCAAGAAAACTGATTTGTTCTACCACCTCCTACCCAATGTATCGCTACCATTTTTCACGCTGGGTGTGTCAACGTGAACCGGTGAACTCTGTAGCTAGGCAGATAGTACAGGTGATTCCGTGTAGAACAGGTGATTCCGTGCGTTGTTCGTTAAAGTAATATAAAGACCCATTGCTGCTTTTTTTTATTTTACTTGTTTTATTTACAAAAATGCAATGCTGCGTACAGAAAATGTGATTTTACATAGAAATAAAGTAGTTTTAACTGAAAAAAAAAAAAACATTTTTTTTTTCCTGAGAAAATTTCCAGTGGATTTTGATTCAAAATAAGGGTCTGAATGCATCCTATCAGTTTGCGGAGGACTGTCCCTTACACCCGGTATAAAGTAATATAGGCACAACTATTAATAAATTCTTGGCCAGACTGCAATAGCTGGCGCAATCGGGTGGCCGGTCGCGCGAAGCGCTGCGGCACATTACCTACTCATTACCTGTTCTAAGGTTGTCAGTACGACATTTCTACGTAGATGTTCTAAGCTTTTTTTTTTCATAAACAGCTACTTCAATGACTATTGTTTTTTTGGCAAAATTGTTTTATTAGGGGAGTAGATTATGAGTATTTGCGAAAAGATACTTGAAAAATCTATTCGTCTATTAGATATATAGACATTTTTGCACTATCTATTTTTTGTACTTTAGCATACAAATCAACTACATCCAGGCGCCCGATCTCGATATAATAAATATAGAAATTCGTTTTATTTCCACACTGACACAACAGCGCGCATATACTTTATGAGCACGCCACCTATCGGAAAACACTGAACGTCAACCGGGCCAGGTAGTACAGATTTTATGAATAAATTAACGAAATTAAACACAGACCTAGTTTCATTTCATTCGTATATTGAGCGATAAGCGACATTCTCGATAAATAACACATTTACAGACACGTTGGCAAACGATCAAATTCCAGTTCGATCACGGCGTCCGTTCGATAATCAAAGCCAAGGGCATGCCCGCCGAGCTGGACGGCACGACGACCGCTCTCCTGCGCGCCGGCCGAGAGCACCACCTCGTCTCCTTCGTCGTCTCCATCCTGCCGTCTCCGGACTGGTTCCTGGGAGTGGCGAACTTCGAATTGTGCCAGGCGATCGGCGAGGGACAATGGGCTCCGGAAGTTGTTCTGAACTTGTATCCTTTGGATGCGGGCACCGACAGTGGACTCGATTTCGAGGTATTATTATTTTAATTTGCTACAAAAAAATAAGTGAGTTGGTAATAGCTCACTCCTCAGTCAACTCCATGGAATTCCAACAATTCGTATTGAGAGTTTTACCTAGTCCTCTCTTTATTCTCGACATTAAATTCAGTAGCCAAGCGTATAATTTAAAATTAAAGTCTCACTATCTATTCACGATTTAATGTAATCAGAGCAACAACTCTCAGATTTTTAAAAACAATTGCTTGTAAATAAATGATGGCTGTTATTAGAGAAACTATTAGTTGTTGTTTTTAACACTTCAACAGATTTGTCATTTTATCAAAACTCGTTTTCTTTATTGAAAAATTGACAAGTCTTTTTTTCATTTAAATCAATTTACATTAGGAAATAAGTACCTAATATACCAATTAATTTTGTCGGTCAGTCACCGAATGATCAAACTTCACCAAAACAACCCATCACAAAAGCTACCTTCAAACTGATTAGAGACAAGAAAGTAAAAGCCTTCGCAAGGCTGAAGGTGAAACTAGTGAGGACGTACATTCAACAAGATTGTGTAGAAAGTTCGCAAAATACGACCACAGGTATGATTGTATTTCTTTGTCTATATATTCGAAGCTTGAGTAATGTTTGTTCAAAAATATTTTTACAGTAATAAATACTGTAATTGTTGTATAAGTGAACTGAATTCGAAACAGTAACGTTTGATCTCTAAACGTTTATTATAACTTCTTAAAACTTCTTGGAATATGTTAAGAAAATTGATGAAATCGTATAAAAATGTTTAATAAACAAATACTATAATTCATCATCAGGCAATAATGCAAAATTTTTGAAATTAAAGACCACTTAGACCACAGAGATTATGTTATCGTTTATTTAAACTAGTTTGAGAAAGTCTCCTTTTATAATTAAAAACACATTGTTATATTTATTTTTCAAAAAATACGTTAATTGTCATAAAATTAAAAAAAAAAATGTATCATGAGTAGTTACAATTGAATTTTACTGTAATAATTCAGCTCTAAAAATGATTTTATTAATTGAAATATTTTTTCTACATTTTGTTGATCCTTCTGTAAATATACCAGTTGTTTAAATGAAAATTATAATAGTTTAAATTGAAATTTAATACTGAAAAAAAAAACATTTTTCAGATATGCCAATTTTTCATTTCGCTGTGATTTTTTTTAGTTGTACATATCATCTTTTTAGCATTTACTCGCCCTAACTGTATTAATTCCGATGATAGCTAAAAAATTCAAGAGATGGCCCCTACAACTATTTAAGCTTTTTCTTTCCAACTTTTTACCACTTTGGTACAATCTCGTAGTGTAGTAGAGCCATGCTGGGGCCAACTCAGCTGCAGCACAAAAATGCGCCAGCTTCAACTGTGAGTTACCACATTCTCATAGAGTAGATGCGTGAAGTAGCAGTTTTCATTGTTTGATCTCGTCCAGTGAATGAAAGTTTCGGTGTCCCACTCCCCCTCCATCAGGAATCCTATTCTTTCCTAAAAAGGCCCGCAATGCATTAATGACTTCTCTGGCGTTGTGAATGTCGATGGGCTACGGTGATCACCATCTCTTTACCTGCTCATATAATCATTTGCCCCTTAAATTGCTACCTACAAAAAAAAACCTAATGAAACACTGTTTTTATCCCTCTCCCGGAGTTGAAAAAAAAATACTTTCGTTAATCATTTTTAAGTACTTCAAAGTAACATAATAATTTGTGTTTAAAGGTAAACTTTCTTGAACTAATAAGTCGATTTTATTAAAATATATGGCTATACAATAGTAATATGGTTAATCATGGTACAGGTTCCATTATTTTTTACTAGATCGTTGTAAAATTTTGGTAAAAATTTTTTTGAAACATTTTACTATCCGTTGAAGTAAATCTGTTTTTAATAACAGAGAACGGAGGAAATGAAACCAAAGCAATGTTTTTTTTTTTTTTCAATATAAAAAGTTAGAGCTAGGAAAATGTATAAAATATAAATCGTGCAGCATAAAATGTTGAATAAAGGTTGTATCATACCCTTCGTCATTGCTATCAGAATTAACGAATATTGAGAGTCTACAAATAAAAGTATGAAATACATTTTAAATATTTTTTTGTTGTTAGCCAAATTGTAAATGCTAATATTTAATTGTAATTGTAATTCTTTTGTCGTATTTTGCCCCAGAAGTGGTACGACAAAGTCAAAAATCTCTTGGAAGAAAACCAGAACCTTAAGAACAGTATTTTACTATAATATTCCTAACGGTGAATCGAAACTTGGCTCATTATGAGCTCGTTGAGTCTAAAATGTTCAAATCAGTTTTGGCTAGCAGCACTATAAATGCAAAAGATATCACAGCGTAACTTCTTTCTAGAATTTATTCCTATTTTCGTTATTTCACTAATAAACAGAAAATCAGTTCAAAAGAGCCATACCTACTGTGGTCAACTTCGCTGCAGTACAAAAATAGGATAGGCCAGTGAGATACCACACTTTCATAGAATACGGAAGCAAAGTAACATCTTCAACTGTCCGTTTCGTCCGGTAATTAAGAGTTTGTAGTAACCCACTCGCCCGTCCATCACCCCGTTCTACTCACCATCAGCCTGCTGACCCTCCATTAGCCCTCTCCCACCTTCATCAGAGATATCCTGTTCCTACTCAATACGCCGGAAAAATACTGGTGACTCTTTTAAGGTTGGCTAGTATCCATGGGCAATGGTGACCACCTAATCTCTGATAGCTCGGCTCGCATCCTCATTTGCCCCTCGAAAGTACTATGGCACTATTTAAATAATCTATCTCAGTATTTTATTTAAATTGTGCCATCTGTTATCTACCAGAATTTAACCTAATATTTTAGTTAAATTGCGCTATCTATTATACTGCAAAAAATTATTTTAGTTTTATTTAAATAGAGCCATCTATTGTTCCGCAAAAATCTATCTCAGTATTTTAGTCAAAAAGCCATCTGTTATATCGCAAAATCTACTTGTGTTTTATTTAAATAGCGCCATCTGTTATACAGCAAAATATATTTCGGTTTTTTTATTCAAATAGTGCCATCTGTTATATTGTAGAATTCATCTTAGTATTCTATTCAAATAGCGCCATCTGTTGTATCCTAAAAATATATATCAGTATTTTATTTAAATAGAGCCATCTGTTATATCGCAAAATTTATCTCGGTAATCTGTTTATATAGAACCATCTATTTTTTCGCAAATTCAATTAGTGTTTTATTTAAAAAGCGCTACCTGTTATACCGAAATAGTAGAAATACATATTTTTTAAATAGACACATTACAGTTGATTTGCTTTTTTCCAGAAAAATCAGAAAGTGATTACACTGAATCTGGAAGTGAAGAAATCATCGAGGATCCGACAAGCAGGTTAAATCTAAGAATCTGTACATTACATACCATATTCTTGATATTTTTGCTTTAAATCTATAACAGACTTATATGAAAATAATATATTTTTTAATATTATTGACTTATCAGAACATCACCTGACATTCACAAACACATCTTCTTTTTTAAAAGCAGCCAATTTTTGATGTTCAAAGCTTATAACTTTAATATTGTAGCTGTATCGTATTCAATAGTATAGTAGACATAAAAATTGCGACAAAGATTATATAATAATTATAATAGTAGTGATATAAATACAAATAGTATGAGATCCGATCGCAAAATTACAGACTATCTGATTTCTTTTAATAAAATTCTACTTTTATTAATAATCATTTATAGATAAACACGTTTTAGCCAGGTTGCTGGTTAAAATAAAGCAACAAGTGATTTTGATTAAGGTTTTTTCATTTTGTTTTAGGGTCTCTTCCATCATTTTCTCCTTTTAAATTGACATTAAACCAAAAGTTATTTTAAAATTCATTTTATGTTCCACAGCCTCTATTTAACTGTTGCTAGGCCCAAAAACCGTTAAAAGGAGAACGTGAAATGCAAATTTAGTATTGATTCATTAATTAGCAAATGAGAATATCAACAAAGTATTGAGACAAAATTAATTCAAATTATGAAAATTGATATAAAACCGCGTCTAGCATATCTTTAGCTAACACCGATCCCGCAAATAACTATTAATTAAATACTTTAAAATTTTTGAAGGGAATTTTAATATTTTAAAAAGGTTTTTCTATGTTTAATGTTCTTGTAATCAATAGGTATTAAATATAATATATTGATTTCGTCGATTATGGAAAATTAATACTATATTATTGATATGCTGCTAAGGTAACATGTGATCATATTACATAAGGTGAATTAATTAAAACAACAATTAAAATTTTTACTTGTTACCAATTATTACTTTAAAATGTGTAAATTATTATAATTTGAAATATGATAAATCAAAATACATATTAGACTACAAATTAAATTACGTAGCTAAAAGTATAAATAAATAAATTATGTAATTACATAGTAAATAAAAATGTGATTTATTTAATAATAATATCTCTTTCAGTACTGCAATACTGAATAATTCAGTATGAACAAAAAAATGTCCAGTCGTAAAAACAACGATAAAACTCATTAAGAATTCTCAACGGGCACGTTCTACTCCAGACTTAATTAAGTCTAATACATATTAGAAGAAAAGAGAAATAGTTTAGATGGAATGTAGAAATTACCAATGAAAGTTTGGCTACAAGTTGGTTATTTCCAACTAATGTTGCTTTACATTCACGTAGTTTAATTCGTGACGTTAACAGCAATATAATTGAGAGACTTCATAGTATCATTGCAAAATAGATATTGCATTGAGACATTCACGTATGATGATATTATACTTATATTTTCACTACGCTCTTTTTTAAAGAAAAATTATATTAAAAAAAATAATAATAAAACATTCAACTAAATTAGTATAATATTATTTCATTACAGCGAATTAGCCCAATGAATCGTCAGCATTTGTGTACAACTAAAAAAAAATAGTCAATATTTCTTAATCGTTTATTTGTTTCTTATGAATTTTAAAATTGTGTTATTTATGCCCACTGTGCAAATGGAATACAGCCGTCGCCTTTTGGAATTTCATTGCCTAAACATCGCTTTCGTAACTCCTATTTGTGACAAGAACTCCCACTTACAATATTTTTCTCAAATACCATGTCGTCTTAATGGACAGTGCGATCAACTAGCTCTTTCTCTCGCTTTTGTCATCTTGCTGCTTTGCTATCAACTAATAAGTCCTTGCGGCTACTTTTGCATAAGTAACATTGTAGCGAGGAAAATTTGGGGAAATAGACATATGATTTATTAAAAATTTTCAGTCTCGTTCATAATATTTTTAATAATTATTTTCGCATAGTTATATACAGAAGCATATAATAAACAACTGGTATAGCAGGTTTGCGATCAGGTGTATCTCAGCCACGCTTCAGCATATCTGACGAAACTGTATCATATCTGGCAGCTTTTTTTTTTCAATCCTATTACTTATATAATTCTGCCATAATAATATCGTTTTCATCATCATTCATATATTCAGCTGCAGTACATTCTTCTCTATAAGTACGATGGCAGTTATATGATTTTTGATTTGTCTGAAAATTATTTGTGAATGTCTTAATTTATTTCATTCTTTTTTTCTCTTTATACATTCTTCAGCTATCATTATTGCATCTTTGTATGCACATTCAAACATTTTTACTTTGTGTTTCAAACTACCAGTTTTATACACTCTGTGGTTCACTTTTACAAACAGTAAATCTAGCCATATATTTTTTCTTTTGCACTTCTTTCTTTATTTCATTCTCTTATTTACTTCACACATAGTTTTTACTTCAACTATTGATACATATCTCATTAAACTTCCACAATTAGGTTTTTGAAAAAAAATTTTTTTTTTGAAAAATGGAAAGATCATATATAAGTTTTATAACAAAACAATTTTAATTTTTTTTCTGCAATAATTAAAACTATATCAAAATAAAATTAATTTTGAATCCAAGTACCGAAGACGCGCCGACAACTCCCGAACAAATCCGAGTGCGTGTGCTGACGTCATAATGTTAGTTGTCACTCGTATTATGCAGATATTGTTGCGTTTGTTTACATTGTTCGTCAATTTTGCAAATACTACAAAGACAACTCCGGAAAAATGTTTTAAAATGTTCCTCAAGACGAGAAACGTCGAAAAATGGTTTCAAGCAGTGCTCGAGATAATCCTAATACAAAATCGAACTTTTGTTGTGAAGATCACTTTGATGTAAGTATTTCATATTCATATTGCCATTAGTTACTTATAATAGCTGTAAGCGCTGCACTGTTATGGAATTGCTATAACATTATGACGTCACAAGTATGGTGGCCAATCGTGGCGCGTTCACAGTCACGTGATTTTTTTTTAAATTTTATCAATTTTTAATCGCTTATAATTAATTGAAAAAATTGTTTTTTTCGTTTTTCTAATAACATATCAATAAAATTAATAATTAAGTTTTAAAATACATAAAAAAAAATAAATATATTTCTTTTTTCAAATTCCCAATTAATCACGCTCAAAACGTTCATACTGATTGATTTAAGTCAAGCTTTCCTTCAATCGGGCAACATACTCATCTGTCACATTCGGATCCTAATACTTACAACTTAGAAATTACCAACTAAACTATTTAATAAAGTGATAAACAAAATTTTAATTTAAATCACTTGCGGTCAGATTTTGATCGGCAACCCTACGAAAACATGTGCTATATTAGTAATTATTATTGTTTATAGAAATTGTGCTTTATAAAAATGAATTCACATGATAATAATGCGCTCAGATCTTAGAATACACCACCTAACATATAAATTATTGATACGATTTGCCAACAGTGCGACCTCATCTCCAGAATCAACCGATGAGTGCGATGTATCAGAATGGGAAGACTGGCTACCGTGCACTGGAGACTGCATAGATGGCCAGCTCATAGGGTTTCAGACCAGGATACGTTATTTGGTTGTCAATGGCGTAACTCTTGGGAAATACGATGCCAACGTAAGTTCTAAAAATGTACTTAAAAAGAGTTGACTAAAAAAAAATCTGAAAAACGGTTGACTCCGGCAGCCATACCTAAAACTTTCTACTGTGATCTTTATCGATCAGTCTTGAGTTATAAATATTGAAATTTGAACTTTTGAGCTTAATAATTTGAAAGACGGTCACCCCTGCAGGCAATCCCTAAAACTTGTTACTACTTTCGAGCTCAAAAAGTTCAAAAATAAAGAAGCAATTATTAAGTTCATCATGCTCAAAAGATAGATTTTAGAGCTTTTTCATTATTTTTGATCTCAAAAATATAACTATAATAGGTTTTGTCGAGTTCAAAAATCTATAAATATATATAAAAGTAAAAAAAATGTATTTAGAAATTTTTCAACTACGATATCTTTCAAACACGTTGTTTCATTTTGATCTGCGTAAGGCATTTACAGAGTTTTTTAAACGGAAAAAAATGACTGAGTACTAAACGTCAATCCATTAGGAACTTCACATATATTTTGAAAAAGAAACCTTTTTCAAATTTTCCGTTAACGATATCTCTCAAACAAACCAAGCGATTTTGATGCATTTTACAATTATCGATCTTGTTTTTTAAGCAGAATAGCTGATTTGATTTTAGAATTTATCTAAAAAGCAATTTTTTATAAATTTTTTTCAAAATATTTCTTAAGCAAATTAACTGGTTTTGATGCAATTAGTAACGATCACCGTTGTGTTTTAAGGAAAATAACTGGTCAAATTTTGAAATATACCTTTAAAATGCTTTACAAAATATTATAAAAACGCTTTTTGAAAATTTTTTTCGACGATATTAATTTTTTATGCAGTTTACGGCAATCCATGTAATCGTTTGGGGAAGAGGACTGATTAGATTTTGGTATGGATCAGTAGAAGCAATCTAAAAGTTTTTTAAGTAATTTTTTCGCAAATTATATTTTTTAGATTCCTCAAAATCTACCAAGCAGAATCAGTTCAACATTTCAGGAAGTCTACGTTAACCGAACTCCTTCCGGAATATCGTAAACTGCATTTCAATCAGTTAATCCATTAAAGTTATGAAATGTTTATATTTATATATACGCATAAACAAACGCACATGGATACGGACAGACGTACAGGCATAACTCAGAAAATGGTTGAAATAGATGCCTAGGGCCCTAAAACGTCACGATGTGGTGCAAACTAAATTTGTCAAAATCGGGGTGAAAACAGTGACTTACCGAATTAAAGAAAATTTTCCAATTTTCAAAACAGAAAGTTGAAAAACCCTATAATAATAACGCACTTGAGAGATATATGTCCTATCTACAAAACATTACGAGCACTACAAAACAGACAGTTTTTTACAATTTCATCCTTTGAAAATTCAAAAAAAATAACTTGCAATTTTATAATGACAATACTTTTATTGATATGTAAGATACATAAATATTATTCATGTGTAAGAAATCGGTAAAACCTCCTTGGACATCACTTGCCAATTTTTCAACATACACATTTGTTCTAATGTGAAATACCACAGTCTCACAGAATACGGACGTGAAGTAGCAGCTTTGGTTGTAGCTTTTCGTCCAGTGAGTGAGAGTTATGGCGAACCACTCCCCCTTCCGTCAGGTGTCTTATTTCTTCCTAAAAGTTCCGGTGCCCCACTCTCTCCTACATCAGATATCCTATCCCTTCCTATATCTCGAGAATATAATTTAAAAAAATTGTTTCGTCTGTCTGCTCCCATTCATCTCCTCCACATGATCAAAACACTTCAACGGTCTTTTTTCTATTCTAGTCCATTTTTGAACTATTTTAAATATTTTCTTCCGTCACTATCTCTATATGACTAAATTTCAAACAAGAATAGGTATTGACACTCATCAACATAATCCAGAGAGATATTAGTGTCATCGGAATTACAATACATCCGCATTACAATGAATGTTACCTATTTTTCATATATTATTGATATGCAGAAAGAACGAATTAACGGAGATTACACAAGCCTTGAAGGATGGCGTCATTCACGGATTTGGGATCTGACTATCGACAGTGGTGCTAAAACTGTGTCGGCGGTTATTTATCAACTGGGGTTTTTTCAAATTGTCCAGAAATTGGCGATCAATCATGAATTTCATTAGTTTAAAATACGATTTGGTAGTTGCAATAGATCATCACTGGACAGATCTGATTTTTTACTTTTATTAGCATCAGGATGCGCTAAGGTAGTATTCCAGAAGTCTGACACTTTGCCGAAAGAATATGAAGGACGAAATCGATAACTCATATTTTAAGTATTTTGGGCACAAAAAATCTCCTGCACGAATGCACAGATTGAAATCGGGTTCGCAACTGTAAAGGCTTACGTGAACTTCGATTTCATAAAAATTTGACACCAATTGGCTTGTTTAAGGTTTATTTTGATTGGTCTAGTCAACTTGCCCATGTAAATGGACCAGTGAGTTTTTCGACTTAAGTCAAATAAAATTATTCTATCTGTGTCTATGGGGCTCGTAAAGTTTGAAAACAGTAGGAAGATTAGGGGCTGGCCTATGAGTATTTTTTTAATAAGGATTGATAATATATCTATAATAAATATTGTAACGGCGATTTCAGCTATCGCCGCGTAAGCCCGCACCCCGGATTGCCTCTCTTCACGAGCGCACGCTTCTCTCTGTAGTCGGCGGATTTCTTGCGGTGTGGCGGCGATCAATGATGGACAGCGTTTTCTTTCAGACTTCTTTATTCAGCCAGGCTTTACAATGTGACGGTTGGCTAGCAACTGTAATCGGATGCACCACTCCACTGCATTTTATAGGTGGTGCATCCGTTGCTACATGAGTTGCATACATTTTAATTGGGAGGCGTGGCCATGCACTAATTTGCATATGCATTGGCGCCACTAGCGCCCGAGACACCGATTAGCGGCCGTGCCGTAAGCGGCAACCGCTTTTAAAGCCTATCATTTGGTCCTCCCAAAGCACGATTTCGTATGCAATTTACGCACATTACATTTCGAATATTTTATTTATCAAATTCAAAATTCTAAAAACAAACAACAAACAAATATTTCTCCTAAAACTAGTCCCTACCCGGGTAATTAAAAACTATACAAAAACTCTTTAATAATACATAGAACACACAAATATAAAACACTTGTTTAGACTGTTTTCAATTCATTAAGGCACAAATGTATTAAATTTACATGGTCAGATTCAATAGCTTTAAAGGCTTAACATTATACTACAATATAATTATTATGTGAATAATTAATTTCAGTTAAAAATTGTGCATTTATTTTTAAACCGATTTAAATTTCCAGGCCAAATCATCACATGGAAGACAAGTAATACCCAAGGATTGTGACGACAAAATACTAAGTGAAACACAAATGTGTACAGAAGTTTGTTCGGAGAACGAAATACAAAATATAACAGGTCTCGATTACATTTAAATTATACAAAGACATTTCTTAGACGCAATATTTGTTCTCGTGATTTATGAGATTGTTTAAATTGGCCTTTTTTTTATTATAGATATTAGTTCATATTAGAATCTTTAAAAAGTCCCTGTGGCTTATTTCAGCGGAGCGCCTGCTGTGGTTCCAGCCAGGATCTCCAGATGAAAGCTGGTAGAGATGAAAATGAAACATCGATGATTACATCTATGTAGCGAAATATATAATAGTAGCCAAAAATCGAATTTGTGTTTTATTTCTACTACATCTATTATATGTGTATAATAAAAATTTAATGTTCATAATCGTAAATCTCCTAAAGTTCTTAACCGATGGTTTTGAAATTTGTACCCAACGTTGTATTCATACATGCGTATGTTTTCATTAAAAAAAAATGGGATTTATATCCGGTTTCAGCCATGTGATTCTAATTTTTAACCGAATGATGAACTGAGTTGTACATTTTTTGCACTAATAGAGAGCTACACTATTCTCGAGTAAATTAGGTTGCCATCTTTTACCCCTGGTTTCATCCATGAGTTTATTTTCCTGATACGATATTAATAATTCCTCAACTCATAGAAAGCTACACTATCCCTAAGTATAGCTTATATTTTATTTCGAGTCTAACATTTGCCCCCTTGTTCGTCCAAGCCGGAACTCGTACAGGTAACAGAATCGGATTTGAAAGCAGAGAAGAGAATCGAGAACTGAATCAGTATCAGAATCGTAAGCGAGACCGAAACCGAAATTGAAAAAGCGTGAAAGCGTAATCGGTCGATATACAAGATTACGGAATTTTTTCTATATTTACGTGGGCGAAGACGCGGGCGAAAGTTAGTACTTTATAAAACTGTTTGACGATTTCATTTAATGTGATTACAATAAGGGGCTTTAAATCACGTGACCAAGGGAGCATTGGCCAATTATCTGCGTGTGTAGGAGACATTAAGCCACCGGTCCCGGATGTCGTCGACGCGCGGCAATATCTGTCGTTGACGGCCCCTAACTCGAACTGAACCGGCATGGCAGAGGTTATTATCCTCGCCCCCTAGATCTCAAATAAAAGACCGTGGTAGGATGTGCCTCTGTATTGGAGTTAGGAAAAACCAAACACAGATAATTTGCATTATACATGTATCACCATCGCAGAAGGTTGTCGCTGTAGAATTTCAAAATAGTAATACTTTTCTTTCTTTGTAACGAATATGGTCCAATTCTAATTGATGATAAGCTAAACAAACAATCTAACTGAAATGCATGCTAACAGCAGACCAATTCTGTAAACTTAAAACGATTCAGTCGATGTCATTTTGACATCATAATTACTTCAAGAAAGGTCGCCACTGCGTTTCCTTGGTTGGTGATATCGCGAATGGCAATGGCAAATACTTTGTGATAAATTAATGCAAATATCCAATTTCACAATTTATTCCGGAAAAGTTGTTCTGCAACTTGACAAACATGTATTCTTAAATTTTTGCCTTAGATTTTTTTTTAAATATTTGTAGTTCACCAAATAGGCTTAAAGGAAGGCTTCGCGTTCGCAATAGGACAAAACAAAGTGTTTTACTGTTAAGTTTTTCACTAAAACTAATAATATTACATGCACTACAAAGCCACGTTGTGTTTTTTACACATAAGTAAATGAAAAGAGTACAATTAGTGCTTGCTTTTTCTATCAAAGTTTTCATACATAAAATCCAAAAAATATTTTCAACAAAATTGTATCTTCGGCTACAAATGAATGTAGTCGATTGTGCCTCAGTATTTAAAGGAATTCGCTAAATTCCGTAATCTGCAGCACCATTGTTCTTCAGTGTCATAGATGAATATGTTCAGTGTGCCGTTGACTGCGAGAGGGTAAACTTGTGTCGAAAAACTTTTCGGGTTCCGTGAGAATTACTATAAACCCTTACAGTTTTACCAATTTAGATAAATTTTGGTAGGGAGTAAGCTGCAAACCAATAAAAGCATATACTATATATTTTTAGATTTCAGTGAGAATTAGTGAGAATCCTTATAGTTTCACAGATTTCATTAAATTAAGTAGAGAGTTAGGTGGAAATAAATGAAAGTGCATAAGACACACTTTACGCTCCATAAGCATTACTAAGAACTTTTATAATTTTACCGTTTTAGATAAAATTTAATATGGAGTTAGCTGGAAATCAATAAAAGCATATGATATGAGTTTAGGGTTCCTTGAGAATTATTAATGAATCTTATAATGCAAACGACTTCAATAAAATTTATTATGGAGGCAAAGTAATGAGAGTATGTACGATTCATTTTTTGGGGTTCTGTAAAATTAACTCAATTAGTTTTACAGATTACAATAAAATTTGGTATAAAAAACGCCTAAAATTAGTGTAAAGAGATACGATATTTTTTAGGCTCCTATGAGGATTCTTAAAAACCTTATAATTTAATCGATTTCAATAAAATTTGTTACAAATATAGTGGAAAAGTAATGACAATATAACTATATGAAAATTCATTTTATGGGTTTCATGAAAATTACTACGAACTCTTATGCTCTAACCCTTCTGATGTAAATAAAATTTAGTATGGAAATAGCTAGAAGCTAGTTACACATGGGAGATACGTACTTTAGGCTTTCGTACCACTAAGAACTCTTACAAATTACGCTGAAGTTTACACAAGTTATTGTTATTAGCACAGAGAAAGAAGAGAAAGCGTTTAAAGTGGCCTATGGTTCAGTGGTTGAGTTTCGTGAGATTAATAAACACCCATATAATTTGAACTATCTCAATAAAATTTGGATTGTAATAGTTTAAGCCAAGGAAAATAATATAGCCTACATTATTTTTAGAGTTCCACAATTAAAGATTCAACGAAATTTACTAAATATTATAATGATACGAATTTCGCTGAAATATTCTTTTTTTTTCTTTTTTTCTTAGAAAAGTATTTAGAACAATATTATTCAATTTATTTAAAAACGAAACGAGACTGGAATAAACCAAGCGTGAAGGTTTGACCGAAAGCGCACTGCAAGTTAGCGCGGGAGCAGCGATGTGATAGCTACTACTAAAATAAACTTTGTAGAGGACGGAGCCATCGATAAAAGTTCAAATCAATAAGAAGTGTTTTTTTTAATATTTTACTACCAAATAACTGACCCGAGTTATGACATTTTGCAAAGAAATAGTTTGCATCCTAAACATGGGCATATAATATATTTTTTACAGGAAATTGAATCAGAAAATTAAGTTATTGAAAAAACGAAAAATAAATCCACGTCAAGGCAATGATGGGAATAAATATAAAAACATATGGCATGCATTCAACCAGCGGACGGTAAATTAATTGTAAAACAAATTCATTAGAATACCTAGTATTGATTTTAATGTTGTATTTATTTATATGTATATATGAGTCGGTACGTATAACTGTTAGTAGTGTTTAGTGTTCTTAGTCAAAATGGCAAAAACGGAACCCTTATAGTTTCGTCATGTCCGTCCGTTCGCCCATTCGTCAAATACAGGCACAGACATTATTCAGAAACTACAAAATGTACATTTTAGAGTATAAATATCTTATACGTAGGACGCACTGAAAATTTTTAGAACGAATGAGAAAAAAATGCCATGAATGGTCAAAAATAAATTATTTTTCTCTAAATATTCTTTTTTAGCATGAATGTATTTTTTCATACGAATAAACTAATTTTGAAAACATTTATGCCACTCCTCTCTGGTGAACTTGGAAACATGTTCTTCATTTTCTTGCTATTCGACAGCCTCTTCTGGTGATGAAAATCGTTGACCGCATAATTGGTTCTCTTGATTTTCGCAAACAAAAAAGTCCCAAGATGCCAGGTCCGGACTATATGCAGGATTGCTCATAAGTTCTACATTTTTCTCCTAAAAAAAATATTTGTTTGTTTAGCCGTGAGAGAATTGGTATTGTCGAGATGCCAGATGATACAACGTTTATGATTATTTTTACGGAGTTCATCAATAATTTCCAGAAAACAAATGGTCATGCACAATCCCTATTCACGGTACGACATATCTCCAAAAAGCAACAGTATCCACGACTCCAGTTTTATTAATAAAAGAAGCCATCATCCGCTTAGACACACTTCGCTCCAGGGCCGTTTTATCCATTAGGCACTGTAGGCAACTGCCTAGGGCCCCGCCAGGGGCCCTGTGCTACAGGAAAAAATGGACAATGCTTCTTAAACAGTAAAAATTTAATTTGAAATTTCAATGACAATTGTCTTGCTCTGTACATTACATCGACGCTATTTTAGTACATTTCGGAACGGATTCCAAATTAGATATTAATATTATGGTAATTCATAACGCAGTAATATAATCGCAAGCAATTTTATCGCGGTAATTTTAACGCCGACTAATCAGATGACTATACGGCCAGAGCAGCTTTTTTAACACAACACGCTTGAAAAACGCGCAAAACTCTACGTTGTGAATGCACACTTACTGTACGTACTGGTACCTACCATAGATATGTATATTCTATGGCCAAGCTACTTTCATAAGGTTGGCAGTACTGGTTCATTCGCATGACCGGGAATTCCCGATTCGTTAAATACATACGTTGTATTGTGTTATAGACAATATTTTCGAAACATTTTTAATTTAATCGTTCAATTTTCACTTCGTGCAATTTGTTTGCGAGTTTACGGCTGTGAATAAAAGAGAGTTTACAGTTTGTGTTTCAAAACTTACGAATTTAGAGCAAAGTATTAGATATTTATTTATAAAGACTGTAGAAGTGCTTCGGGCTTCGAGAAAATCGGTGAAACGACGAGTGAAAATCAGTGTAGTGTAAACTAAAGTTTCATAAACTGAAGTTAAAATTACTATACGTAAGTTTATTATTTTTTATATTTTATTACCTGATACCTAACTTGACAAATGTGAAGTGCCGTTTTATTATTCAATTAGATATTTTATTTAATTTCAACGTTATCAAATATTTTCACTGGAGTTTTATTAGTTTGGGTGTTTATTATTAAGCAGGAAACCAATATGTTTGAGCTGCTAAGGTGAAAATTTCATTTCTGTTTTAAACCGAAAGATTCTTTCTTTCAGGAACAAAATGTCGGAGGTACCCGTAAAAAAAACACCAAAGTGGTTCAGAAAAACGTAAAAGCGGCAAGAGCAACAAAATAAGTTAATGAACAATTAAAGAAAACACAAAACCTTTTCAAACTCGGATTTAGTTGCGAATCAAAGGAACATCAACTTCATGACTCTCTAAGTACGTCTTCTGCCAGCCACGATGGCAGCAGACCCAGTAGAGGTTCCTTGCGAGCCTTTTGAACAGATTGGGGATCAAGAAACACCTACGTTAGTCGGTGCAGGAAAGTGAGGCCGAGACAGAGGTCATACATCAAAACGTAGTTCATCTAGGGGTAGAATACCAGAATGACATTGGCTTATGGCAAAATATTACCAACGAAATGCAAGATTTTTGGTGTACTAGAGACCCTAACGAATGTCAACACTTTGAGTGTGATTTTTCTGCTTCAAGCCGACAGTACGACGACAGTAAAAGATTTTTTTCTCAGTCTATGTTTTTTCGGAAACACATAAGTGGTGGTAAAATCAAACGGGAGTGGCTCATGTATTCTCCGTCTACTGGAAAAGTATACTGTTTTCCATGTATCCTTTTTGGTGAAGCACAAAACCGATCACACTTTCAAACTGGATTTTCTGATTGGAAAAATGCGTTGCACCGAATTCAATCGCATGAGAATAATGCAACTCACCGAGTATGTGTACAGACACTGATTAGTAGACGACGCATTCACGGACGAATCGATACTTCTTTGGAGATTACATTTAACAAAGAAAGAGAATATGGAAGAAAGTTTTAGAAAAATTGTCTCAGTGATAAAATTTTTATCATCCCGTGGATTAGCATTTCGTGGTGACAATGAAATTCTCGGTTCTCAACATAATGGCAACTATTTGGGAATTTTAGAGTTAATCGCAGAGTACGATCCGTTTCTTAGTTCGCATTTAGCAAAATATGGTAATGAAGGCAAAGGAAACAATCGTATTTGTCTGCAACGATTTGCGAGGAACTTATTGAAATATTGGGAAATAAGGTTTTAAAATATATTGTTAATGAAATCATTGAAGCCAAATACTTCTCAATAAGTGTCGATTCGACACCAGATATATCACACACTGATCAGTTGACTGTAGTGCTGAGATATGTTACGTCGAATGGAGAAGTGGCTGAACGTTTTCTTAAATTTCTTCTCATACAGAACCACAAAGGGAAGAACTAGCCACCGAGATATTAATTTTTAAGCCAATATAACATTGATGTAAGAAATTTGAGAGGTCAGTCTTACGATAATGCGTCGAATATGTCTGGTTGTTACAATGGTCTCCAGGCGCATATTAAGAGAATAAATCACCTCGCACACTACGTTCCCTGTGCAGCGCACTCACTGAATTTGGTTGGAGTACGTGCAGCGGAAAGCTGCGTTGGAGCAATCTCATTCTTCGGATTTACAGGCACTATACAACTTTTTTTCGGCATCAACTCATCGGTGGGCAATTATGCTCAAACATCTTGAAAAAGGTGATGAACGTAAGCAAGATTCGTCATTGGTTCTGAAAAGAGTATCCGATACAAGATGGTGTGCAAGGGCTGATGCTACTAAGGCTTTGGCAAATGGTTACAACAGTTTTCAGAAAGCTTTGCAGTCTATTGCTGGCGATGAGACTCAGACATCACAAGCGATTCACGAAGCCAAATGTCTATTGAATGACTTGGGAAAAAATGAAAATGCTGTAATGGCCGTATTCTGGGCTGCCATACTAGATCGGATCAATGGTGTCAGCATATCTTTACAAAAGAAAACAATTGAACTTCGAACGGCAGTCGATCTTTTAAAATCCCTTTTAGATTTTTTAATTTCACAGAGAGAATTATTTGACGACTACGAGACTAAGGCAAATGAGAAAACTGATACTCAATACAGTGATGAGAATCAGCGTGTGCGAAAAAGGAAAAGACATCACGATGACGGAGCTGCAGAAGAAGTTGTGTTCAGAGGAAAAGAGAAGTTAAAAGTTGATACATATTTGCCAGTACTAGACATGCTGTACAGAACTGTCGCGGCGCCTAGAAGCTTACCGGGAAATAAATAATCTGTTTGGGTTTCTAACAGATTTCTCGACAAAATCCGACGCTGAAATTAGACAGGCTTGTACAAAGTTTAAGGAACATTATTTCGAGGACATTGAGCCTGAGTTTATAGATGAAATGGTGCAATATAAATACTTCATCTTACAATTAGAAGACGGAAAAAAATTATGCCTGCCGAGGAGTCTTACAAACTGATTATTGGCATGGCACAGTCAACTTTCGAATGTAATGACAGCTTTGCAAATATATAGAAGTCTAATGATTACAAACGCCACTGGTGAACGAAACTTTCCAAATTGAAATTAATTAAAACTGTCTTCGTTCAACGATGTCTCAAAACCGTTTAAATTCATTGGCCATAATGGCAATTGAAAATGATGTATTGGAAAAGGTTAACTTTCAGGATGTCTTGAACGATTTTGTATCAAAAAGTTAGAAGAGTTAATATTTAAGCATAATATATGAAATATTTTATTTTAAAAATGCATAGACATTCTTTTCATTTGATTCAATATTTTTATTGAATAATGTGATGATATACCTATGTAGTAAAAACAGCGTAATTATGAATAAATTTGTGTTGTGTTAGCGAAAAATATATTAGGAAGTTAGAAGAGGGTATAGGGGCCCTCGACATGCATAACCCGGCCCTGCTTCGCTCACGCGCTACTTTGGTTAGTTTCGGCTCATCTCGATAGACCCGTACGGTAGATTGCTGCTTTGTTCTGGGGTCGTAGCAATAAATCCAAGTTTCATCACATGTTACTATGTCCCTCACCAAATTTGACGCCTCTTCCTTGAATTTGATAAGCATGGCATTGCACCAAGTGACGCGGTCCGTTTTTTGAACTTTAATAAAATTGTGCGGGATCCACAGCTTTTTCATACCCAAATGTAGGATAGTAGTATGGGATTGATTGTATTTGACTTATGATTATGTCTAAGAATGACTTAATCTCATGGTAGGTCACATGCCTCTCTGTTTTGATCATGGACTACCATTTACCAAACTTCACTAAAACGTTCAAGTAAAATCTGAAGAATCCTGATGAAGTTTTACGTTAAAATTGATCGGAATTTACTACAATTCCCTTTTTTTTTTCCAAGTTTAAAAGATTCCTTGACAAATATTCTATTATATGGCAAACTACCATGAATGATTTTGTATGTACCCCGTCCGGAATCCTCCAACAATTATGGGATGCACAACAATATGTCTAATTAGGACACAAAAGATTAAAACTACTTGTTTCAATTTCAACATCGAAGGAGATACACTTTATGGCAATAATGAGTTAAATTTTGCATAGACAACAATTTTCTGTATACTTTTATAGAATAGTAGATCCTACGAATAAAACTAGTGATTTTACATAAATTGTTTCTTTCAACTAATTCGGCTTCGGTATATTATAGGTTTCGAATTGAAAAAGTTCTAAATGCCAATAATAATAATAATCATCGATAACGTAAAGTATTATAAATTAATTACGAGATGTGGTCATCTATTTGAATAAAATTGAGCATTTCTGCGGTTGAACCAAATCAATACGACGCCCTAAAAACACATACAAGACATGTGTTTTATGTGGCGGCACCACTTCTTAAAACACGACTTCTTATAAGGTTTAAGATATCAATATGTAATCGTATATCTGTCATTCACATCTCGGTCTAATTAATAATATACAACTATAATAAATGGGTAATCGGACAAATCGCTATTCGATTCGTATGCAGCAGGTCTACCAAAAAACCCACATAAAACGGCGAGTCGACCGATCGAATCGCAATCGAAATATTATGTATATCAATGAAAAAGTCCTCGACATACATTAATATTTGGCGATGTCCTGTATCTCTACAACTTTATCGCGTAATAAGTTCATCGTTTTCGATCCTTCATAGGCTACCTTAGAACCCTAGATATCAAATAATTGCCGTCGAACGAATGAATTGTGTCTAGATGACAGCTTGTCGATTGCGGACTAGGGATTTCAGACATGCAATATAGTATCGATATTTTTGGAAAATATTAATATCGATATTGATTTTTTATTAAAAACTATCGATATATTGGTATGATTTAACAAAGAATATTAGTGCTCTAAAAATTAATTTATTTGGCCTAATCTACTTCAATCATCGTACATCACTGGATAAATACTAATCAAGAACGCGTGGTGGCTTATTTTTTAGATGTGCAGCTAAATTCGTCGTATAGCCACTGGTTTTATATGTTTTTCCACACAGATTATATACGTTTTGATTATTTTTTTTTAATTCCATACAACACTAGATATTATAAAACAGAAATCCACTGCAATGCACAAATTATTTTGTTTACGTGAATTGGTTATTGATTGTTTGAGGTCTAGGTAGGTACTCAAGTGCAGAAATACGCGTGCGTTGAGATTATAAGTCAGTCATGATAATACTACGGACGGACTATTGAAATAGACTCTGTCTGTAAGACAGAATTGCCAACTTAAAAACCAACTTACATAGGTACCAAATTAATAAACCGAGTCGACCAAACACATAAAGTGTAATTTGTTAAAAAAAATGTTAGTATAAAAAAGTATTCCTTTTGTGATATAACAAGAAGAAGCTCATTTTCTTATTTACCTCATGATTTTATAAAAACTTATTATAAAGCCATTGAAAAAAATTAGCTTGTAGACTTATTACTGATATTTTCCAAAATTAAATACATAAACATCTTTACATTTACTTCATATGTGCTTAGTTTTTATTAACTTCATTTTTTAGATTTATGACAACAGCCCGAAAATATTATCAGTAAATCCTAAATATGGAGGAGCAAGTCATAATAGTTTTATATTTACTTATAGTTTAGCGAATACTTATCTAAATCAAATTTATGAAAGTAGTGAAAGATGGTTAAGGGAACGTCCATAAACCACGTGGTCATATTTTAGTCTCTCTAGGACTCCTCCCTCCCCATGTGGCCTCACGTAGCCTTTTCTATGACCCCAACACAATGGAACGTGGTTTTTTTTTACGATACATTAATTTGTTATAAAATAAAATAATTAATA